>JARDYJ010000004.1:24985039-25440039 GCA_029215755.1 Spea hammondii
TATATATATATATATCCGCAAACAAATATAAAGGTTCTTTTGATCAAAATAACCATATAAAAAAAACAGGGACGGGAATGAGTATGTTTCTTGATAAACAGACTTTTGTGGCACAGGTGTGTTTGCTTTTAGACTATATTGGACAGGCTTAGAAATAAACAAAAAGTTCAGCTGATCAGTTCCTCATGTTCCTACCCTGACCAGTACTTGGGCAAAAAGTAGAAAGGACTCCTTGTTTTGAGAAACCAATGTGCTGAAATGTTAAAATATTTCTCCTTGTCTAAATCCAAGTTGAGCACAACCTGACCCCAGAGGGAGAAAGGTGGAGAGAAGCAATATTTAATTGCCTTATATATACATAACGCTGTTCCTGGAAGAGGTGTTGACTTGTGGTTAGGGTCCTCATCATGAAATCTGGTTAGCTTTATTTAACAACTCATGCCAATGTGGCCCAAGTAACTTTGCCAACCACTACTGAAAGTCCAGATGGGCAGACAACACACATTGCTTGAATTTTCCTACTGAGTATGTTTTTTGTGAAATGCTAAATAACATAACATAATTAGTTACGTTATTTTTTCACTGTGTGTGTACTTGGCTGGAAAAATGATCCTAGACAAAATTAAAGGGGACTTGAAAAGTCAAACAAGCATGTGAAACAGGACTTAATTAAGAACGTGAATAACAGTTATTTACAGACGACGATTTACATGACACAGTTCCATGATGACTAATTGAAGTGGCAGCATTTGAAAAGTGAAGGACTTTAAAAATGCATGAGAAAACATAACAAAGGACTTTAATGCACAGTGTTGTGTATTTGTCACACTTAAATGTTTCAGATCATCAAACTATTCTGACCCAGGGATGATTGACCCTGTTAAATCTTAACATTATTTAAATAGAAACTTTAAAGTGAAGTAACCTAAAAGGTCTCAAAAGCAGCACATAATACAGCAACCTAAAGAAGTTCAAGAACATATGGGAAAAAGTAAATCTTGAAGAAGTATGTCGAGCCTTCATTTCGTGAGCTAAAGCTTAAGCGCAATTGGGCTATGGAGCAGGACAAAGATCCGAAGCACACAAGCGAGTTCACCTCTGAATGGCTCTAAAGAAATGGAAGCAAGAAAATGAAGGCGTAAGTTTAGTGACAATCATTTTTTTCACGTAGGTATTACAGGTTTTGATTAACTATTTATCTTCAATAAATAAAAAGATCATCTAAAAGCTGCATTTTCTGTTTACTCATGTTGTCTTTGTCATATTAAAATTAGTTAGATAATCTGAAATATTCAAATGTAACAAAAAGTAGAAAAAATCAGGAAAGGAGCACGTACTTTTTTACAACATGGACCCTCTGTTCCCTTGTGCTGGTCGGATTCCCTTTCCTCCCTGCCTGGCACCTGACTGGGACCTAGCCGCAAATCCACAGAACTGTACGGTCGCTAGGAATTGTGGCAATGGTGAGCTACAATCGGAGGTGGTTACAGAGAGGGAGCTCATTTGGAAAACCTGGTTTTATTACCTATCTTTAGAACCTCGGTTTACCCCGCCACGGCTCTGGAACTCTGGTCGGGCTATCAGGGCTACTATTCCTGGGGACACTTCCCGATAATAGACCCTGACCTCTCCATTGGTACCCCAGGATTGACTCTGCTCCCTCGGGATCAACCTGAAACAGTGACTGAATAGTGTGGTATTGCTGGTCATAGAACTGTATGGAGGCGCTGGGCTGTCTGTTAGTTGTCAGGATTATACTCCTGATCTAATAATGTTTGTGTGGATACATTTCTGTGCTGTTCCCAATAAACCTAGTTCTGTTTGCATCCTACACTAAGTCTTGACTAGTGCTTCAGTGAACACAAAAGGTTAATCCAGTAAGGAAGATCTCTATAGCAGAGTTACTCAGTCGGAGTATGGGTCTCCGTCATAGTTGCCATGTTTCTGTTTCTCTTAAATGGAAAATTAATGAAACATAGTTTTTTGTAGCCAGTATATATTTCTTTAAATTGTGTTGGTAAAATAGCTGTCGAATGTCAAAATCATTTTTTATATGCCTTCCATTTCTGTTCATGTGTAGCAGTGACATACAGATAATAGCTGAATTTTTAACCTGACTATATTAGGGAACAGACACCTAATCTCAGTAAAAGATTTATTTGAAGCTGAATCTTCTGAGGCTCATGTCAAAGAGGTAGATATTTTTTCCTCAGAAAGGGTTCTATTTGAAATAACAAAAGCAAATCTTCACATGTCACTGACAACTGACAACATGCTGTGGTGGGGTTCCAACTCCATTGGTTATGCATTCCTCCTCCTACTACTAAAATCGATTTATTTTTATATTAATCAAACTCTGAATATGTTACTTACTTGATCATCCTGATAATCACCAAACAGTGTAGCATGCTCACTATAAGTAGCTGCATCCACAGTACAAGCCAATGCTGATGGAAGATGTACTCCATGATGTAGCTGGTGGGTTCTGGGCCATGCCCTAGTCATGCAGTAATAAGGACGTTGCGTAAAATGAGAAGCTAAGAAAAAAGCACTGTCCTACTTATCTGTGTATAAGGAGGCTTTGTTGTACATAAACCTAGTTAGGCATAGATAGAAAGGCATACAAAAACTAAGGGTTGATTCATGTTACTATCCTCATCTTGCTAGACAAAGAATGTACAAGGCCTTGGGAATTGGTGCAGCTGAATGGACAGAGCGCACGTATTAGTGTGGGTGCGTGCTGTGTGATTGGTGGTATGTACATTTGAGAATGGGGGTCCTGAGAGGATATAGAGTGCCCTTTGGGTGACCTAGGTCAGTGCTACTTTTGGAAAGATGGATAGCAGTTACCTACTGGCAAGTGTGATAGGTGAAAAGAGCCCAGAGAAGTGTTCCGTGTTTCTCACTTAACAAGAATTGATATGGAATGTGTGCAAGATGTACTGTGGGCCATCTATGCATCAGGTAGGTTTTGCATCATTTCTCAGGGGGGCGGGGTGGTTAGTACCATGCCCTCCACGGGCAAGGCAGCATTGGCCAAGGTGTTGCTACCAGTTCAACAACAAGCAGTGCAAAATGTGGTTCCTCTTGATGCTTGATGTTGTGGTAGTCCCACCCTAGCTCCAGGTACTTTAAGCGGGGAAAGGGTGGGGAGTGAACTGGTGGACCTTGCCCATAACGCAGACGTGGCGAAGCCAGTATAGGAATCGCAAGGCTGCAACGGTTTTGTTGGAAGGTTTCATAAAATGGTTCTGGACTCCATTCATGAAACGTCCTGCCTTGGGTTTTGTTAAATAATTACGTTATTTTGTTAAGTTTCCCAAAGTTGTCTGAGACAAGTTAGTGAAAGGGGTAGCCTTGGGCCAGATGGGAGGCCTGTTTGCTGTTGCTCCAATGGTCAGTTTGCGGGTGTCTCTTATAGGGGTGGTCCCCAAAAACCACTTAGCACCTTTTTAGAATGGGTGGTCCGAGTTGAGTCTGAGGTGTCCTCCATCCTCAACTACTTAGACAATTTCCTCTTCATTAGTTCCTCCAAATCAGGGTACTGTCTCCATCTGTTGGTGATTGTTCAGGCAGTGATGTGGCGGTATGGGGTCCCCTTGGTGGCAGGCAAAACTGAGGGCCCATTTACCTGATGGATCGTCGTTTGCCAGCAGATAAATTGGCCGATTTAAAAGGGGCGGTGGTGAGAGTCTTGGGCCTTAGGAAAATCAAGCTGCAGTCGCTGCTGGAGAAGCTGAACTTCACGTGTTGGGTACTGCAGGATTTTTAGCAGACAATTGGCGGTGACAACTGTAGAGGTGATTAAACCACGGTATTGCATCAGGGTTACATGAGTCCTATGGGGGGCTTTCCTGGATTCCTACAAAGGGAGGTCATGAGGCCATTCTGGGCATACATTGATACGCTGAGAGGTGGCTAGAGTCTTGGAAGGATGCTGGGCTTACGAAAAAAATTGCGTTTCTCAAACTGCTTCCGATTGTGGTGGCAATAGTGCTATGGGGCAGTTGTTTAAAGGACTGAAGGGTAATGTTTCACTGTGATAACCTGTGGGTCGTACAGGCCTTCAATAAGTTGATCATCACCCACAGTGGTTCGCCTGTTGTGACGACTGGTATTGCATTGCTTGGGATTGAATGTGACCTGCAGGGCAGTGCATATCTTGGGTGTCCAGAATGTAACAGCTGATGCTCTCTCTCACTTTCAGTGGGCAGAGTTTCGAACTATGCCACCCTACTCAGACCTGGAAGGGACCCCATGTCATGTGGATTTATGGGCCATTGGGTTGCACCAGTGACATGGTGGATTTGTGACTCTAGTGTCTAGGGCCATGTGGGGTCTGCACGGTAAAGTGTGGAAAGAGTGGGCTTTGTTTCAGGGGGGGCGTGGGGGTTTTAAAGAGCGATAGCACAGTACCCACTACCTTCATACATGTAGCACTCATGTATAGCTAACTGTTAATATCATTCTCTTTCATTCCTTTCTTGGCTAACTTTGAAATTCCAAGAAATCTGAGGTGTACTGAAAGGTATATAAATATATTATAATTATAATATTTAATACATAGGAATCATAAATATTTTGGACAACTATAAAATAATCCGACCTCTTAAGAGCAAAAACACCTGGAATGGCATTGTTGATTACAAATAAACTTGCCAAGTAACATGGGTGGGGAAGCTTGCCTCATCACCTCTTGGAACTCTTAATTTGTGAACTGCCTTCTTGGGACACAGTGGAATATAAACCAGAGCCAAGATGACTGTGCAAGACGTCTGCTATGTTTTTTATTACACTTACAGCTGAATTTAAGTCAACATCACTGATCAGTTCCAAGACCAAATATTTATTCAATGTAAGCTGCTCCCTTTGATTAATAATTTTAATGGAAGGGATGAATTTCTTTCCTGGAATCGTGCTAGGACCACATACTGTTGTCAACTCAAGGAAGAATGTTTTAAAAGCCCTTGGACCTCTGGGTTATAGTAGCGTCTGCATTTATTGCTGCCTTTCACATGCTTGAGTTCTGTTTCACTGATTTATTTTATATCCCCTGCTTGGCTAGGATAATACATTATATTGTTGTTTAATCCAAACAAATAAGAACTCTTAAAAATAAATATTTTATGTAGTAGATTACACTTATCATGCTATGAGATCAGAAAGCACCCAAGCCCTGACGCATGATTCAGATGAGTGAATAAGTAACGTTATGAAAGCTTGGTAAAGGTGATGTGCTACAGAGGCAAAGCTTTAAGTAAATGCTCTAGTTATAAAACTGATATACATATCTGTAATTGTATTAACTAATTGAAAGCTATAGAATTTACATTGAATTAAGAATTTTGCTGATCTGCCAATGAAGCCATTCAATTTATCAGTTTTTCTACTCTTGTGTCACATGACTATTGGTTCAACTTAATCAATTTTGGCAAATGTTACAATACTACAATGCCTTTGACTGCTTTTAAAAATAAAGAAGAAGCCTGTTTCTAATTGTATTGTGGCACTTGGCTGACCCACCCAGTGCAAACCCTCTTGGGATTGTCATCAGCTATTTAGTTTTGGCATATAAACTGGAGATAAACATCTGCAACAACTTTAGGTTGTATTCTCTATTTCATCAACAACACTCAGGAACCCCTAGGCTATTTCCTTGGGGTTTTAAAGTTGAGCACCAGATGACTCATCCTCACCCAAATTCTACCCGCTCCAATCCCTTTTATATCTATTGGGGGGGGTATGCATGGCTAGCTTGTCCCTTTAATGCTACCAGAGCCCCTTCCTCTAACTTTTATGAGAAGGAGAGTCCTTAGGGGCCTGTAGCTTTGTGGATAAAATGAGCTTGTCTGCTTGAGTTACCCAAATATACCATATGGTCACAGCAACAGAATATTTGGTCCAGGCTCATAGACCAATGAGCACATCATTTTGGTGTTTTAAAACGAATTGCATTTGTTGCATTGATAAATAATTTAAGAAGTCATACCTCACTAATGGCCCTTTGGGTTATGATCAGTTCAACTTGTTTCTCCTAGTGTTTCCAGTACTGTAGCTGGTATACCTAATGAATTTTATTAATATTATTAACCAATGAAAGCAAATATTGTGATTCTTATACTCCAGCTGTTGTGTAAATGGTCAGAAATGCTTTCTTTTGAACTAGACGTAAGGAACACATTCTAATTTACAAATAAAGCCACCATATAAAAGTGTGGTTGCCTAGTTGGAAACAAATTCTTGGAATTAAAGATAAATTCATGAATTTATATCCTGCAAGGCAAAATATAATAAATATCTTTTGCTGCTTATTTTATTGTTGCTTATATAATCTCCTGTTATGTTGGAATGAGATAGAAATGCTAACCATATGCTGCAGAAAACAAAACAAAGAAATCGGGTTTTTTTTGGTTGATACATCTAGATTAAAGAGCTGCATGAAAATGCCCATTTGACCTTTTTTTGTATAAAAGGGAAAGCATATATGTCTTACATAATAAATGATCTTTATAATAAAACTTTATGTATAAGACACGTGCAAATGAGCCAAATATGATTCGGACACATTTTTCAGTTTCTTTTTGAGCCTTTTGTTTTCCTGCCTGTTCGTTTCAGATGAAAATCGGGGACCATTTAAAAGTCGAAATTAGTTACTCTCCCATTTACTCACTCTCTCAGAAGTTCACTTTCCCACTCATGCTCTCTGAATGTCTCCCTACCTTCTCTGATGACCGCTTCTTCCGCTTCCGTGTCTCGCAGCTCATCTTCTGTGTCTTGCATCTTCTCCTTCCTCCTCTCTTCTATATTCTGTTTTCTCTCTGTTTTTTTTTTTCTCTTTGTACGCATCTCCCTGGATATAACTTTCCAGGGAACTTCCGCCAAAAGGGCAGAGCTTCCGGTAACGTTCCCTCCTCATATCTCCAATCAGGGTTAAGGACCTTACCAGAAGCTCCACCATTTGGAGAAAGTTTTCCCCGGGAGGTTATGTCCACGAAGATGTGGACGAAGAAAGAAAAGAAAAGAGAGAGAAGAGATAAAAACAAGAAGATGCAAGACACAGAAGTAACTGATCCATGACTGGAAAATATATGTGAATTACTTTTTATATTTGGTCTTAGAATTTAGCAAGAAGTATTAACACGTATGAGGCTATTATAAACAAAATCTTGTATTACATAATAAAAAGTTTTGGTGTCACAACACAAGCTGATTGTTGATCACATAGATATTTAAAACTGTTGCCACTAAAACTAGGTATGTGAATAATGCAAAGTAGTATATCAGACAAACATGCAAAAGCTTCCATATGTGTCTCATTCACTATCTTGCATATGGAGACCTCAGTGTTAGATGCCACCTCAAATGGCTCCAGCTGTTATAAAAATAAAAATAACTGCAACTAATTTATGACTGAAAAACTTGAAGATTGTACAACTGCCTGGAGCCAGGAATGTAAAGTATTATGAGTGTTTTTAACTAATCTAGCAGATTTTTATATATATATAATAATAATAATTATTATTATTATTATTTTACAGCAGTAAACAACCTTTTGGGCAAATGACCTGGTTTAGAGAAACAAGGATATTCTAAACTCAGCATATTCTTTCTTGAAACCCTGTTGCCTTGTTCTTACTATATGTTCTAAACTTGATGCCCGAGACCTTGACTTAGTATAAGTCTATTAAACAAGGGCTGATTTAGACATTATATATATATATTGACTTACAAGAGTCAACTTGAATGCTCTCATTTTGGTGGAAAAGATGGCACAACCAGGCTGTTTGGTGCACTGAAAACTGGGGCAAAGATAGTATAGGCAAGCTGTTTGGGGAAAAATAACACAAGGAAGCTGTGTTTGATTGGATTGAAGTCAGGGCTCTGTGCGGGCCAGTCAAATTCTTCCACACCAAACTCATCCAACCATGTCTTTATGGACCTTGCTTTGTGCACTGATGCACAGTCATGCTGGAATAGAAAAGGATCTTCCCCAAACTGTTCCTACAAAGTTGGAAGCATAACATTGTCCAAAATGTCTTGGTATGTCCCCAATGAACACCTTTGAGATGAACTGGAACAGACACTGTGAGTGAGGCCTTCTCGTCCATCATCAGTGCCTGACCTCACAAATACTCTACTGGATTAATGAGTAAAAATGCCCACAGAAACACTCCAAAATCTTATGGAAAGTGTTCCAAAAAGAGTAGAAGCTGTTATAGCTACAAAGGGGGACCAACTTCATATTTTTGATTATGTATTTACAATGTGATGTCATACAATTCCCTGTTGGTGCAATGGTCAGGTGTCCCAATACTTTTGTCCATGCAATGTATGTTAGTAATAACAAGTGGCTACCCACCTGCTGGAGGTTGCTGTCCTGATATTGTGAGGTTCACAACCCTTCTGAGAAACAATAACTAATGTTATTTTGGGCCTCCTCTCTCCAACAAAAGTGTTCCAAGGAAGGAAAAGCAGTGAACCAATGACAGGGTCATGGGCGGCCAATGCTGATTGATGCATGTGGGGGGTGAAGGTTAACCTGTGTGGTCAAAACCAACAGACGAGCTACTGTAGCTCAAATTGCTGAAAAATGAATGCTTGTTCTGATAGAAAAGTGTCAGAACACACAGTGGACCGCAGTTTGTTGCATATGGGGCTGCGTAGCCACAGATCAGTCAGGCTGCCCATTCTGACCCCTGTCCACTGCTAAAAGTGCCTACTATTGGCATGTGAGAATAAGAACTGGACCACAGAGCAATGGAAGATGTTGGCCTGGGCTGATGAATCATGTTTTCTTTGACATAATGTGGATGGCCGGGTACATGTGCATCATTTAACTGGAGAACACATGGCACCAGGATGTATCTATGGAAGCCCTGCTGCTAACGTCTTGGTGCCAAATACCACAGCACACCTAGAGAGGTCTAGTGAAGTAAATACCTTAATGGGTCAGGGCTGTTGTGTTGGCAAAAGGGGGACCTACACAATTTTAGGCAGGTGGTCATAATGTTATGGCTAATCGGTGTATGTAGCTCGGGACAGCCATATATAGATAGATAAAGCCCTCTTAGAACTGCAAATTGGACATTGGTGGCATCTTTCATGACATCATCACTACAGCATATTATAATGTACAAGATAAGGAATAGATCTGGTAAGAAAAGATCTGTATTTTCTTTTTAAATACATAATTAAGCAACAGCTGAAAATCAGCAACAGCTGCATCAAGGTACAGTTATGTTTGGCCACGTGAGTACAAACACTGTAGGATTTCAGCGGTGGCAGCAAATCCGTCTGACAATAAAATTCAACACAGTACCAGCCTAATTCATTTGGCTTTGGAACATTATTCAACATAGCCCTGTGTTTGCCTCAGAAACAAAAGGCTCATAATGCACCCTAGTGTTCCTGGACGTAGGCCCTTGTTACTCATTACTTCAATTAGAGACCTCACAGTAAGCAAATATAAATAGGAATGTCTGGGCAAAAAATATATAGGCTAACAAAAACTATTCATAGTTTGTAGTTCATATGTGTAATTTGCTTACTAGGTTTTGTCACTTTCGCTAATCCTGCATTTTACAATTTGCTTTACTTAATCAACCAGGTAATGGTATGTCCGTGTACCCAAAATATGCCTTAAATCTGGAGGCCCTGTATCTCCCCGCCTTGGCACCATAAGCTAGGTTAGAGAGGCATACCTCCCAACATTTCAAAATATGAAAGAGGGGCACTTTTAAAAAAATCTCGAGGAGCTGCACTTTACAATGTCGCTTGCATCGCCACTTAAAACACACTTCGTTTTGAGTTTAATTCCCATGAGGCTCAGCCAGACATACTACTTCCATGATACTGGCTGAGTGTCATGGGAAGTGCAGCAACAGTAAAGCTGCAGATGCTAGCTGTGAACTAAAATTCCCATGATTCTCAGCCAGCCAGGTGTCCACCATAATGCTGGCTGAGTATCATTGGAAGAGTAGTCCACCGCAGCAGAGATTTTTTTAAATTAAAAAAGGCTAATGTTAGCCTCCCTCCCAGGACCCTTACACATTTCCGTTACACATACCTGCCCATAAACACAGATATACACATACACTGCCTTTACACACACACACACACACATACACGTACACTGCCCTTACACACACACATATTGTCACGGTCCGCGTCACGGACCGCAACGTAGCGATTCCCCCGAGTACCCGCGGCTAGCGGGTACTCGAAACTTACCTCTCCCGCAGCTCCGGGACCTTGCTTCGAGGTGCCAGCAGCCAACAAGCACCCGGGGCAGGTCCTTCAGGGTATCCCCATCGCTAGAGATGGGCGGTACGTACGGGGGCGAACCACGCCCCCTCTCTTGTAGCTTGCCTCCCTGGAGACGACGCAACGTAACTAACGTTGCGTCGTCCGCTGGGGGCGGAGCCTGGTCTGAGCGGCAGATTCAAAAGCCGAGCACTGACTTCCATTCAGTGCTCGGTTATTGTTCCTGCTGAGTAGTTCGTTCTGAAGTTATACTTACCTGATTGCTTCTCCGTTGCTGACCTGTGCCTGTTCTTGACCTCGCTGCCTTCTCTACTCCTACCCGGCTTGTATGATAACCATCTCCGTTGCTGACCTGTGCCTGTTCTTGACTTCTCTGCCTTCTCCACTCCTGACCTGGCTCGTTTGACGATTCTTGATACTTCTGTGCCTTGCTGCATACTGGGTTCCTCACACAAGAACATTGTGACAGAATAACCGAGCCATTATGGAACCCGCAGGATTGGCTGAAGCTGTTGCAGCACTTACCCAGCAGATGAGTACATTTACTCAGTCTCTGCAAGATATCCAGACAGGACAAAATCAACTCAGACAACAGATGCACCACCTGCAGTCCAATCCTAATATTCCAGGAGATCCGTTTCAGGCTCCCTCTATGAGTCAAGAAAATTTGGGTTTCCAGGGAGCATCTGCCCCTGAACCACCTATACCTATGCCTGAGAAATTTGCTGGTGACCGCAAGAAATACACTACGTTCATGACATCATGCCAAATAATGTTTAATTTGAAACCAAGAACGTATACTTCAGACTATATTAAAATACACACGGTCATTGCTTTGTTGGCAGAGGAACCCCAGCTCTGGGCCCACCATCTACTGCATAGCAACAGTCCTATATTGGAGACATGGGCTTCTTTCCGCCAAGCCATGGATGCACTATATGAAGACCCTTTTAGGACCACCTCTGCTACCAGTACATTGAGAGCTCTCAAACAGGGAAAAAGACCAGTAGAAGAATATATAGCGGAATTCCGACGTGTTTCCATGGAAACTTCATGGAATGAATCAGCGTTACATGATCAATTCCGGTTGGGGTTATCTGATAACATCAGAGACGAATTGGCTCGCACCAGCATTCCTAATTCCCTCGATGAATTTGCCAGACTCTCCATTCAGATTGATAGGAGACTACGGGAAAGAAAGGCGGAACGGCTTACGACTCCTTCTTCTTCATGGCCTACCCTGCGACCTCCCATAAAGACAAGTTCTAAAGAACCTCCTGAAGAACCCATGCAATTGGGCCTCATCAAAGGTCCTCTATCCACAGCGGAAAGAGAACGTCGTACAACTCTTGATCTGTGCCTTTACTGCGGCGGCAAGGGCCATTACGTCGACGAATGCAGAACTAAAGCGCGTTCTGCAAAGGGTAAGCTCAAACCCTTATTCTCTCCCTATATCAGCAAAAGACCTCCACATTTCTCAAACCATCTGTCTCTTTCCATATCCTTACAGTGGAAAGAAAGAACCCTCACTTTGGCAGCCATGATTGATTCAGGGGCCAGCAGCAATATACTGGATTCCAAGCTCATTCAACGTCTTGGAATCACCACCCGGAAGAAAACCACCCCGATATCCATTCAACTAGTAGACGGAAGCCCTCTGAAGACAGGTCCTATCACCCAAGACACTATACCATTACGCATGTATATTTCTCCTGATCATAGTGAGGATATAGTGTTTGATGTGGTTCCTTCTCCAGTTTTCCATGTCATACTGGGACTCCCCTGGTTAAGAATCAATAATCCTGTTGTCAACTGGGAGAAGGGCTCTGTTCGCTTCTGTGCTAATAAAGATTCTGTTTATCGCAACTCCTCTCTGTCTATCAATGTGGCTCACGACTACAGTTCTCTACCCGTCCCCAAGATTCCATCTCATTACCGCGAATTCTCCGATGTATTCGAAAAGAAGGGAGCAAACTGCCTTCCACCGCACAGGGAATATGATTGTCCCATAGAACTATTTCCAGGTGCACCCATTCCATTCGGTAGAATTTATCCTATGTCTGAACCAGAACTCATCACCCTCAAGGAATATATAGATGAGAATCTTGCCAAAGGGTTTATACGACCCTCCACATCTCCTGCTGGAGCAGGCATATTCTTTGTATCTAAAAAAGACGGTGGATTAAGACCTTGCGTGGATTACAGAGAACTGAACAATGTAACTGTAAAGAACAGATACCCCTTACCCTTAATACAGGAGTTGATGGAACGTGTTAGCTCAGCATCAGTATTTACGAAGATTGATTTAAGAGGAGCATACAACCTGGTTCGTATCAAAAAAGGTCATGAGTGGAAGACAGCATTCAGATCACGATATGGACACTTCGAGTATATGGTGATGCCATACGGCCTATGTAATGCACCCGCCACTTTTCAACACTTTATGAATGACATTTTCAGAGACATGTTGGATCTATTCGTGGTGATATACTTAGATGATATCCTGATATACTCCTCCTCCTTGCAAACACATAGAGAACATGTGTCTAAAGTATTGATGCGACTAAGAGTAAATGGATTATATGCCAAGCCAGAGAAATGTGTGTTTGAGACGCAATCGGTGGAATTTCTGGGCTTTATTTTAACACCTACTAAAGTCATGATGGATCCTAAGAAAATAGCTACTATTCTACAATGGCCACCTCCCACAGATAAAAGAGGTGTGCAAAGATTCGTAGGATTTGCTAACTTCTATCGGAAGTTTATTAGGAACTTTTCAAAGGTCATTCAACCCATTACATCTCTCACATCCATTAAAAAGAAGTTTTGTTGGACGGAAGCTGCTCAGAGAGCATTTGACTTCCTCAAAGAACGGTTCACCACAGCACCAATATTGATTCTTCCTGTGCCACAAAGGCCCTATGTACTGGAGGTGGACGCCTCTGATTCTGCTGTGGGGGCTATCCTGTCCCAAAGGGATGACACCGACAATCAACTTCACCCACTTGCCTTTTTTTCCAGAACTCTGAACCCTGCTGAGAGAAATTATGGTGTGGGAGAAAAAGAGATGCTGGCCATGAAAATGGCCTTAGAAGAGTGGAGACATTTATTGGAAGGAGCACTTCACCCCATAACGGTCTACACTGACCATAAAAATATGGAATATTTCAGAACTGCCAAGAGACTTCAAGCCCGACTGGCCAGATGGTCTTTATTTTTCTCTCGATTCCAGCTTCATATAACTTACAGACCCGGTTCCAAGAACACCAAAGCTGACTCTCTCTCACGCATGTTTGAAGTACCTACGGCACATCCACAAGTGGAAGACACTGTATTGCAAGCAGGTCATTTTATGACTATCACACAATCATTGTGGGATCTCATCCGTCAACATGGTGCGAACATAGATCCCTCTGAACTTTCACAGCTGCATCCTGATGGTGAGTTCTACTACCACAATGGGTTGCTCTATGTTCCTCCTGGGGTACGCCTGCAGGTTCTACAACAATTTCATGACTCTCCTGCAGCTGGACATGGAGGTATCACTCAAACTACGGATCTTATACGTAGACAGTTCTGGTGGCCTACACTTCAAGAGGATGTACGACAGTTCATAATCTCTTGTACTATATGTGCCAGAGCAAAGAACTCACATATTAAACCTGCCGGCCTCCTGTGTCCCCTGCCTGTTCCCGTAAGACCATGGACAGATATATCCGTGGATTTTATAACAGACTTACCAGCATCAAAACAACACACCACGCTTATGGTCGTAGTTGATAGATTGACGAAGATGGCTCATTTCATCCCTACCAAACACTTACCTACAGCAGACGAAACATCGGTGTTGTTTGTAAAAGAGATCTTCCGATTGCATGGACTACCAGAACATATCGTGTCAGACAGAGGGACTCAATTTACATCCAGATTCTGGAAAGCCTTTTGTGATGAGCTTCACATACATCGCTCCCTCTCCACAGCCTTTCATCCCCAGAGCAATGGACAGACGGAGCGCACAAATCAAACCCTTGAGCAATACCTACGATGTTTTACTTCGCATTTACAAGATGACTGGTACCAATTTCTTCCGCTCGCAGAATTTGCATTTAATAACCACATACATTCTTCAACACAGAAATCACCCTTCTTTTCAAATTATGGTATCCATCCATCCATGCTACCAGGTTCTCCGATAACCAGCTCAGTTCCTTCTGTCACTGAACAAGTCACAAGGATGATTGCCATCCACAAATCCTTGCACAGCACACTTACCAAGGCTCAACAAAGATATAAAAGGTTCGCTGATACCCATCGTTCTCCTGCTCCTGTATACAAACCTGGGGACAAGGTGTGGCTGTCAACTACTCATCTGAAACTATCCTGTCCTACTAAGAAATTGGGACCTAAATTTATTGGTCCATATACTATTATTCGAGTCCTCTCATCTGCTGCTGTGGAATTACAACTACCTGGTTCAATGCGAATACACCCCGTTTTTCATGTTTCCCTCCTGAAGCCTTGGAACACCAATCCTTTTCCGGGTCGACATCCTGATCCTCCGGCTCCTATTTCTATTGATGATGCTGAAGAATACGAAGTCGAACAAATTCTGGATTCTAGGAGATTTCGGGGTCGTCTTCAGTATCTCATCCAATGGAAAGGATATGAGATCAACGAGAACTCCTGGGAGAATGCTGAAGAGGTTCATGCAGATGAGTTGGTTCATGAGTTCCACTCACTTCATCCTTTAAATCCTGGTCCCCTGAGAGCCCGGAGGTCTCTCCTTAGGGGGGGGGCCTGTCACGGTCCGCGTCACGGACCGCAACGTAGCGATTCCCCCGAGTACCCGCGGCTAGCGGGTACTCGAAACTTACCTCTCCCGCAGCTCCGGGACCTTGCTTCGAGGTGCCAGCAGCCAACAAGCACCCGGGGCAGGTCCTTCAGGGTATCCCCATCGCTAGAGATGGGCGGTACGTACGGGGGCGAACCACGCCCCCTCTCTTGTAGCTTGCCTCCCTGGAGACGACGCAACGTAACTAACGTTGCGTCGTCCGCTGGGGGCGGAGCCTGGTCTGAGCGGCAGATTCAAAAGCCGAGCACTGACTTCCATTCAGTGCTCGGTTATTGTTCCTGCTGAGTAGTTCGTTCTGAAGTTATACTTACCTGATTGCTTCTCCGTTGCTGACCTGTGCCTGTTCTTGACTTCGCTGCCTTCTCTACTCCTACCCGGCTTGTATGATAACCATCTCCGTTGCTGACCTGTGCCTGTTCTTGACTTCTCTGCCTTCTCCACTCCTGACCTGGCTTGTTTGACGATTCTTGATACTTCTGTGCCTTGCTGCATACTGGGTTCCTCACACAAGAACATTGTGACACATATACATGTACACTGCCCTTACACACACATATACACATACACTGCCCTTACACACACACACACATACATGTATACTGCCCTTAAACACACACATATACACTGCCCTTACACACACATATATACACATACACTGCCCTTACACACCAGCTTACAAATATCTATACTGCTTTTACACACACCGGCCCATACACACAGACTGCCCTTACGACCCTTTCTTCCCATCTCTTACCTCTTCCACCATCCTTCATCCCTCTTCTTTCTGCCTCCACCCTGTATCCTGCATCCTGTGGTGGGAGCGCGAGGTCATCACTTTGCGCCGGCTATTGCTGCAGAGCGCAGGGATGATGTCATATCCCTGCGCTCGGCATTATTTGCCAGCGCAAAGTGATGAGGGAGCAGTAGAACGAGGTCTGAAGTGACAGACCTCGCGCTCCCTAATGTTGAGCCGACTAGAGGAAGACTACAAATCTAAACCACCTCATCTCAGGGGTTCGATGACTTTCCTGCTCATTAAAATGTTACTATTCACTCTTAATGGGCTTGGCAGCCTCAGAAGAATTGGAGAATCTGGTAGTCTGGAGGAGAATTGAGGAGTGGTCAGGACAGAGAAAATAAATATTTCAGCTGGTTTTACCGCTAACTGCTAGAATGAACTGCTAGAATGTACTTTTCACTTTTTAAAATAAATATCTTCTCAAACTATAAAATATTTTTTGTCTCCTTATACTTAAAATGCACAAACTCTATTATTTTTAAACATAGGGGCAAATCATTATATCATCAGTTCTTGGGAGGTAAAAAAATGTACCTGAAACCAAACAACTGGACCTTTCAACTATCTTATACAAGTAACTTTTTTATTTATTTGTATATATGATCTTCTACTCATTTATTCAGTATATATATGCCTGTGAAATAAAGACCAGGTCATCTAGCATGAAAATCTTTGTTCTTCACTGTTTCTCATTTAAAACATTTTTGTACATTTTATAATGAGACAGAACAGCTTTCAAAGACTTGAAAAATTATTTGGGCTTGTACCACTGACCCTGAACACTCCAGTTAAAATTGTCATGGGATATGCCATGCTCCGCATTTCTTATTTTTGGCACTGAAATCCTAGTTCTTTTTTAAATTCTCAGATCTAAACATCAACTAAGTGTCACAGTATAGAGATGATTTGACACAAAAACAGAGGGTAAGGAACATTGGGCAATAAAAGAGGGGAAGGGGGATTTTACTTCCAGTAAAAACAACTATATCAAAGAGAAGGCCTCAGTTGAATTGGGTGAATTTTATTTCATTGAAAGGAAATATAAATATGTTGACACAGTCATTAGAGTTGTTTTATTAAACCACGCTACAGCCAGAAAAATATGCCAACCATTGGTTAACCACTTTCACTTGTGTGTATGCGGAAAAGCTTTGATCTGGTTTCTGAAGTATTGAAGAAGTCTACTAGAGAGGTCAGGAATACCTACAGAATCTCATAAAAGTGAGTACACCCCTCACATTTTAGTAAATATTTTATTATATGTTTTCATGTGACAACACTGAAGAAATGACACTCTGCTACAATATAAAGTAGTGAGTATAACAGTGTGAATTTGCTGTCCCCTCAAAATAACTCAACACACAGCCATTAATGTCTAAACCTTGAGTGCACCCCTAAGTGGAAATGTTCAAAATGGGCCCAAAGTGTCAATATTTTGTTTGGCCACCATTATTTTCCAGCACTGCCTTAACCCTCTTGGGCATAGAGTTCACCAGAGCTTCACAGGTTGCCACTGGAGTCCTCTTCCACTCCTCCATGACGACATCACGGTGCTGGTGGATGTTAGAGACCTTCCGCTCCCCCACCTTCTGTTTGAGGATGCCCCACAGATGCTTAATAGGGCTAAGGTTTGGAGACAAGTTTATCTTGGTTTCATCGGACCACAGGACATGGTTCCAGTAATCCATGTCCTTAGTCAGTGTCAGGAACCACTTTTTCACTGCCTGAACCATGGCTTTTTTTTTATACCTGTGGCATTTAAATCTGCTACCACTAGTGGCCACTCTCTGCCCTCTGGAGCACTCAGAACTCATTACTAGGATCAGGTGTGCTTTGTTACCTGGGTTGAACCCTAGTCAATACATCCAGCTGGGCCTTGTTACCTGGATTACCCTGCCTTAATGAACCTGCCCTGCCCTTCAGTCAGGGCCTTTGTATTGAAGTCTGTGGACCTTTCTGCTGGGGCTCTGCACCTGTACCGTTCCTGGTTACCTGCTTTGTGTCCTGACCAAGTGGATTCCCTGCTTTGTGTCCTGATCAAGTGGATTCCCTGCTTTGTGTCCTTCCAAGTGGGCTCCGTGCCTTTCGTACCCTTCCAAGTGGGCTCCGTGCCTTTCGTACCCTTCCAAGTGGGCTCCGTGCCCTTCCAAGCAGGCTCTCTGCCTTTTGTGCCCTTCCAAGCGGGCTCTCTGCCTGTCGTGCCCTTCTAAGCGGGCTCCCTGTCAAAAGACTTATTACCGGTATTTATTTTGCCATATGTCCGGTTTCTTGCTTAGACTGTATTACCCTTATTTGCTGGTCCTGTTATATACATAAAATACATTGCATTACCTGGATTTCTGCTTGTGGTGTCTTTGTTTGCATAATCATGCACCGTGGGTTACAGACCGAACCCCAAGTATCCCCTGCACATGGGCTCCTACCCGACCTGATCACCCGAGTCCTGACAGTCAGCTTATCTTCAGCAAACTGTTTTGGAGCTTTCTTGTGCATCATCTTTAGAAGAGGCTTCCTTCTGTGACGACAGCCACGCAGACCAATTTGATGCAGTGTGTGGCGTGTGGTCTGAGCACTGACAGGCTGATCCCCCACCTCTGCAGCAATGCTGGCAACACTCATACGTCTATTTCCCAAAGACAGCCACCTCTGGATATGACGCTGAGCACGTGCCCTCAACTTCTTTGGTTGAAAATGGCGAGGCCTGTTCTGAGTGGAATGCTGTATGGTCTTTCCCACCGGGCTGCAGCTCAGTTTCTGGGTCTTGGCAATATTCTTATAGCCTAGGCCATCTTTATGTAGAGCAACAAGGTGGCATGTTGAACTTCCAGTGACCAGTATGAGAGAGTTTGAGAGTGATAACACCAAATTTAACACACCTGCTCCCCATTCACACCTGAGACATTGTAACACTAACGAGTCACATGAGACCGGGGAGGGGAAATGGCTAATTGGGCCCAATTTTGACATTTCCACTTAGGAGTGTACTCACTTTTGTTGCCAAGGTTTAGACATTAATGGCTGTGTGTTGAGTTATTTTGAGGGGACAGCAAATTTACACTGTTATACAGACTTTACACTCGCTAATAATAAAATATTTACAAAAATGTGAGGGGCGTACTCACTTTTGTGGGATACTGTAGATGCCTTCATTTGGAGCTAAGGGTTTATATTGCATGGTTGAGTTTCGTTGCTGTGCTGAGTGATCAAAATGTTGCTAAAAGGCCACTTGATTTACTTGTGCTTTTGAAAAAAATATTTGCTTTTTGTTTATCCAATAAGCCTGGTGCTTTAGTGCCAATGCTAATGGGATATCTGAGGCCTTGTTCTGTCAAGAGTCCAAGAAAAATTAAGAACCCTACACTGTACTTAATATTCAAAGGCTCTTTTATGCAAAGGGACATTAGAGGTGTCATTTTGCAGCTCTTAAAAATACTTGTCGGGATTACTGAGGTCTATTCATTAACATTAAATCTAATAATTTAAAAGCAATCTCACAAAATCAGAAAACAGAGTTAGCCTTTGATGTTATTTTTTTCCCCTTTCACTGGTGGGATGTTTTACATGTTGGCCAATGTTGGGTCATTGAAATTTGTTGTGTATTATAATGCATATGGTTTCATTTACCTTTTAATCTAAAACAGGAATAGTCCACATCTTTGTGGTAGTGTTATAAATTAAGTTCCTTTAAATACCTACTTACCAAGCTCAGCAAGGATCTGAATCAGTGTGACTGCTTTGTATTTTAACTGAATTGAGACTATCCAGCCTTCTCTAGACACCATTAATAAGGTACCTGTGTGGTATGAGGGGCTGATTCAGATTCCGGGGTTTTGGCAAACTGACAGAAATCAGGAAGAAGCAAGGGCATAAGTAACTGAGCAGAGTAAAACACCATTCTAGTTGGCAAAAAACACCCCTTAGAGGGAGGCTTCAGGCAACCAAACCGTGTTAAGTTTCCAAGTACACGTCCAAGGAAATGTCTCCTTAACAACATATACTTGGCATTAAAGTAGTAACAATGGTTTGTTGAAGAGGTTGGTCTTAGTTTTGTATGGACAGAATAGGTAAATTACATTCAGTAGTGCACAAAATTAAACAGATCCGCAAAGAAAACAGCTTTCCACTGGGATGTTTGTTATGTAGATAAGCATGTTGGGAGTATAATGTTTCTCTGTTCTGTATAAATATGCATGCAGGGATATTTAACTAACATTTGTCTGCCAACTGTTATATGTTCTGCACCTTACAGTTTACCTTCACAACAAGAATTATGTTTAAAAAGCATTTTTATCTTGTAATTTTTCAGTGATGCACTTTGGTTGCTAGGATATAATAGATATTGCATGCATATTGCATGTTTACACATCTGTGACGGGATCACGTCATTGAACGATGTAATGTTTGTTTCTTAAGCCCCCATAGACTTATGAGGAATCAGTCTCATTGAGCAGTGGTGTAACTACAGGGGTCGCAACTGTGACGGGGCCCATCTATCTAGGGGGCTCGGTCGACCCCTGCCAGGTTTTGTTCGTGGCTCCTTGTGCTGGTTCAAATTTGTTCAGAAAGAACCCATACTAGACCGTCACTGTGAGACAGGAAGGCAGAGGTGAAACCCAGGCTGCTTGTAGAGTGGACCAAATGCCTCAGGAGAGGCAAGGGGTTTTGGCTGCAAGCGAGGGGGTATGTATGTTTGTATGTATGTGAGCATCAATGCCTATGTATAAGTGTATGTGAGCATGAATATTTATGTAGAAGTATATGTGAGCATTAATGTCTATGTATAAAAGTATAAGCTTGAATGTTTATGTATAAGTGTATGTTAGCATGAATGTTCATGTATAAGTGTATGTGAGCATGAATGTGTATGTATAAGGATGTGTTAACATGAATCTGTGTGAAAGTGTTTGAAAGTACGAGCATGAATGTGTGTTTGTGTGTTAACATAGATGTGTGTGAGCATAGATGTGCTTGTTTAAGTGTTTTTGTGTGTACATGTATGTGTAACTGGTCTGAGATGGAGCATGTGTGTTAGTGAGTATGAGTAAGTGCATGTGTAAGCATCTGTATGTGTGTTAGTATGTATAAACGTGCATTTACATATGTGTGCTAGAGTGTATGTTGCAAGGGGCAAAAAAAAGCGGAGGCAAGCTGTTTGAGGCTGATAATGGCACAGACAAGCTGTTTGAGGGCAATGATGCTATAAACTGCCCTGCTATGTGAGGAAACATATTTCCTCCACACTGTGGCTAAACAAATTTTTTAAAAAGTCTTTAACATCAATGACCAGGAAGTCAAAAACCTCTGGCACTCAAAAGACTAAACTGTCAGGAAAGAAAAATATGACAGATCCGCTAAGGTTACTTTCCTTAGCATTATATCATTATGCAATTAGTGTTTTGTCTAAGTAATACAGCATCTTTAAGAAGTTTTTTGTCTGCATGAAAGAAAGTTATATAAATCCATTGAAATGGAATATTCAAGAGGGCATAATGAAAGAACTGACAAACTCTGTACATTTCACTTATGGAACATTAGGGCCTGACCACACACAATGTATATTGTACATATATTAATGTTGATGAAAGGATCATTTATAAGAATAATTGCTCTTCTACCAACACATTTTGGTGATTTTTTTATTATGCCTTTTGGCCACTATTTCCAATTTGAAAAAGAGAGGTAAAATTTCAGCACGTCAGCATGGGGTCACACACGTCTTAAGCTAGAAGGTTTATATTTATGGCTTATGTTTATGTGATAGTGAAGTCTGTAAGTGAGGATTGAGAAGGGCGTTCTTGTGAGGAGGCAAGAGGGGGAACATGTATAATTATATCCCAGGTTCAACACTGACTTTATTGTAGTCACTACTGCGTTTGGTTTACCTAAACCACTGTGGGTATAATGAGCTATTGATAGCAGAGCAGAAAGGATTCATTGAAGCTAGGAAGGGTTAATCACAAGCTGCTGTATATGTGCTGCGTATGGAAAACTTGTCAGTGGTTTATGATATGAACTTGGTCTGATCAACCCTTTTGTTGCCGTTGATGTTTTGCACTGCAACTTGTATTTGGCTCTTGACAAGTTGTCTATCACAAATAACAGGTGTCTGGACATTTTGTGTGGGACAGTTCTTATTTTCTTTTGATCTTCCCTGACCGGCCCAGGGAGCTGTAAGATAAATGGAGAGAAAAAAGATTTAACCTTTTTGGTGAAACAGACCAGTTTAATCGACTGATATGGAAATGGATCCCCACTCTGGCACAAATGGTCTTAGATGACACAAACGATTGTATACATCGGGCCATCAAGTGTTTTAAATAACATTTGATTAACAGAAACTCAAGTATTGATTGATGTATCAAGTATCCTGATGCAGTTACCAAGAATTGGAGTACCCTAGCAATTAAGCAGTTAATTCAACTATATATATCCCATTACTTGTATTTGTTGGAAGGAGGAGGAGAAGTGAAGGAAGCACAGTAGGTTGAAATGTGGCCAAGCAGGGCTGAACAACTTTAGCTAATTCCACCAATGATTTTACTTAGTGACAACTCCTCCTTACTTTGGATTCTTGAAATAAATATGTTTACATAAATCCCACCTATCATTCATTTACATTGAAGAGCACATTTTTACTACCAGTTAACTAAGAAATGACAGACTTTATTTATACGTGCTTTGTATTCATACTTTTGAATTCATAAAAATGCTTTAATGTTGTAATATGTTATATTGATCAATATAGCTATAAGAATTGCAACTGCAGAGATGCCAGCATCCAAAGATCAGTTCCCTGAATCCTCATGGTCCCCTGTTATATATCTCTCTTCTTCTACTATCTCCATGGTGCTTTTCAAACTTGTCAGTGGTTTATGATATGAACTTGGTCTGATCAACCCTTTTGTTGCCGTTGATGTTTTGCACTGCAACTTGTATTTGGCTCTTGACAAGTTGTCTATCACAAATAACAGGTGTCTGGACATTTTGTGTGGGACAGTTCTTATTTTCTTTTGATCTTCCCTGACCGGCCCAGGGAGCTGTAAGATAAATGGAGAGAAAAAAGATTTAACCTTTTTGGTGAAACAGACCAGTTTAATCGACTGATATGGAAATGGATCCCCACTCTGGCACAAATGGTCTTAGATGACACAAACGATTGTATACATCGGGCCATCAAGTGTTTTAAATAACATTTGATTAACAGAAACTCAAGTATTGATTGATGTATCAAGTATCCTGATGCAGTTACCAAGAATTGGAGTACCCTAGCAATTAAGCAGTTAATTCAACTATATATATCCCATTACTTGTATTTGTTGGAAGGAGGAGGAGAAGTGAAGGAAGCACAGTAGGTTGAAATGTGGCCAAGCAGGGCTGAACAACTTTAGCTAATTCCACCAATGATTTTACTTAGTGACAACTCCTCCTTACTTTGGATTCTTGAAATAAATATGTTTACATAAATCCCACCTATCATTCATTTACATTGAAGAGCACATTTTTACTACCAGTTAACTAAGAAATGACAGACTTTATTTATACGTGCTTTGTATTCATACTTTTGAATTCATAAAAATGCTTTAATGTTGTAATATGTTATATTGATCAATATAGCTATAAGAATTGCAACTGCAGAGATGCCAGCATCCAAAGATCAGTTCCCTGAATCCTCATGGTCCCCTGTTATATATCTCTCTTCTTCTACTATCTCCATGGTGCTTTTCAAACTATCAAGGCAGATCAGGGGGGTTAGTTAGTGTGTACGCATGTGTGATAATGTCATGTATTGGGACATCTTTAACATTGATTGGACCATAGGCAAACATTTCCTTGGGCTCAATGGAGCCCAGCTTTCTAATTACAATGTGATTAGTAAAATATTTAAAAAATAATAACAAAAAAAAAGTGGTAACATTTAAAAATAATTACAAAAAACAAAATACTGTCTGCGCTTCTCACCCTAATAAAGTTGGCAACAAATATATAAACATAATATAAATGAGAGGTTTTGGTTATATGAATTGGCCAAAGCATAATTAAGCTCACCCGCCACGTCAAGGCACACTCTCAATAGGGTGAGATCCTACTCTCACCTCCTACATAGTGGGCCTTGACGTGGCGGGTGAGCTTAATTATGCTTTGGCCAATTCATATAACCAAAACCTCTCATTTATATTATGTTTATATATTTGTTGCCAACTTTATTAGGGTGAGAAGCGCAGACAGTATTTTGTTTTTTGTATACATTGTACAGCCAACACACTGTATTTGCAGCATGCTCACACTGTTTGGTAGGCCTTATATTATACATTTGTATTATTTGAGCCTGAGACTAGCTTAGCGCACCGACATTTTTTCTTTTCCCTATTTAAAAATAATTATGCATCAGGGGAACCATCCAGTTCCAGCAAAATGTAAAAAAAAGTCCAAAAAGAATTTAAAAAAAGTTTATTATTATGAGCAAGTGCCAAAATTAGTGCTGTATCTTCCCAAAAATCTTGACATGGAAAGAGTTAAAGTAAAAGCATTTCAAATACCGAAGGGGTGTCTAATTTAAAAAAAATGAATGGGGTTTGATGGGGTAAATTGACATGGCCCGGGCTCAAAGACTTACCAAACTAGGGGGGGGGGAGCGCACTTCCCAAATGTGGCCTTTTAGCCCCCAAACACCAGACAAACCCATGCATGGGTGGTATCACTGTACTCAGGAGATGTTGCTGAACACATATTAGTGTGTTGTTTGATAGTGACGTATACCTGGTGCTATAAATTTTTACCTGAAGTGCAATTTGTGTGAAAAAAATACACAAAAAAATACTACCACAAACTTTGGCAAAAGCTGGTGGTAGAATCTCATCCATGGAAAGGGTTAAAATACTAGCATTTGAAATGCATTGGGTTGTCTAGTTTTCAAAAATATATGGTTTGATGGGGTAAATTGAATAAGCTGGATTCAAAGATGGCCCTATTAGGACATGGGGCAGTAGGACCAGATGTATAGTTCCACGTTAAAAAATGCGTACTTCCTAAATGTGGCCCTACCTCCCAAACAACCCAACAAACCCATGCATGTGGGGCATCACTATACTTTATACCACAAAGTTTGACAAAGGGTGGTAGTAGAATTAGTGCATGGAAATGGTTAAAATACCAGCATTTGAAATACCTTGAGGTGTCCAGTTTTCAAAAATATATGGTTTGATAGGGTAAATTGCATTGGCCAGCTTCAAAGATACCCGAAATAGCACATGGGGAAGAATTACCAGATTTGAAAAACAATGGTTTTGAAATAGCAAAACGGTACTTAAAATTTTGCTATATCAAAACCATTTTTTTCAAAATCTGGTAATTCTTCCCCATGTGCTATTTTGGGTATCTTTGAAGCTGGCCAATGCAATTTACCCCATCAAACCATATATTTTTGAAACTTGCAGAAAAAAGCAAAAAAACATAAAAACATTGTGTATTTCTAAACTCAGGACACATAATAGAATCCATTTAGCAGGTTTTTTTCATGATGAGTAAAAGATTTTTCAAATAACATTTTTCATCATATTTTATAATTTTTTTATAGGAAATCTGAATGGTATCTGAAGAAAGCCCTTCTTGTCCTGAAAAAACAATATATAACTTGTGTGGGTACACTAAATGAGTGAGGAGGAAATTACATCTAAACACGGGCACCACAAGAGTGTTAAAACAGCCTCGGTCCCAAAGGGTACAAAAAGTAAAAACAGCCTGGTCCTTAAGTGGTTAAAACAACAAACCACTATGTGCTCAGCAGTGATACCATTATGCATGAGTATTTGTCGAGTTGTTTGGGGCCTAAAAGGCCATATTTGGGAGGTGCGCATTTTTTAAATTGGAATTTTGTTATTTGGGACATCTTTAAATCGACCAATTAATTCATGTATTTTAACACTTTCCATGCACCAATTCTACCACCAGGCTTTACCGAAGTTTGTGGTAGTATTTTTTTTTCCTTGCACACATTGTACTTCAGGTATGAATTTACAGCTCCTGGTGTACGTCACTGTCAAACAACACCCCAAATACGTACAGTGATACCACCCATGCATAGGTCTGAGGGCTAAATGGCCACATTTGGGTAGTGCACATTTTTCTATTTGGAATTTTGACAACTGATCATCCTTCCTCTGTGTCTTATTTGAGACATCTTTTGAAGTTGTCCAATTCTCTTTACCCACCAAACCATACAACTAAACACAGGGTATTTTTAATTATGTTTTTTTAATGCACTAATTCTCCTTTTAACCTTTGTGAAAGTTTGTGGTAGTATTTTTTGTGTGTTTCTTTCACAAAAATTGTACTTAGGTATACATAGGCATGAATTTACAGCTTCTGGTATGTTTTTATTTGGGGGGGATTTGGACAGTCTGTCGTGTGTGACATTAATTTCATTGTAATTTTGCTCTGGGCCGTATCTAGGACACTTTACTCATTTTGCAATATGGGGAATTTGCTATGGACCATCATCATCATAGGTGGCTTACTAGCAGGGGTGTGAAGGGCTGGGCCATTAAAAAGGAGGCACATCATGGTACTTTGTGATGGGGTGGGGATATGTATTATTTTTTAGTTTTCACATTTTGGTTATGCTAGTTACAGCCTTGGGTACATATTCCTAAAATCACTAAATGAATGGAAGTCAGTAAGGATCAAATTGGAATATTTCTGGGAGTATTATGATATTTCTGTGATTAATGTAGTCCCCATAAATTGGGGGGTATTAAAGAAGGCAATTAGACACTATTTTACTGTAGCCTTACCCCATACACCACTTTTTTTTTTACATACTCCATACAATTTTGTTCCATCCAGTAATATCTGAGATGCAATGCGAATCAAGTCCTACACTGGAATTTGAACAAGCTTTCAGATTGTACAGAGTATATTGGATTTGTTCATGAGCTGCACTGAGTTTTTAACTACAAAATAACTATTCCTGAAATCATTATGTTCAATATGTTAATATGTTTAATAGCTAATATTTCAGCTTCAGTGTTCCCAAGGGTACATGTCATCGATCAGGTGTCATTAGGAGTCCAAGCACAGCCAGATCATTGTGGCTCTCTGGGTCCTGTGCTTGTAATGTATAATGACAACTGATATTTCCCTTGTAAGTCATATTGCCCAATAAAACTAAACTCATTAATCATTTTAACTCTTTAGCATTTTGTTGTCTATGTTTAGGGTCTTCTTCTCTACAGGACAAAGAAGGAAGCTTTCTCAAGAATCATGTTTCCTAGAACCACTTTTGCCTTTTGATTGTCACAAGAAGAATATGGAAAAGTAGAGTGTGCTTTCAGAAAAGATCCTAGTGGAAGACTTGGAGAGGCCAAACACCATTTAAGGACAATAGCCTTCTTTGCACCACTTAGCAAAATGTCATGCCAGAGGAATCACCAATAGGACAGACCAGAACACAAGCAAATATATAAACATATACACAAATATACAAGCATATATAGCATCAACACATAGGGCATATTTTTAGAAAAACTTAATTGGTAACGGGAATTCATATTCCTACTTCACAACAACATTGTGCATGTTTTTGTACAAAAAAGGACATGTATTCATATAATATTTGTTTAACAGGAATTATAGATTCATGTTTTTCCATAGAGGGGAAATTAAGACCAATGTAAGGTTCAGTTGACAATTTATAGCTCACGATAACAAAGGTGCCAATGCTCAGACAACCATGGATAGATGCAGTTACAACAATTGCATTTAACTAGTCTATTAGTCCTGCAGAAGAGGAAGTTGTGTAGCATTTTTGGTCACTTTACAATTGACCCAGGGAAAATATTAATTCACGAGGACCCTAATAATAATGTTGACTTTCGTCCTTGGTGGTCATCACAAAGGTCACCACAAAAGTGTACAGTGTTATGTAAACATAGTAAAAATAGTTATTTGCAATGAAAAATTTTGAATAGTTCTAAAGCAGAAGTCTAAATAATGAAAAGGTAAAAAGGCATGAAATGAAAACATGATTAGAATGCATGGTAATGCATGCTAATTTATAATGTTCCCATATTTTTGGATTTGCAATTTGCGATTTGTTTATGTTTGCGTTTCATGTCCATTGAACAGAAGAATCATGTCATCATTTGTGAGCTACCACAAAACTGGTTAAAGCATTTTTAATTAAATTTCAGATGCATACAAAGAAAATACAATGACAAAATAATCACATTCTGTTTTGTAAGGTCGTGCTTGTAACCATATTTTAATCAAGTTCCTTATAAAGGAACCAGTAATTTGACTGGTGGTACCTTTAACTGTGAGGTGTTAAGGAATTTATGTCCATTTGTTAAAGACAAAAAAATCTAACTGAACATATTTCCTTTTAACTATTTTCCACCTCCAGATCTTTATTGTTCTGCTAAGTGTCTCTGGCTTTCTAATGCTTTTAACACCACTTAATCCCTATCTTGATCAGCTTGTATTTAAAATGATAGCTCAGATATGTGGGTATTTGATTTCATGATGGGCAGACTTGACACTTGTTTCATCTTGTACTCTGCTCTGATTCTTGGTGGGCAAGCTGTAATGTGTCAGTAACTGTTTGTGAAAGCGCTAGAAGGATTTACAAATTGGCAGCCTAATCTATAAAGCAACAAAGACACCAAACAGGACTATAAAACACACACACACATACACTAATTGTACAGCAACTTTATTAGGTACACCTGTTCAATTGCTTGTTAACACAAATAGCTAATCAGCCAATCACATGGCAGAGATTTAAGTGACTTTGAGCAGGGCATGGTTGTTGTTGCCAGGCGGGCTGGTCTGAGTATTTCAGAAACTGCTGATTTACTGGGACTTTTACGCACAACCATCTCTAGGGTTTACAGAGAATGGTCCGAAAAAGAGAAAATATCCAGTAAGCGGCAGTTGTGTGGACGAAAATGCCTTGTTGATGTCAGAGGTCAGATGAGAATGGGCAGACTGGTTCGAGGTGACAGAAAGACAGCAATAACTCAAATAACCACACGTTACAACCAAGGTGTGCAGAATACCATCTCTGAAAGCACAACATATCGAGGCTTGAAGCAGATGGGCTACAGCAGCAGAAGACCACACCGGGTGCCACTCCTGTCAGCTAAGAACATGAAACTGAGGTTACAATTCGCACAGGTCACCAAAATTGGACAAGACTGGAAGAATGTTGACTGGTCTGATGTGTCTCGATTTTAGCTGTGACATTCAGATGGCAGGCTCAGACCTTGGCGTAAAAAACATGAAAGCATGGATCCATCCTGCCTTGTATCAACGGTTCAGGCTGGTGCTGGTGTTATGGTGTGGGGGACATTTTCTTGGCAGACTTTGGGCCCCTTAGTACCAATTGAGCATCGTTTAAATGCGACAGCCTTCCTGAGTATTGTTGCTGACCGTGTCCATCCCTTTATGACCACAGTGTACCCATCTTCTGATGGCTACTTCCAGCAGGATAATGTACCATGTCACAAAGCTCACATCTTCTTAAACTGGTTTATTGAACATGACAATGAATTCACTGTACTCCAATGGCCTCCACAGTCACCAGATCTCAGTCCAATAGAGCACCTTTGGGATGGGGTGGAATGGGAGATTCACATCATGAAATCTTCAGCAACTGTGTGATGCCATCATGTACATATGGACCAAAATCTCTGAGGGATGTTTCCAGCACCTTGTATAAAGTATGCTACGAAGAATGAAGGCAGTTCTGAAGGCAAAAAGGAGTCCAACCCGTACTAACAAAGTGTGACTAATAAAGTGGCCAGTGAGTACATTACAGTACTCTGCCCCCCCCAGATATGCCTTATACCCCCTATATGCCACTCTGCCTCCCTGATATTCCTTTTAACCCCTATATTCCACTCTGCCTTCCTGATATTCCTTTTAACCCCTATATGCCACTCTGCCTCACTGATATTCTTTTTAACCCTTATATGCCACTCTGCCTCCCTGATATTCCTTTTAACCCCCTATATGCCACTCTGCCTCCAGAAAGCCCTTATACCCCCCAAATGCCACTCTTACCCTCCCCCGATTTACCAGTGCTTCCCTTGACTTGTCCATCGTGCTTCAGATTCCTTGGTGTGTATTGGTGGCAGCCGGGGAATGTCTGCGCGATGCACGCAAACAACCTCCGCTGCTGCTGGTGCTGACACTTCCGCCGTCATAGAAGCCCCAGCAGTATTGCCACAGCAGCGGAGGTTGTCTGTGCGCATTGCACAGACCTCCACCGGCTGCCAGAGAGGAGGATTCAGGTCCCCTGCAATGCTGCGGGGGATCTGGTGAGCTCCCATTAAATTAGCCTGGACATGTGACTTATAGAATTTATGGTCAAGTCAAACTTCAGAGTGGGATGCTATGACAAGAGTTAACATTTCTGATCTTGCCTCAATATATAGTTATAGAAGAAGGCCAGATGTCCACAAAACAATCTGGAGGGGAAGCAGCCAATGGAAGGATTATACAAGTTTTGCTCTAAAGCTTTTTAGAGTCAGACCACATGCTTACATGTTGCTGGTGGAGTACATATTAAGTGGTGAATATCAAAACCAAAATTGACACAAACTAACTTATAACTTATAATTGCACAGAGGCTAATTGTGTCCACCACTCACCACTGTGACTTGCATACAACACTGTTGGTGGGAACAGAGGATTGATTCAGTATTGGAAGAAGCCTGTAAACAATTCTATAACATATTTTAGATTTCTTCTGTGTCAAATGCACTACAAAGCAAAAAGATAATTTTGACAAAATATCTTAAAAGCAGAGGGGCCCATGGTACACTGCACCCCCGTACCTTTGCCTGCTTCTCTTGCTAGCCCCCTTAGTGTTAATGGTGATGTATGGCTCAAAATATAACCATATCTCCCATTCCCCATATCATGGTTGTGTGTAAGAATAGGGAAACTTTTCTTGGTTAATCTCATTTGTTTTATTGCAGCTAATAAAAAACGCATATGGCGTCCATTCTGTACATGTTTAATAAAATGTTGAAATAAAGTTTATTTGAATGAAATTTCCCTATAAAGGTCTGGCTACATGTCAACATTTCTACATTTTTTCCTTCTAGTAATAATGTGTTCAGTTTTCCATATAAACTTCTGTGCCTTCGGGTATCTTTCTATGAGATCTCTGTATTTTATTTCCTTGTGTAAATACCATGCCAGTGGTTTTAATATAGCTCTTATGGAATTTATGCACAAAAGCTTACAAAAGAGAAATAAATTACTGAAAAATAGGTCATTATTCCTTTGGGTACATTTTCTGAAAGCTTTGAGACCTTCTAATTCATTTAAAACCCTAGAAAAGCTGACAACACAAACTTTCCTTGAAATGCATAACTGATTCTTTGAAACTCAGGCGTCAGAGTGAAGTTTCCATCAACAATTAAAGAATATACTTGTAGAGCCTACAGACACTCTAAGAGGGCTTTTTTCCCACAAAATGCTAGATTAGGGCTAACTTGGTCCTCATTGCTTGTGACACTTGTCATTGCCAGTCCTTTATCGCACGGTTAATTGCAGTGAGATTAGGTTCACCCAACAAAAACAAAAAAGGAGGAGGTAACCCCAAAGGAAATTGCTGCTTCCAATGTAATTGTTGTACCCACACTGTGCCACCTTCTCTATAAATTTATCAATATAAAAACTAAAAATAATACAAACAGGAAGATACTCTAAGACAGGGGCGTCCAACCTGCGGCCCTCCAGCTGCTGCAGGACTACATCTCCCATAATGCTCTTTCAGCTAAGGGCCTGGCAGAGGAGTATGGGAGATGTAGTCCTGCTGCAGCTGGAGGGCCCCAGGTTGGACACCCTTGATCTAAGACCACTATGGACGTTGCTGAACTTCTAGTATAATATTTGGTCAATTGGGATTCTAATTCTAATTCAATTTTATTAACATAAGGAATACATTGAAGCACTTGTTCTAAAAACTCAGACCTCCATTAGCAAATGGCAGGGGAACACAGCCTGACTAACAAACACAGACACAACTAAGATACACACTGGATGCTCTTTCCACCAAACAAAATGGTCGGCTCTGTCATTAGTTAAGGCTGCGCTCTGCATCGCCCTACTGAGCAATAATAAAAGCATTAAAAAAGAAGTGTTTGTTTAATCTCCTTTTTTTCTTTTGTGCTAATTTGCTGGGAATATTTGAGTCTTCAGTTTCAAAGAACAGCAGTTTACCCTAGTTCCATTCTGCCCGTGTTTTTACTATTTGAGCTTAACTACCAAAACAATGCAAAAAGCTGCAATCAATTGGCAATTTTGATGCGGTCAGGAGAATTAGAGAGACACTACACAGTCCAACCTTTTAATTACTGTAATTAAATCCCCGCCTAATTGCTGCCAGAACATTAGCTGGCAGATTTCCAGCCAAGAAAACCACCAGCCAATTAGATTAAGATCTTCTAGCACGTACGAAGGCAAATGAAGTATTAAGGAGGAGAGTAATAAAACACAGGTACAAAATAAAATCCTGTAAAATATTTAATAATTGTAGGTTAATTTCTTTTATTTTATAATGTTTCACAGACTTTTTCGCAGACCAGTGCTGAACCCTGTCCACTGCCGAAAGTGCCTACAATGGGCATGTGAGCATAATAACTGGACCATGAAGCAATGGAAGATGGTGGCCTGGCCTGATGTATCACGTTTTCTTTTACATCACGTGGAAGGCCGGGTGCGTGTGCGTTGCCTACCTGGAGAACATATGGCACCAGGATGCATCCATCGAGGCCCCATCTTGCAACTTGGTCTTGGTGCCAGATACCACAGCACACCTTCAGAAGTCTAGTGGAGGCCATGCCTTTATGGGTCTGGGCTGTTTTGGCAGGAAAAGGGTTAACTATTAGGCAGGTGGTCATTATGTTATGGCTGAATGGTGTATATACATTATAAGAATATAACTACAAAATGTTGTTTTCCGATGTGTGGTTAAATGCTCTATTTCTAGTTAAGACATCTGGAAAAAGAACACACTTAATTTCCATTTTAATTTTCAGTTTAACTTACAAACCAATACACTGATACAGTATTTCCAATACATTATTGTGACATTATGACTATAAAAAACTGCAATATACTCATACCCACCAAATATTCTTTGCTCCTAGAAATAAGGGACATCAGAGGAGGAAATAAGGATTTAGGTCCCAAAGGTTTACTCTGTCTGCTAAAAAGGGACTGTCACATCTAACCAGGGACACTGAGGAGGCATGCACAAATGCATAAAAAGGAAGCAGGCAAAGCCCTGTTCAGTAGAACTACCATAACCTATTTAAACCCGTAAACACTGTATGTTCTTGATATGTGTGTTTGTTTATATTCGCAGTTGTCTATTGGGTTTTGTATTTTTATTTTGATTGAAATATGATGTTATTACACTTACCCATTCAAAAAGAAAGGGCAATAGAACCTCTTATTTAATAAATCCCAAAATATTAGTTACATAAATTTAGATATATGTAAATTCATCCATAAAAGTATTTAACACATAAATTCATATAAGAACAGCCAGTGTAAATCACCTAATAAACATGATTAATCAAGCAGATCAATAGATAGAATAATAAATATAAATATGATAAAAATATAAACATAGTGCTTCATCCAACAGAGAGCATTTAATTCAATCTGTCCTTCCAAAATCCTGCTGTAGATCAATTACACAATCCCTAAGCCTCACATCACCTTATCGACAGATATGTCCATGTTAATTAGATGATATTTGATGTGAAAGCCATTGGGAGTACAGTCATATGGAGCAGAAAGAGCCCAATTGAGCAGTTAGTTGCATAGGCAAGAGATATTCTATAGCGCACAACAGAGTTTGTCCACTCAATCCCTATTTTTTAATATTGTAGAACGATGGTCACCATGATTGGATAGACCCTGTGGTATGCTATAAAATATCCAACTGGTCTCAAAATGGGAGCATATAGCGTTTGTACTAATGGTAGCGGAACTTCAAGATTCTCTCCCAGATCTGTATACAGTACGGGCTATTAGCACAAACTGGCGATTCACTCATAATAAGCAGAAACAACTGTGTGTCTGAGAATTGTCCAGGAGATTATTTCTGAGATGCTGCCTTGTTTCTATAAACAAGATCATCATAATTCCACAAGATGGGTGTCCACCAGAATGAGTTGCAGACGATCAAAACATCCCAGGGCCTCATCAACTCCACATAGAGGCAAAAGCCACCAAATGATCTGTGCTATATTCAGGCCCGGACTGGGACAAAAAATAGGCCCGGGCATTTAAGACTGAGCAGCCCATTTTTATTTATTTATTTATTTATTTTTCGTTAAACCAAATTCTGACAAATATAATATACCATTTCTTGTTGTCTATTAGTTATATTTCAGCATGCTTTTGTCACTGTAATCAATTAGCATTACATAAATATATAATAAATGAATCATAACGTCATGCAATTTATAAAGTGCTATATCTTTAATGAAAGATTCAAAACAGTAACAAATCTTTGACCATTTAGTTGGTACTTAGAAAGAGGTAGAAACTTTGTAAAAAAAAACCCAAAAACTTTCACTTAGAAACTAAGACCCGTCTGGGTCTAACAAGCTATTAACTATTAGCTACAACTATTTACTACAAGCTATTAGAGCAGGAGATAAGAGATTCTAAATTAGACAGAATTTGCAATAAAGGTAGCATAAAGTTTAGAGTACCTTTTGGAAGACATCCTCTTATCTAATGAATCTATATATATATATATGAAAAACAAACAGACAGACAAACAAACAACCTGCCACTGATTTTTCAAACATTATATATACACACATTATATATATATATCTTTAAAGCTGAAATGCCCCATAAAAATCGAGGGCTTGAATAGGCCTCTGAACTAGGGCTGCAACTAACGATTATTTTAATAATCGATTAGTTGGCCAATTATTTTTTTGATTAATCGATTAATCAGATAAAAAAAAAATATTCAAATTTTTCGTTTATTTAAAATAAAAACTTATAAGATGTGTCATTAACACTTTTATCTCTTTATCACAATCGCATTTCTCTACTCGCCTTCCCTTTTTACTGACATAATAATTAAAGGTATATTTTTAAAGGTACAAGAACCCAAAACACATTTCTCAAACTAAGTTTTTTAATTATCAAAATACCAAAAAAAAAGTTTTACTAGTAAATATTAGTTAATGTAAAAACTATGAGAAAAATGCCTCTTGTTTATATTATTTTTTATTTGCCAACCAGCCCCCCAGTTATGCACATCTGCCCCCAGCTTGCCACACTGCCCCAGGAATGCCTTATACCCTCCTATATGCCAGTGATGCCACTGTGCCCCCTGATATCCCTTATACCTCCTATATGACACTCTGTCCCGTGATATGCCTTTTACCCCCAGATATGTCTTATGCCCCCCAGATATAAGAAAAACTGACAGCGCTAAAATAGGTATGAAAATATATAAATAGACAAAAAAAAAAGATAATACATAATACAATATCAATATATATAAATATATGGACAATACAAGCAATAAATCAAATATTACAGCAATCAAAAAAAACCAAAAACAAATTCAAGAATGCACATAATTAATAGATCCCGAAAAAATTCTATCTGCCCACCAGGGGTTAATATATCAACAGAAGAAACATGGGGCAAATAAGCAAAAAAATAAAGATAATACTCCAGGCTAAGCTTACCCAGTGGTGCTTATTTGCCCTGTTTTTCTTCTGTTGATATATTAACCCCTGTTGGGGCAGATGGAAGTGAAGTAGTGGAAGTTGCACACTAAAATCCAAATTCCCCGCAGCACTGCAGGGGACCTGGATCCTCTCTCGCAGCCAGTCACAAACTAAGAAACTCAGACCTCGCCAACTGAATTGCGGCGCTCAGCCAATCCTCTAGGCTGAGCAATGTGACTAAAAAAAGTCATCATACACGGGACCCCTGAAGCCACAATCTAGTGCCACAAATCCTTTTTAATAAGATACGCAGGTTGAAATAAGAGTAAATAACACAATACCTTTACTTTTGCTGGGCCTAGAATGTTTTGACCTCTGAAGTGACAAATTCAGGAGGGCGTTTTATCTCTGGATAAGTAAAAATTAAATAGTTCAATTTAATCCTACAGAAAGTAAAGAGCCAGAAAACAGATGACTAAATACACATCAGGACAGGCTCTGCCACCCAGTCAGTCACACACACACACACACACACACAAGGACAGGCTCTGCCACACCAACACCTAAACACAAACACCAGGACAGGCTCTGCCACACTGACACCCGCATCCGGAGGGTTTCCACGGACGCTTTCCCTTTGATTTAGGTGATGGCCGCAGCTGGCTCTCTTGTGTATTGATGCTGCCAGCCAGAGCCGGCCTTAGGCGTTGTGGCGCCCTGTGCGGACTACTCCTCTGGCGCCCCCCCCCCTGCCCCTTCAAACTACCCCTCCCTCTCTACCCCTTCAAACTACACCCCCCCTGTGTCCCTTCAAACTACACCCCCCTCCCTCTGTCCCTTCAAACTACACCCCCCCCTCTGTCCCTTCAAACTACACCCCCCCTCTGTCCCTTCAAACTACACCCCCCCCTTTCCCCCTTCAAACTACCCCCCCCACACACACACTTACCTTGTTGCCGGAGTCCTGCGGTGAGAACGGGAGGCATCCGTCTTCTCGCTCTGCCGGCATTTCATGTTGAGCGCCGTAATAGCCCGGCGCTCAACATGAGATGCCGGCACAGCGACGGAGTCACGGAGAGTAAGGGGCGCCGAGCGGTTGCTGAGAACTTCACGAGCAACCGCTCGGCGCCCCTGACCAGGACTTGGATTAAAGCATCGTTTTTTTTTCTTTAAAACTTTATTTAACATGAATGATGTTAAATAAAGTTTAAAAAAAACAAAAAACGATGCTTTAATCTAAGTCCCGGTCAGGCGCCCCTGCAACCATGGCGCCCTGTGCGGTCGCACAGGTCGCACACCCCTAAGGCCGGCCCTGCTGCCAGCCCCCACGTGTATTTATGCACTCAAGAGAGCAGCCCCACTTTAGTATTGATTTATGTGATGCACTGATGCCCCAGCCAGCACTCGCTTGTGAATTAATGCCCCCACACCCTTGCGTATTGCCCCGTCAGCCAGCCCTACATTGTGTATTTATGCCAGCCACCCCCCTTAGTATCAAATCAGACCTGGCACCCAGACCTGCCTAGGACCCAGATTGGAAGAATAGGACTTGCCATCTTTGGCCCCAAAACAGCCCGCCTGTGGCATCTTTGGCCCCAAAACAGCCCGCCTGTGGCATCTTTGGCCCCATAACAGCCCGCCTGTGGCATCTTTGGCCCCAAAACAGCCCGCCTGTGGCATCTTTGGCCCCATAACAGCCCGCCTGTGGCATCTTTGGCCCCAAAACAGCCCGCCTGTGGCATCTTTGGCCCCAAAACAGCCCACCTGTGGCATCTTTGGCACCAAAACAGCCCGCCTGTGGCATCTTTGGCCCCAAAACAGCCCGCCTGTGGCATCTTTGGCCCCAAAACAGCCCGCCTGTGGCATCTTTGGCCCAAAAACAGCCCGCCTGCGGCATCTTTGGCCCCAAAACAGCCCGCCTGTGGCATCTTTGGCCCCAAAACAGCCCGCCTGTGGCATCTTTGGCCCCAAAACAGCCCGCCTGTGGCATCTTTGGCCCCATAACAGCCCGCCTGTGGCATCTTTGGCCCCAAAACAGCCCGCCTGTGGCATCTTTGGCCCCAAAACAGCCCGCCTGGGGCATCTTTGGCCCAAAAACAGCCCGCCTGCGGCATCTTTGGCCCCAAAACAGCCCGCCTGTGGCATCTTTGCCACCAAAACAGCCTGCCTGTGATATCTTTGCCCCCCTTACACATCCATGCTATCACACACACACATATTAATTCACAAATATTTACTCACTAATTCACAGATAATCCATTCACTCATTCAGATATTCATACATTGATACTCATTAATTCCCTCATTCAGACACTCATTTACATATTCTCATTCACAAACATTCATTCACTCACTCCTTCACAGATACTCATTAATTCATTCACTCAATCTCAAACACTCCTTCATGCAGCCTCCCCTTACCTGAACAACTGAAGATTTAAAGAGTACGTGCCGCTCGGCGCTCGCAGACCAACCTGTTCTTCTGCACAGGAGGAAGCAGATGCGCAGCAGGGTCATGTGACGTACGTCACGTACGTCACGTGATTCTTTTGGATTCCTGCGTCCCCGGCATCCTCGGCTAGCCAGTAAGTAGCGGGCCCCCGCGGAATTAATCGTGGGGGTTGCACGGGCCCCCTAGAGTGGCGGGCCCGGTCGCAGCTGCTGCAGGGTTAAGGGGCAGGTGCCCCTTTTGCCCTGCGTTATAGACGGCCGTAGAGGCCCAGTCAGTCCGGTCCTGACTGGGCCTATTTTAAGGTAGGGGCTTGGAGCTGCAGCTCCATCAGCCCCTAAATCAATCCGGCCCTGCCGCGGCCCGGCCCACCGGGCAAATGCCCGGTGTGCCCGATGGCCAGTCCGGGCCTGGCTATATTGTGCACCAATAGCTGCTCCAAAGAATAAACACTGGGCCCTTGTGATATAACATCCTGGTTACATAGTGTACCAATGGCTTTAACACCAAATATAATCTAATTAACATGGATATACAGTATCTGTCGATAAGGTTGTCGCAGGCTTAGGGATTGTGTAATTGCTCTACAGCAGAATTTTTGGAGGGACAGATTGAATACCTGTCCATAGCAGGGAGTGGCCATTTACACCTGTGGAAGATGAGGCAAGCTAGGTGTTCTTTTTACTAGGCCTCCAATGGCCTGTAATCAAGCTAGCAGAGGGCTAGGTGTTATGGAAACACACCCCTCTGCCATCCAATTTGATGAAGGCCTCAATCAAGGTAGGGGAGTAATGGACACCTGTAGCACTATAAAAACCAAGCAAACGTTTTTCTCATTGCTCCAGTGTTTCAGACTTTTGGTTCCTCCGTGTCCTCGGATTCCAGTCTCCAGATCTACCCTCTTTGCTGCGCTACAGTATCTCTTTTGGATTACTTGGTGTTTGACCTCTTGCTTGTCTTCTGGATTACCCTGTTTGCCTTTGTTCTTGACCTCTGCTTGACCCTCTCTTTGAATTATTAACGCCTCCTTTGATCTTTTGGACTGTTCCTGATTTTGTCTGCTGCTCATACCCTTTCATTTGCACCCTCATGCTTCTGCTCCTCTCTAGGGGCTTATTTACTACTGCAGACCACCTGATACGGGGTGCCTAGCAAGAAATAGCACCTCTTGGATCAAGTTCCTACTTTAACCCTGGCAGCAGCTGTATTTGTGTGGGCTGGATGTCTTCATAATATTGAACTATTACACATACCTTTCTGGTACTTACAGACTTAAATATAAACAAAATTGGGGGACATGTTAGATGGAGTGACCATGGAATATCTGCAATTGTTTTTGATATATTATATATGATCTCTGTAAGCACTGTGGAAGCTTTAGCCGTATGTTCTTCATTAAAAAATCATATTACAAATTTAGAGTTTAATAAAACTGTCATCCATGCTTAAAGCTGCAAGATGAATTTGATATTTTGTGTATATTAAATGATATGTTTTACAAGGCTATTTAAATAAACCTGCAATAAAGACTGTCTGCCGTCAATTCAGACTTAATATTGCAGGGGTCTCTAGATTTTTTCTGCAGTGGGCCACTTCATCAGAAATGTATGTGTACGTGAGCTGCACCCACTTTTCATTGAAAGAAAAAAATGGCCTTTTAGCTGTGTAATGCATGTTAATGCAGGGTTAATTTGGAAAATATGCTAAATCAGTCTACAAACATTCAGACACACATGCACACAGACACTGATCAATAGAACAGACACTCACACCAAAACAACCAGACACTCAGCACTAACATACATACCCAGACACTCACACTAACACACATGCACATACACACTAACACACACAGACATTCACATAAACATACCCAAACAGGCCCGGATTGGCCATCGGGCACGCCTGGTGGGCCGGGGCCGCGGCAGGACCGGATTGACTTAGGGGCTAATGGAGCTGCAGCTCCAGGCCCCTACCTTAAAATAGGCCCAGTCAGGATCGGACTGACTGCGCCTATGCGGCCGTCCTTAATGCAAGGCAAAAGGGGCACCTGCCCCTTAAGCCCGCAGCAACTGTGACCGGGCCGCAACTCTAGCAGCTACTAGAGTCTACTAGTCTACTTACCTGGCAGACGCGCTCGAGCAGCATCTCTTCAACCGCCAGGGGGACACAGGAATCCCTGGACAGCAAGCTGCAACCAGACTGATGACAGCAGTCTGCGCAGACAGTATTTTGTTTTTTGTATACATTGTACAGCCAACACACTGTATTTGCAGCATGCTCACACTGTTTGGTAGGCCTCATATTATACATTTGTATTATTTGAGCTTGAGACTAGCTTAGCGCACCGACATTTTTTCTTTTCCCTGTTTGCACATATTTGAGGTTGTTGGCTCCTCATCAGTCTGGTTGCAGCTTGCTGTCCAGGGGTTAAATGGGAGGAGGTTTAATTGCACCTCCCCCCAACACATTAATAAGGTTTTGGTAGCAGTATAAACAGCTTTGTGTGCCCACTATGTAGGAAGTGAGAGTAGGATCTCACCCTATTGAGAGTGTGCCTTGACGTGGCGGGTGAGCTTAATTATGCTTTGGCCAATTCATATAACCAAAACCTCTCAGTTATATTATGTTTATATATTTGTTGCCAACTTTATTAGTGTGAGAAGCGCAGACAGTATTTTGTTTTTTGTTTTTGCCCTTTTTCCTGCTAGCTCCCAGCTTCCTGGGAGTTGAGTGCTGAACCATTTCTTCTTTTTTTAACTGTCCTGGCGTGTGTGTGTTTGGATGTCGGTGTGGCAGAGCCTGTCCTGGTGTGTGTGTTTGGATGTCGGTGTGGCATAGCCTGTCCTGGTGTGTGTTTGGGTGTCGGTGTGGCAGAGCCTGTCCTGGTGTGTGTGTCTGGGTGTCGGTGTGGAAAAGCCTGTCCTGGTGTGTGTGTGTTTGGTTATCTGTTTCCTTAATTTACAGTAGGAACTATTTCATTTTTACTTATCCAGAGATAAAACGCCCTCCTGAATTTGTAGTGACTTCAGGGGACAAAACATTCAAGGCCCTGAAATAATTTAGTGGAAAAGATAAGGTATTGTGTTATTTACTCTATATTTATATTTATTTCAAGGATTAGTCACACTAAATTGTGGCTTCAGGCTTCCCATGTTGAATGACCAAGTATTATGTATATGTATGTACATATATGTTTTTTCATAAAAATGGGCTGCTCAGTCTGAAATGCCCGGGCCTATTTTTTGTCCCAGTCCGGGCCTGTACCCAGACACACAAACTAACATACCCAGACACAAAAACTAAAATACCCAGACACACAAACTAACATACCCAGACACACACTAACATAACCAAAGACACATGTTCACACACTAAAATAACTGCATACACACACACACAGTAACAAACTCAAGTTATGACACTAACATACCCAAAGACACATATTCACAAAACAAATCCAGACACACACTAACAAACCCAAAGACACATTTACAAAGGAAAATACTCACATAAAACACATTCCCAAAGCCACATGTTCACACACTGACTTATCCACACACACATACTTACATATCCAGACACACTTGCCCTTGTGTCTCCCCTTGATCCATCAATGGTTGGAGATGTGGTTACTCCTGTGGATATTATCGGACCGCACATCAATGTCTGGCAGGACACATGTTGGCCGTATGTTGTACGCCCCTGTAATAATACATTCTAAAGTTACATTCTTGTGTATCAGCCTTTACTTTGCATTTTTCAACTGAATGTTTCTGTGTTGTGAAAAGTATTTATTGATTTATTTTGCATGGTTTAACATAAGGGTATGATAATTTTTATGTTTTGGAGCCATGGGTTCCTAACAGTGGAGCAGAAAGATGGTGAAGATTGCAGGTTGGCCTTTGCAGTGTTTGCAGGGAGCACCAGATAATAACCCCCAGTTGTTTAACCTTAAATGCTGTATAAGGGAAAAGAAAAAAAAGACTGATCTGTGCCGTTTTCTGGCATATCAGTAGACTTTATGGATTTCCTGGTTGCAAAGGAGTAATCCTAAAATCTTCATCTGTTAGTTTGCCTTCAAGACTGGGTTGGCCACCAGAGACCTTTCACAAAATCCTGCCCTTTCCATAGGAAATGCATTGATATGCAAGTGAGACATAGAGAAATAGGTATCTAGGAACCCACATTTTTTTAATACCAATTTACCACTTTTCTAAAATCCCGCATTTTATAGTTTTGTAAAGTATCGTATTAAACATCACCTTTATGTGTAGACTATAGGAACAGCCACCTTAACTTCCTGTTCTTGGGACATTATTCCTTCCCATTAAGCTGTCTCTCCCCTTTTGATAAGTTGCTGATTGTTATTCATAGGTTCAGGCGGCCTGAGGCAGATGAAACATCAGGCCTCAAGACCTGTGTGGGTGACAGAGGTGCTAAACTATATGCTCTCCCAGTTAGACTCCCAGCTACTGGGTCATGGTGATTGGGTGCTGCCACTGAATGTGACCCTCGCTCTTTATCCCCCCCCCAAAAAAGGCAACAACTTTTCTTGTACATTTATAAATTGCAGAAAATGGTTTACTCTGTATTGCATCCTGAGACAAAAACATCATACATTTTGCCCTTTCGATTTAATAACACATTTGCACTGACATTTCTGTATCTTGGAGTAACAGCATAATATTTAATAGCAGAGGCTGAGTCCACCCAGCATGCCTGTGCCCTGTAATATGTTTCTGTGTGACCCGTGATCTAGACTGTTCAGCAGCTTAGTGAGTCAGAGGCTTGGTTTATTAACCCAGCTGCTGTGAGAGCTTGTGAACATATCTGTAAGCAGGGGTCGCAAATATAGGCAGCCCCTTAAAAACAGAACACTTAGTATGTATAATAGAAAGCAAGTGTTTGCTCCGAAAGAGTTGTGATCTAGAAAATATTATCTGAAACCACAAATCAGATCAGGTGTCATATACTCCAATTGTGCCAAATGTACTATTATGTCCTTTTATGTGTTGTTAAATACAATTTGCTAATTTAGCAGTGTAAAAGTTGTGACAAGGTGGTTAATGTATCTATTGGATTCCAATGTTGTGGGACAAACAGTGTAAGCAATCATGTAATCAGCCCATTTTATGGAATCCAGGAAAATTATATATGGGTCATGGCCATTGAAATTCTTTCAGTGGTTTTTTTTCCTCTTGTAACTTTAATTCTAGTGGAGAGACCTGTGAAGGTCTTTCATGACTGTGGGGAGTGGACTTGGGATGTAAGGGGTTAAATTTATGTATCTGGGAAGATTAGATAGGGAAGTTGCTAGGGGGAGGGGCTTATGAGGTAAAGTATATGTCAGTTAGGTTTTAAATCAGAAATAAATTTGCAGTTGAGTGAGTAGGACCCTTTAGCAATATAATTTTAATCCCCGTCCCTCCCATCCCTGTTTTAAGGCTTTACTGTAGCGACGCTTGGCGGTTGGTCTTGCCTTCTATGTTAATTTGCTACATGCGCACTTGAGTGACAAGTGGCGGGCATTCTTTACACGCCCCCAATGAAGGTTGGATGATTTGTTGGCTACAGTGCGGGGGACGGCTTGCAAGAACTGTAGTTGCTAATGGACAAACTTAATTTTGCTTGCAGGATAATGGCAATGGGGAGTTCTTTTTCTCATAGGTAGTATTTGGAAACTCAGGGGGCTCGGGCTCCTCATAATTTCATAAGGCTAATCAGGGAGCATAGAGAGGATCTTAAGGTATGGGAGTCTTTCTTATGTAACTATAATGTGATAACTTGCTGGTTGGGTAAGGCCTTACACAATAATTCTTTAGAATATATATACCGTATTTGCTCGATTGAAAGACAAGGTATTTTTCAGAGCAAATATTTTATTAAATATGAAAAAATTGTTTACATGTGAATTAATATTTACTAGTAAAAAATTTTTTTCCCTATAGGTTAGTCTTATATTCAGGCTTTTTCTTTTAAATTAATATTCAAATTTTGTATAAATATGGTGTGTTGTGTCATTCTTCAAAGGGGTCTTTTGGGGGGATGGGAGTTTTGTATTTGTGATAGGTTTACTATGCGTATGGTCTGCATCGCATGTCCTTTAGAGCCCTCAATGTCATGGATCGTCAACATCATATCACTCATGGATATTCAGTTGCACCCCCACTCGTTCATTTATTTTCACTGTTGTCTTCATTTCCATGCACATCATAAACTAGTGAGATTAGTTTCTATGACGGTATCCCTTCTATATTCTGTTTTTTGTATCTTCATAGGTTTACCCCACCTAGACTGTCAAATTATCCTTCCACTAAACTACCTTTGGGACTTGGGACTGATTAATGACGTTCTTCTATACTGGGTTATTAGTTGAAATCTACAGACTAATCTGGTCTGTTACGGTGATACATTCATTTTTGTCCATGAGAACTCAAAAACAGTCCATCTGGAATTAATGTAACATTTACATTTTTCCTAAATTACAACATTATCACTGTTAATGACACTCAGTTGGAAATATCTCGAGCAGCAGAATGTCAATGTGATTCTTTCAAGAATTAGACTAGAGTATGCAATATTCAGCAATTAAGTCAAGCCAAGGCAGGAAATGGATCAGTAAATTGAAGAACTCTATTATTAATAAATCAAGGTACAGAAATAGAAAAAAAAAGTTGGTTGGGAAGAAAAACCAGATGTAAAGTATGCGACAGTGAAAAGCTGGGTAAGAGAACTAACAGGATCTTAGCAAAATACAAAGGGGTGTATACAAAATATAAAACTTCATGTGTTATCGTGAGTTGACAGGTTTTATCTCCCTGCAGCAGAGGCTGGAATGATCCTCTAGTTAAACTAGTGAGAAAGAATTTTAAAAATACACTTGTGTAACTTTGCATTGTACAGGACCACTGTGGGACCTCTTGAAGATAAAAAAACCTTCATGTTTTTTAAATATTAGTGGTGTCCCCTTGCAAAGATATATGGGGATCATGCAGCATCTCCTCATGTGCATTTAGCTGCCCCCTCATCCCAGCTCTAGGTCATGCAGGAGATGTGTTATGCCTCTGTGAGTAGGCTAGCCCTGTATTCTTCAAACATAGCAGGTCCGATTTTGATCAGCTTGTGGAAGCATGAGTGGGGTCAAGTATCACAGAGGTACAGAGCGGCATTTACTCATCAAGTTCCGGGCGGCAGCATGATCACATCAGTCTGCACATCCCCATCAGCTGGAGATGCTTGCATGTTCGCTAGTGATGAGCAGCTGGAGGTGGGGCTTGCTGGGCGCCAGATTTTAAAATCAGCACAGCACAGGCGCCCTGTTGTGGTCCTGCTATTCTGTGTTTTGAATTAGGAATTAGTGTTTGCTGTTATTGACCCCCGGCTTCCTTGACGTCTTCTTCTTAGTGATGCTGCATTGCCCTACATGCGTACCTGGCTTGTCTGACTACCTGTGCTGTGTACCAACCTCTGGCTTGTATTACTACCCATTTAGTGTACCAAAAACCATTTTGCATTAACCCCTGGCATTCTGTATCATCCATCTGTGACTCCAGTCTGCAGATTACCTATACAGGTTTCTGGATCTATCTGTGCATCGCCTACTACACTCATGTTGGTATTATCTAAATCCCTGTCTGCTTAGCTTGGGGACGCACTCTTTGCTATGTGAGGCAGGGCTGAAGAACTTCTGTGGTGAGTGCTCATTTGTGATGGTAGACGTGACGCTATCTTGAGGAACAGAAAGTAGGCTACTTGTATCTCTTCCTGTTCTGAAGGAGGAAATGGGAAGAAATGGAAGTGTGGCTAGGTATGCCACCAATCTCTTTTAACGCTCCTAATCTCTTTTAACTCTCCTTATGTTTTACAAAAGTGTGCTGATAATTAGATCATTAAATACCGCCCACATTTTTTTGGTTGCCTATTAAAGATTAATTGGTTAAGGCATATAAAGCCAACCCATAGCATATATTTACTCTGTCTAGAAGCCCTGCCATGTAACACACTTAGGACATCCTATGGGGTGCCTTGGCGTGAAAGGTGAGTTTATGTTCTTTAGCCTAAACACAATACAAAATCTTCATGTTTATTTCATGCATATATTTGCAGATTTAAGATTAAGCACTCGTAATTTGTGTTTTTATATTCTCATTTGTATATTATATACATATATAATATAGACAAAGTTGTAAGAAAAAAATGTTATGTTATGTCATGTTTTGTGAGTACAGATATGAAATGCAACATCTGTACCGGGAAGTTTAAAATTACTTAACTTTTTTACCTATCTATTTTTCTTTGTTCCCAGGATTTCCTGTCTTGTTTTCACACTTTTTGTCCTCCTTTCATACAGCTCTTTTGAGTGGTGTAACATTTACAGCTGGGCAACGCACAGGAATTTGCCCCTCAGCGTTTCCCACTGTCTGAGTAGAACAATACATCCTGCAGTATCCCAAGAAAATGGTGCCAGCTGGCATATATCTGGAAAAAGAGAGACTCTTCCCAATCATAACCTATTCCATCAGACATCAGTGAAAAGTACTCTATTTACTGTTAACTTACAGGAAACCAAATGCCTCAAAGGCAGACCACATAGTGTTCCTTTCATGCAGATCTTCAATATTCCAGTTGACTGTAAGGGCTAATTCATAGTTGCTATGTTCCCACCACTAGACCGAAGAATGGCTCTTTTGGAAGCTGGTGTCGTTTCCCAAATCACAATGTGACACATTCAGATTGTGCTGTCTTCATCCCATTTTGTGCTAATTTGTTTCCATGTGTGCTAAATTGCTCTACCTTCACTTAAATGGAAACATTCACCTAAAGGATGATCCAACAACAATCGCCTACATAATAAGGGGATAAATAACTTAATATTAAAAAAAAGGGCTGGGATGTTCTTTTAACTGCATATTGGAGCCATTTTTTATGGACTCTTAAGTTGGTCCAGGCACTCTTCGTCTCATTTAACGCCACCTACAGCTTCCTCTACTGAATGCTCATGCTCAGTAGAATGTAGACGAGCTCCTTTTGACTCAATGGGAGTATGAGCAGCAGCCAATCACACTGTATATGAATCTTGATGTTTTGTTAACATACTTGCAATTAGTTGCTGCTTTGGTGATTTCAATAGGAGTGCTACTGAGCATGTTCAAAAAGTGTACATCCTGGTTTACGTAGAGGCAAGCAAATTGAGAATGAATTCTAATTTTCTAACTCCAGTTTGTTGTGAAATGCATCGGAATCTGCAAAATGGTATGCTATACACACTGTGACAAACCCTATAGCATGAGGGCCATACATGTCACTTTTAGGGGTCCTAAGCACAGTCCTCTAGGGCAATCAGAGTCAGGAACAGCAGCTTTAAACAAAACAGCGCTTTATTTTAACCACTTAAACCCCAAAAACCAAATCATAAAAAGAAAACCTAGCTCCCAATTGGAGCCCTCTCTAACTTAACTATGCTGGTCTAAACTGACCAGCCTAATCACCCACTACCTCAACCTCCCAACCAGACCCAGCTACGCCAGGCTCTGGAAAACCTCCCCCAGACAGCACACAAAATGTCCAGGCAGGTATTGCCTCACTTGGCTCAGGGATAGTCTTCTTCAGGGCCTCTCCTTGCCCTGGGAGCACAGGGAACTTCCTCTTCCCCCAACAGTCTCCCTGAGTATCAGGCTCCAGGGGTTTTTAATGCCCAGCACCTGTGCCTGACGCCGGCCTCATAGAAATCCCGGACCGGATCCTGCAGATTTCTTGCCTCCTGGAAAACCCGGCATGGAGTTTCCACAGAATGGGGGAATGGAGCATTGGCCCACCCTGCTCTCCAATTGCTCCACCCCAGGGACCCATATGTATAATCTGCATAGCAGCTGTACTCAGATGCCATGCCAATCATCTCCCTGGGGTTCACACGGTCACAACACACACACCCCCCATTGCATATAAACAACAATGTGCCAATGTAATCAGAAGTGTGTTTCTTAGGCATAGAAAAGGTGTGGGAGCATGTTTTTAATGTAAAAATTATTTAAGTAAAAATGAAAAATGTGTTTATGTCCGTTCCTTTAGTTTTTTCTCTTTAAGCAACATTCTTGGATTATAGTACAAACAAGTGTATTTAATTTAAGCAGTGTCTAATAATAAGCATTAACACTGTTTTTCAACACACATAGTCCTCACATCCTTTCTGTCACAGTTTCTCTAAATGTTTTATGAGTGTTGTTTGACAAGTGAATAATGAAATCAACATTCATTATTACAGAAACCCTCTCTAGATAAGAAAAAGGATGTATGCCTATATCTCAACATTGAGTACTCTGAAAAGGTTTATTTAAACTACAATATGCTGGATTATTTTGTTTAATCCTCTCTATAAATAACACAATATCCTCATTAAATTAGTAAATTCCATGTCTTTCCATTTTTGTTTTACTAACATGCAGATAATAGAAATTCTATTAGTGGTCATATTATATTACTATATATATATATATATATATATATATATATATATATATATATATATATATCTTTGCTCATATAGGTTACTCCTCTTTTCACTTAGAGGTGGTTAAAACACTTTTACCAGAGGATATCTCTTGGGCAGAGCTGGACTGAGGATGACTATGTGCCCGTGTCATGGCCCTGACCAAGCCAGCAGCAGCCAAAGGACATACATGTGTCCACCGGCTTGAAATGCTTTTTTTAGTGAGAATTGGTAAGTATGCGGCCCTATCTGCTAGCTTTTTTCTGATCACTGGAAGGAGGGATCACTTTCTCAACCGAGAGTCCAGCGGGCAAGTGGGTCTTTGGGTCAATTAATTTAGAAAGTTAAATCATGGTACTGATCAAGTATCTTTGGTCTGCACACACCCCTTGTAATGTGGGAGCAATGCCTGGTATATTTTTTAAATGACGGTAGCAGCTGCCCTTTAGGTACAAATGGGCACACAAAGGACTCAACGGGTTATGTCCTGATGGCTAAAACCTTTTTTTTAATAAATATGCATCAAATCTACTGAACAATGTATACTCATAGTAGTGTGTTAACAGCAATCAGATTATCTCATTAGGACTAAATTATTTTCCACGTTCTTCTTTACCACTTAATAAAATAGCCCTCATTTAAACATAAATCTGTACTATAGTCATTATTGAGATAAAGTGATATGAGAATATTGTGAAAACACTGACCTTCAAGAAGATATAATCTGTAGTTTGAGCCAGGTCCTCCTCAGTACCATGACAAAAAACAATTACTGGCACACATATATAAACACAAATGTATACATGCTAACACACACACTTACTTATATTCACTAACACACATATACACTGATTCTAACACACACTCCCTCCCTCTCATACCACTTATATATATTTTTCCATACTAACACATTAACACACACTCATCCTAACACACACTCCACCTCACACCACTTACACATATGCTAACACACAGAAACGTACACATTCATGTCATACATACAATCCTCCAATCGGGGAAGAAGACGTCATTGAAACTAAGGGCAATATGGTGGTGCTTTCTTTGAAATCCTCTCCATGATGTTGGTGCTTGCATTGATGTCATTTCCAATCGGGGGAACACGACCTTAGCCTAGTGCCTCCATTTTGGTAGAAGTTCTTAAGAGGTTATGTCATTAACAGATTAATGATTGAAAATGAGTGAGAAGACAGAAGATGAAGAAGAAGATGCAAAAGTGGTTGGAAGAGAAGGTAGGGAAACATTTAGACAGTGTAAGTGGCAAAGAGAGTGTGAGAGAGTGTGGACCCACGAATTTTGGACAAAATGTCTGAGCTTTTTGATTAGTTTTCTTCCCATTTGTTTTCGTGGGCTTCTTACAAATCGCCTAAATTACCAAAATTCAGTAAATTTGCAATTTGGACGAATTCAAATGCACAAGTCTAAAATATGAATACTCCTGCTCACATACATACAAACATGCATACATACCCCTACCTATCCGCCAACAATCCCTTACCTCTCATGCAATTTTCAGTTTAGTGCTCTCACATTGTTTAGAAAGGGCCCATCCATCCTGGACAGGAAAAAATGGTGGGCACAAGCCCCTTGCAAACCCTGTAGTTACGCCACTGATCAACAACAAGCGTATATTTCACACTTTACTTTTAAGTGCAGTCTATGTTGTTCTTCTAAAGTTGACTGGATGAACTAACTCTAGTGGGTTAATTGCAGCAATCTGCAGTAATAGTTCCAGGTTGCTCAACAATGACATTTTCCTGGACTGTGTTTCAGTTCTCTTGGATAATCACCTGACTTCGTAATTCCACTGAGTCCCTGCCAGTTGTGGTCTGAGTCTCAGATATTCTGTAACAGAATGTTTATTTTATTGAAACTCTAAGTCACGGTTGTCAACTTTGGTCCTCAAGGCTCCACCAACCTTTCAGTTTTTCAGTATTTCCTCACGTCCACACAGTCCTCTTTAATTAATCATTTATCCTGACAGACCCATCTATGCCAATTAAAAAGCAACTTGGTCATTTACAAAGTTATCCAGGATCCTTGCACTGTTCACGAATTTGAGCAGCAGACTTTAGGACCAGTGCTATAATCATATAACCACTCCTGTCACATTAACACATCAATCTCCCCTTAGGTCTTTACCACTCTGGTGGTGCATCCACTAGTAAATAATGTAATACATAAGAATTTATTTTTCCCCTTTTTTCTTTGGGCTTAACATTATAATGACATAACAATGGGCACACTTTTAAACACTGACCGAAGTATTTTTTATTTTGGAGTGTGTAGCTTTCTTTTTGGATAATAGTTTATATTTGTGACGGAACCACCATCAGATGCTGCTCCTTAATCCCAGGACAGGAACCAGAAATCCAGCATACGAAGGGTTAAACAAGTAGAGCTCTTTGCATACTACTCCAAGCACCAGACAGAACTAGTGATGAGGTAAAACAAGGACTGAGTTGAAAACACATCAGTATTTAAACAGTACAACCACACATAGTTCTTCGTCAGGCCCTCTTTTGCACACTGCTCAGTATTTGCACTCAGCCCACCTCAACCCAGTCGTTATTGTAGTCTTTGGGGAAGAAAATAAATACAGGCGGTTCTCTGACTTCTGGCTGAAACCTGCTGGATATCAGATTGTGGTGCAAATAATCACCATAGAGGTCTCTTTCTTGTAAGTCCTTTCCCGATGGAGAGTAACACACCACACATAAAAACAGCCTGCTAAAAAGTCAGAGCTTCACAGTCTTTAGAGTCTCTGGTAATTGGGGAAACGTGGCACCTTGTACCAGAGGGAAGAAGTAGTCCCAACGGACCCCTTGTACCCTTGTATTCTGTCATGTATGTCACCACAATTTACACTCATCACACGAAGTAAACACAGAATACTTTGTCAGGTTACAGGTGTTGGCCAGAGTTAGTATATCTACCTTACACAGAACTTGGTGTTTAGCTGTGACCACGTCATTCACAAAATTTAAACCCACATGACCTACAATTCAAGGTTCGGTTGTTCCTGCCCCTATGCTGTTTTCTTGGCTTTCCTGATACAAACTAAGCATATCAAACACTTATAAAGGGCAGTACTGTTCAATAAAGAAACATATGACCATGCTATGCAGAACGCTTTTATTTATACAACAAAAACAGGACACAACCCACTGGATTTAGAAAAAGCCACAGTTGTGGATAAGCCATACACTCATTAGGTGCACTTTGCTAGTACTGGGTTGGGCCCTCCTTTTGCCTTTAGAACTGCCTTCATTCTTCATGGCATACTTTCTACTAGGTGCTGGAAACATTCCTCAGAGATTTTGGTCCACATGGACATACCATTATACCACCAGCACCAGCCTGAACTGTTCATACAAGGCAGGATGGATCCATGCTTTCATGTTATTTACACCAAATTATGACCCTGCCATCTGAATGTCGCAGCTGGAATCGAGACTCATCAGAACAGGCAATGTTCTTCCGGTCTTCCAATTTCAGTGAGCCTGTGCAAATTGTAGCCTCAGTTTCCTGTTCTTAGCTGACAGGAATGGCAGACGGTGTGGTCTTCTGCTTCAAGGTTCGACGTGTTGTGCGTTCAGAGATGGTATTCTGCATACCTTGGTTGTAACGAGTGGTTATTTGAGTTACTGTTGCCTTTCTGTCACCTCAAACCAATCAGCCCATTCACCTCTGACCTCTGAAATCAACAAGGCATTTCCGTCCACACAACTGCCACTCACTGCATATTTTTCAGACCATTCTCTGTAAACCCTAGAGATGGTTGTGCGTGAGAATCCCAGTAGATCCACAGTTTCTGAAAAACTCAGAACAGCCCGTCTGGCACCAACAACCATGCCACGTTCAAAGTCACTTAAATCCCCTTTCTTCCCCATTCTGATGCTCGGTTTGATGCAGGTTGTCTTGACTACGTCTACATGCCTAAATGCATTTAGTTGCTGCCATGTGATTGGCTGATTGGCTATTAGTGTTAACAAGCAATTGAACAGGTGTACCTAATAAAGTGGGAATACCAAAAAGGTATTCTCTACAAATAAAGGGCCCATGACAAAATTGGTTGCTGCACCAGAAGAACGCATGTTGGGGTGCATGTGTTTTACTTAAGATTTCCCAGTATTTAAATAGAAAATGGGGATTTGCAGTGGCTCCTTTTTTCCCAAGCTCTTCACCACGGTCATGATTATGATTTAGCATCGCAAACTTTTATTGGGATTTGGATGGCAATTTCGGCAGACATATTTTGTAATAGTTTTGTATAAATACCAGAAAAATAACCAATTACCAATAGTTTGAATTGGTTAGGATGCTAGTCTCATTACCCAATGTTTTCTTACTGTCAAAAAGCAGTCAAAAGTGTAACTTTTGCACACCTTTTAGAACTCCTGTGTGTTTTGTTTTCTATCAAACACATGTATACCAAGGCGCATTGCTGCCCCTTTATGTTTAGTGTTGATTGTATGTTTGAATCCATGAAAAACATACTGTTGAGCATGAAATGCTATATTTAAAATGAAAGCTAGAAATCTACATGAAGCTCCTGCTTATAATTGTATTACTCTCTCCTTCACAGACTCTTTGTAGTTCAAAAGCTTTGGATATAAAAAGAAAAAGGGAGCACACTAGGACCCTGTAGTGTCCCAGTCTGACTTTTGTAGGTTTTCTTTCAAAGTGGAGGAACTGGGAGGGACTTCCCAATCTCTCCTTAAACCTCCCAGCACTGGTCAGATCGAAAAACTGATGCTACAACTGCTTCCATACTTGGATTCCTCTCTCACTTCATCTGCGGGGAATTTTGTGCCTAGAAAAGTTCAGGGAAGTATTCCAAAGTCCTGTCTGGCCAGGGGGAAGAATAGTTTCATGCATCTGGCAACACTGCCACAGAAATAAGAGGAAAAACAGTTTTCTAGCAATCTGTTATCATAAAAAACTAAGGATTTAGCTGCTGTTGTACTTTCTGGATAAAAAAGATGCACTTCTTCTAGTTTACGAGTATCGTCCTTTTCCGAGAAGATAAACACTACAGTGCACTTGGGCTTCCAACCATCTTCTGCATAATTGGATTTCGACATACTTCATTCTCCAGTTGGAATTCTAAACATCTGATGATCCATTCTATTTAAAGCCAACCTAAAGTTGCTTTTGAGAACCAGCAAAAATGAATTTTCTATCCGGAGTAAGTTTTTCATCTTCCATAGCTTAGTGTTTCAATGAGGAATATAAAGTGTGTAGAAACAAAAAACTTTGCTAGCTAACAACTCATGGTGTCGGGACACATGCCCATGGCGGTTTTCCAAAAAAATCATCCAAACTGCATTCAATCCAAAGGATGACTTGAAAATTGTATATATACAAAGAGAGAGACTATTTCTTGATCTCTGTATTTCATGTTCATCGACAAAACATTTTTTCCTAGATGGTTTGTGATGGTATATTGGCCTTTTCTCTGGACTTGGAAAACTTTGCTTCTTTTGAGTGATGCCCCAACAGTAGCATTTACTCAGCATTTTACAGCTACCACAGCGTTCTCTACTTTGCCTTTGTTTTGAACCTTTAGAATGGCTGTTCACACTCTGACAGGGTTCTCTCTGGTTAGCCTGCTAAGTTTTGGCTATATGTCCTGGGACTGGATGAAACCTGCAGTACTTGGAGACAGCCCAGGTCTCCAGGATGCTCCTGCCAAGTTCCAAGCCTCCCCACCTTCACGACCTCCACATATCATCTTCTTCCTCACAGATGACCAAGGGTTCCACGACATAGGTTATCATGGTTCAGATATTCAAACTCCAACTCTAGACAGATTGGCTGCAGAAGGGGTCAAACTAGAGAACTATTACATCCAACCGATTTGTACCCCTTCACGCAGTCAGCTTATTACCGGAAGGTGAGTAAAATTAGCCAAGCAAGATTGGGATGTCATGGGTTGGGAAACACGCTATGCTTAGGAGCAGCAACTTCTCCTCTTTTTACTGATATCTGAGCATTTCAACATAGTTTAAGATTTTACAAAGTTTACAAATCACAGATGACTTCTTGTCTGTATTGCATGGTTTTCTACATACTAAACAGAACTGATTAATAGCAACTGATACATTTAAGAATAATATAGCAGAGTCCATGGCTGATACACGGTTATTTGTCAGTGGTGGAAGGCTGCAAAAGAACAAAAAATTTCTGTTTTCTGAATATCTCCTTTCATGGCAATATGTGTCTATAGTAAACTATGGAAGGCTTACATAATCACCCTAAAGTCACTTTTATCTGGGAAATGGAATGCGTCAGTATTGCAGGAAAAACATGTTTGCAGCAGGATAATATAAAACAAAATATATGTCCCTTCAAAAGACAATGACCCTGTTTATTGGCAGAAAGTCACAAAAAGCAATCCAACCGAATGAACGCTTGCATTCCATCCATTCTTTTCCATACTTTTCCCTCTCCATCATTATTCTTTTTGATTGTTCATATATTGCCATCCTCCACTTATCTATCTTTACGCCTAAAACGCGATTCTTTAAGAGAAACCACAAGTAAGCCAAATGTTTTTCCTCAAATAAACATTTATCATATAACAATTGTAGATTCAAGTATGCGGTTAAAAAATAATAACTTTTGTTATTTTACATTGTAAGGCTGTATTAAGTTGAATGCAGTTTATTTTGTATTTTGTATTAGTGCACAAAGGAATCCACCACCTTAAGATAACACATACAGCTTTCGATATCTGTTGTAGAAACCTTTATACAAATGTATGAATACAACGCAGAGTTATATACAAAAGAACAGAGAACAAGGCTACTAGGTTTATAAATAGATTTGCTTATAAATAAAGATTACAATTTTTTCTGTAAATTGAACAATAAGCGGTACATGTACACTGAATTTCAATCATTCTAAAATGCTCCATCAAACTTTGCGTTATGGGACAACTTACCCTATATTTATGGAAAATATACCTGCCCGATATGGATATTAAATTGAATGGTTTTGCCAAAACATAAGTCATTTTAGATAGATTTAGAAAATCATTCTTTCAAATTAATCTCTTAAAGAATTATGGCATAAGCATCAGGTGATCCACATGTTATTGAAATATAAACAAATGATTTAAGGAACCAGAATGCCATGAAAAAGGGAATTTAGGTTGAAACTGGTTGGAGGCCAATTTATAAAGAATGTACTCCTAAGATTTTGTGGACCGTTTCAATTGTTATGTCTGTTGCATGTCAGAAAAACAAGTTAACAGTATCCCAAATAACAATAACGGCAGTTACTCATACAACATGTTTTTTGGCTTTAAATGTAGCGTTTAAGGTTCTCCTGGAAATTCAGTTGGCAATGGTCAAGCAATACACTTCCTAAAGGGCCATTTGACAGGGGCCTAGTGCAAGTGAAAAGATAAACAAGACTCCTCTTGTGTAGGTAATGCTGCCTGCCAAGGAAACAGAGACTACTTGGCATTGGTCCCATTTTCACTTTAACCAGTGCGGTACTGGAGAAGGCAGCAGTTATTTAAAATCTCAGGGGATGCCAAGTCCTTCTAATTTTAAATCTCTCTAGTTTCTTAGGGGCCACTACTAAAAGGCACCAAACGGCGTAGGTTATAGAAACATTAAACATACATTGTTCTTTCAGTTACAAACATGGTTTCTTTGAGGGATACGATTTCAGCAGTTCCCAGTGGAAGGCACTTCCTGATTCCTAGAAAGAGGAGCTTGTATTTGCCTGAACAAAATCTTTATTTCTATTCAGTGCAATCAGGCTTCACGGGATCAATGCTAAGTGATGTATTGCTTGAGTTTATAACCCAAATGAATGCCACTTGTTCTTGTGTACTGCACACTTAAGAAAAAAGCCATAGAATTGCACAAGCTGTGGGAGAAGTTATCTACGTTCCATCACGATATTGGCTTGTTTTTTGCCATTTTTAGTTATGTTATTCCTAATATAACAAGAAATAATATTATAATCTCCTGTGCATTGCACAGTCCATTATGCAACGTTTCAAATGTGTTTTGAAAAGGCCTAAAAATGACAAATAAAATACTAACTCAGCTTTACATGGACATACCACATGGGCAAAGTCTTCAGAGCCTGGTCATCTTGAAAGTGCTGTGATATTTGTATTTACCGCTTATTTCCTAATTTACTTAAATTAGTTTAGTAACATAAAAATTGAGCTATTAGTTGTTTTGCCAGAGTATAATTCATGCATATGATGGACATCTGTAAACTAGTTCCGTTCATGAAATAACACCAACACATACTCTTAAAGAACAGATATAGTTTATTGCATCTAAAATAATAAAAGAGCATATACTTTGGGTTACCTAATCAACAACATGGGGAAAGCCCATGTCAGCATTAGCCAACACCCATGATCGAGAGTACCCTACAGCTGGACACAAACATGCAGGGGTTTCAGTTGCGCTTCGAATTAAGAAATGGACAACATGTCTTTTCCCTTTAGAAAGGGCCATGGTGGACGGACAGTCTGCTGCTCCAGCAAGCTCTGTGAGCAAAGACTATGCAAAATACTTCATCCGTCACACTATGGCCGTGTGCCAAGACATGACTAAAGCACAGAGGATGATAAGAAAGATCAGAACAGCAAGGAGAAACAACAGTTGCATGAGCACTAAGGACCTATATAAAAACAACTCCCGTCACACTAATGTTTTTTTTTATTATTCTAGTTTTGTCATACCCTTTCAATGTACTGTAAGGAGACCTGCATAAATTGTTGGTGCTATGTAAATAAAACATAATAAGCACTTCCTAACAATTCTGGCTTTATATTGCTTAATGTTCTTCAGTGCAGAGAAGATACCTTTTCTTTGATACGCAGGATGTTGGGTTTTTCTTCTTGTTCTGTGTTAGAAATCATCTAATCCATTTCTGACCAAAAAAAACATGGAGACCTACATTAACTAGAGCTAGAGGAGGGGTATTGGCGCGAGTGCAGCTTTAATGGGCTAAGGTGGCTGGAATAGGTAAATTTTGCTTCTGCATACATAGGTCCTTGCAGATGCCCAGAGGAACATTTAGCAAATGCCTTAAGCTCAAAATATATCCGTAATTATAATTTGTATTATAATTATATATTCAAAGGAGTTAGCATCTATTCAGGGGAGTCTAAATTGGGCAGTGGCTTAATGAGGTTTATCCCTTTTAGTACAACAATGAGCACATTTGCTTTTATGTCTGTCATTTTACCAATCCTCAAGTATTTCTAGGACAGCCCAACAATGCCCCAATAACATCAATACATAATAGTGATCATATGTCCCCTTTACCTGAGACATGCCATAGATTATAGCAATGATTTTAATGCACTAATCAAGCCTAGTCCCGTTTGCGTTTTCTAGAAATAACAACATACACATAGTACATTATGGTGCAATCTGTGATTTTCACTAAACCCTTTAAAAAAATCCTATACATTTTCTGATTGATTGAAATTTAGTAGAAGATACACAAAGAAGGATTGCCTTAAAATTCTAGGTCACCTACATGATCCATTCAGTTCCCTGTTCCAATGGTAATTATTCACAAATTCTATGCCCCTTTAATGGATTTCAAACATTTTCTTTATCTATAAATGTGTTTTGGACAGAACTGGAAAGTGCACATTGAGTGTGTAGTTAGTGAAATGTATTGTGGACTGCTTTTTTACTAGGTCACTTGGCTGGACCTGCCCCCTGGGTGAATGATACCAGAGCTCCACTGTTGCCTGTGGCATTTGATAAAGCACGTTTCCCATTCCCATGTTTTTATTAATTAAGTTGGTATACTTCTTTTTGTCTACATACATTTTTACTTTAGAAATTTTCATTTTCCATCTCCTATCCTTTGGGAACAAAAGCATGCAACATTTAGAAAGCATGACCTTTAATGTTGTATGAAAGGCAAAGATAGCATGGATGTTATTCACAATATGTATATATTGTATCTGACTTACAAAATAAAGAAACAGAAAATAATGTTTAGCATGCAATGGTTTAGCAAACACTGTCTTATTTGGAAATAAAAGCAATGTAAACAACGTGTCAAACAAGCATATTAAATGAGCAAATGTAAATCTAACATATTTATATGAAATGACTCCTTATGAATTGATCTCTAGCGTCATGAAAGCTCTATGTATGTTAGCCAGCTAAAAATCAAAAGCACGGCATGAGTCTACTTCAGGACCAAAATAACAATATTCATTTTTGTGTTTGGATCTCTATTACTTTGTAGGATTGCTAAATAATGTATTAGTTTAATTTGAAACAAGTGATAATCCAACTTGCAATCTAGTTGCTAGTAACTCTTTTAAATTTGGATCATGAGTGGACAGCATGCTCCATCATGGGATACAACAAGTTATTGTCAAAACTGTATTTTTTCATTAGCAGTGCACTAATATCTCCTGTTTAATTTTAAAGGTACCAGATTCACACTGGGCTTCAGCATTCCATCATACGCCCACGACAGCCCAACTGCTTGCCACTACATCAAGTCACATTGCCACAAAAACTGCAAGAGGCTGGCTATGCCACCCACATGGTGGGAAAGTGGCATTTGGGCTTCTATAAGAAAGAGTGCCTGCCCACCCGACGTGGCTTTGATACATTCCTTGGCTCTCTTACTGGAAATGTGGATTATTACACCTATGACAACTGTGATGGTCCTGGTGTCTGTGGCTTTGACCTACACGAAGGTGAAAATGTGGCCTGGGGTAAGGCTGGGAAATACTCCACGATTTTGTATGCACAACGTGTAAGTCAGATATTGGCTTCTCATAGCCCTCAGCAGCCTATTTTTATATATGTGGCATTCCAGGCTGTGCACACCCCTTTGCAGTCCCCTCGTGAGTATATATACCCGTATAGGAACATGGGGAATGTAGCAAGGCGTAAGTATGCTGCCATGGTAACCTGTATGGATGCGGCTGTGAAAAACATAACGCGGGCATTAAAAAAGTATGGTTATTATGACAACAGCGTCATTGTCTTTTCATCAGACAATGGAGGACAGACATTCTCTGGTGGTAGCAACTGGCCCCTGAGGGGTCGTAAAGGAACATACTGGGAAGGTGGTATTAGAGGGTTAGGATTTGTTCATAGTCCATTGATTAAAAAGAAGAGGAGGACTAATCGATCATTAATCCATATTACAGACTGGTATCCTACGCTTGTAAAGTTAGCAGGAGGAAACATTTCAGAGACGGAGGGACTGGATGGCTATGATGTATGGGAAGCTATCAGCGAAGGCAAAGAGTCACCTCGGACTGAGATCTTGCATAATATTGACCCTTTGTATAACCTTGCAAGATCTGGGTCTTTGGAGGAAGGACAAGGCATGTGGAATACAGCAGTCCAGGCCTCCATCAGGGTCAAAGACTTTAAGCTGTTGACTGGAGACCCAGGTTACAGTGACTGGATACCCCCACAAACCCTAACAAACTTTCCTGGTAGTTGGTGGAATTTGGAACGCCATACAGATGGAGCTCGTAAGTCTCTGTGGCTTTTCAACATTACAGCAGACCCATATGAAAGGCACGACTTGTCTGCAGTAAAGCCTGATATTGTTAAGGAACTCCTGATACGCCTTTCCTATTATAATCGTACAGCTATCCCAGTGCGTTACCCTCCTGAGGACCCAAGAGGTAACCCCGATTTAAATGGAGGTGCATGGGGCCCATGGGCCAGTGAGGAAGAGGAGGAGGAAGAAGAAAATTGGATAGGGTTAGGTGGACATCATAAGAGTCCAAACAAAAAGAAGAAATGCAAGATCTGCAAACTTAGGTCCTTCTTCAGGAAACTGAACACTCGTTTAATGTCAAATCGTATCTGACAGGGAGACTTAAGACTTTAACCAGATGTTGCCAGGCACCACGCGAATTTGTTGTAGCCACTGGGTTTTTTTAAAGGCTACACCTCAAAGGGCTGAACTTTAATCAGAAAAAAACTTATTTCTATATTTCGAATTAGTATGAACAGTTAAATTTGGTATTAACAAGCACAGAATTATATATCAGACGATTAGCATCTTTCAATTCTGTTATTCCGCGATATTATATATTGAACATGAACCAAAGAGACATTTAACTTGAACCACTTGTATTGGATACTAGACACATTCCACATGTGGGACTAAATGACCAAACAGCATATACATTACAAGTTGTAGCATGAATACTGTGACGCAGGAATACCCCAAAGGCATGTTTATGAAATCAGCATTCACAATGTCAACATTTTATGAATTTTTTTTTTTTAAAATTAAAAGTTTCTGTTACACTGTAACAGCTTTCTTTTTATTAACATCAGTAATCTGTCTGTTATTGACCTTCTGTGTTTACAATTTGAGTACTGGTAATTCATATATCAGAACTGCAAAGTTTGATGCTTCTGGTGTTGGACTGGAAGAAATGTGTTCACATGCAAAGTCCTAGAGATGCTTACAAAAAAGTACATAACAAAATGATCCAACCTTTTCCCTGGTGTTCAGTTTAATGTGACAAACTGATCAATCCCACATGAAGATGTAAATGGATTTAAATAACTTGGCTTTAGGGAAAATTATACTCCAGGAATGCTCAAAACCATTCCACTGTTACAAAGGCTGCCTGAACTAATCAGCATCAACCAAGGGTAAGCAGTAACTTAAATGTGGAAGTATAATATCATGGGGAGTACCAGTCATACCCAGTCCATCGCACATACACCCTATGGCTGTCAGAGAGAATTCCCCGCAGCGGTGCGGGGAACTTTCCTCTCTCACAGCCCGGGGAAGGTCTGCACGACGGACGCAGACAACCCCCGCTGCTAACGGCACCTCCTTCCGGCACCTCCTTCCAGCTGCAGTGGAAGTTGCCTACGCGAATTGCCTAGACGTCTACCCGCTGCCCTGACTACACACCAGGGAGTCAGAAGCACCGATAAGTTTGGGGGGGGTTACCAGGCAGGAGGATCCAGGTCCCCTGCAGTGCTTAGTCTCATAGTCAGACCTATTTGAGGTCTGATTATAAGACGACCCCGATTATAAGACGTGGGGAATTTTTCAGAGCATTTGCTCTGAAAAAAACCTTGTCTTATAATCGAGCAAATACGGTATCCTATCTCCTCATGGAATTCTGGACATAGCTACAGAGGCAATCTCTCAAACTGTTATTGATCTGCAAACAAAGTAATGCACATCAAAGCACACCAATGACATTAGCATAGTGAGAAAAATCACAATAGATAAAGGAAAAACACCCTGGCTTTGCCCAGGAAAACAATAATGTATTCTTTTAAAGACAAATATTGACACTGACCAAGATTCCTCATGTTCCCATTTCTAGTAATGCATAAAATGTCTTCTTGGATGGCTAAAATGATCATAGTAAGTAAGGGCAAACATCTGCCTGCTTAAAAAATGAAGCATTAGTCATTGTCAGAACTATGGTTGTTCCAGATGGTATAGCTACAACCAAAGTCCCAAGAAGTCTCAGTTACCTATCAGTGTGGTGGTCTGTATATGATCCAGGCTGCATCTTACCAATCTTTGTAACTCTTTGTACCACATACCATAACAGATATCCTCCATGAAGAATCTCAAACATGGTGCCCACACCACACGGTTTTGCCTTAGTATTAAGATGTAAAATACAGAAGACCTATAGAATTTTCATGTTTGAACTTCTCTACATTGTGCTTTTAATATAAACCAAAATGAAGTGCTTCCTGTCCCTTTAAAAAAAAATTCCTGTTTACAGTGTCACGCGGCTTGAATTTGCCAGGTTTTTAAAATTTCTTAAACTATAGTCTTTTTTGATGCGCTATATTGACATTTTAGTGCGAAATAGAAAAGATGCACATAATTCTAAAATCTCTTTGTTTCAATAGGTTGGCATGTGCATTATACAAAACAACTGCACTGCTTTTGGCCCTGGCTTTGCTTTAGCTCTTTTGCATGCAAGCAGACCATTATGAATAGGATCAAGGAGTGCATTTTATTAGGTTCAAAGAAAGTGCATTGTTATAAGACTTGTTTTATTGCTCTGTGTTTAACATTCTTGTCTGTACTGACATGTCTACCCTCTGCTGGCCATGAGTGGGGGAAGCCTGACTGTGAATTAATGTGTATCTCACTGATTGTTTGCGTCGGTGTTTATTTGCAGAAATTAGGTATGCTTGCCAATACGTGGTCCCTATATCTGTGTGCCTTGCACCTTTAGGAGCAGTATAACTTTTAATCAGTTGTAACTTTAAGGGAAAAGGCTTATCAATCACTGTCTGATATACCCAATCAGTCTTTAATACACCCAAAGGAGCAGTTTCACTGGGCCCAGACTTTAAAGGAAAATTGGGCTGGGAGCAGGGCAGGGAGACCCTGCTCCCACGACCCAGAGGATTCGGGTCTTAACCTGGAGAACAGAAGGAGCAGCGCTCACCCAGCAATGTCTGGGTCAGGGCCCTCTACCTCATGTTTTAGTCTAAATATGTTTGTCTAATTTTTTTCTGTAACTTCCCTTCTTATGCGCTGCAAAAAACACTGCGTAAATTGTTGGTGCTATATAAATAAATGGTAATAATAATAATGATAATAATAATATGACTCACCCATAAAATGGAACATAGCCATGTATATGGACAGAGACATCAAACAGCAAACTCTGCTTTTCTTTGAGAAACGATTACCTTAACCCAGCATATGGTTCTGAGGTCTCTGAACGCTTTAGTTTTGCACAACTGATTTAAGGGATATCAGATTTATTTTACCCATTTTTACTATATACCATATCTCTACTCTCAAAATAAATATTTGTAAATAAATAATATTTTTTTCCACCATGAATTCTCTCAATTATTATAATACTCTTTTCTGTCTGTATAACAAGTTGCAGCTTCCTCTATCTAAATAACACTTTTTATATTTTATAAAACAAATACAGCGTGCAGGTGCCATTTCATCTATTCTGAATTTAACACTTTTGTAACTAAATGTGGCATTACAATTATTCCCCAAAACAATTCTTTAAACGTGTTAAAATTGTCATCCCCCACCCCTGGAAACCTTAATTGGCATATGACGCAAAAAGCAGACATTGATACGTTATTGCCATAGAAACTGAAAAAAGCCTTGTTTTTATATGATTGTGACAGAATGAGCTGTCATACAGGGCCCAAGGTATTCAGAGATGGCTCCAGCCTGGCTGCCAAACAGGCAGGAACTCCATTGTTAAACTAATCCCATTAACAGGATGGCTACCAGGGGGATATTCAGTAGCTAAAGGGGATTAAAGGTTGGGTTGTCTACCTGTTTATCAATGTTGATTTATGTTAATGAACTTCTGTGGCTATATGAGTCTATGTCTTACAACAATAAACTGTTCATTCCTGCTGTACTCAGTTCAAGGTAGTTGTGTCTACTTATTGGGTACACATAGCAGGGTTCCAAGGTGCGCATGCTGGCTGGTGCTGGAATTGATTCTGGGGACAACAGGAGGCTACTGGGTGATCTCTGGGAGTTACTGCAGCTCTCTTGGTGAACCCGTTACAATGATTAACCCTTCAAGTAAAAGAATAAAATGACAGATACAGCAAGGTTTGTTTGCTTGTACAGCTTGAGAGGGCAATTAATGTTTTATCTAAGTGGAACAACACCTATATTTATCCCCTATATTCCCTTTCCCCATAGGCTTCACAGTAATTTGCACATTTGTAGAAAAAAAACCTTTGGGAGTCCTTCACTTTACTGCCAAGCTTCTCTTCCGAGACTTTTTATTTGTTTTGCAGTGCATTTTATAATTCAGTCCTCAGCCTTTTCCCCCTGCTATATTTCATGTTATGTGCATACTGTGCTAACATTATTCGGGATTGTTTGATGCTATGGGATATAGACTACAATTTCTGTAATAATTCACATTTAATGTGTATAGCATAAACCTGGAATCTGGAAGTAGAACAGGTGTTAATAAATTGTCAAGAAATAAATGTGTGATAAACATTTGCTTGTTTTTGTTTCTAAGTTAATTTTTAGCATGGTATCTTCTGTTATTTTTTTCAGATTGCCCCTAAAAAAGAAAGTTTTGGGGTATATTTCAAACTATTTAAATACATTTTATTTTTCTGCATTTACCTTTTTTATGACTTCTTGTTACTATAATTAACCATATTTATATTTTTTTGTACAAAGAGAGCTGTAACCATAGACATGCAGCACAAATCTCAACTGCACCTCCCACGTGACCACATGAACACTCTGAAGCTGAGCATGGCAAGATGGCTCCTTGGGTAAGGTGGGCGCCCATGCCTCCAGCCCCACCTGCTTCCAAGGCTGGCTCTGCATTCACTGTTAACATGCCTCCCAACCTCTTGCCAGCTCACCCCCAGCACAGATGTCCCGATTTGGACACCACAAATAGTGGGGGTATGCTTCCTGCATAATGAAGAGGTGGCTGCTGTGCCTGTTGGGGTAAGATAATTCCTGCAAGAAAATATATGGTACTCACATATCATAGAGATTAATCATATCTTATTTGGGCTTGAAAAAGGTTTGTCTCTGAGTAGGTTTTATCATCTTCACCTTAAAAGTATTACCTTCTCTTTAATCTAAAATGTCTTCATTTATTCAAAAAGTATCAATGGTAAATAGAAAACTGGGAGCATTTACAAAAAGAAAGCACATTTGAGAATGATATTCCATGGCGGAGTAGCTGCACAAGAGCCGAAGATCACTATACATAATGCTAAGTATAGGTTGCAATGGTGTAAAGCACGCCACGACTGGGCTCTCAAGCAATGATGTGTTCACTGGAGCAGTGGCATACCTAGTGAGGGATGATCTGCCATGGGTACCACTCATCAGGAGGGAGCTACACTGACACACAGAGGTCCCAAGTTTCCCAGAAATTCCCTATCTCTCAAGGTCTCCCTATCTTCTCCACCGACCATTCTGTGTCTCTGCCTCCTTTCCTGCAGCTCTGCTTCTTCTCTTGCCTCTTCTGTCTTCTCTCTTCTTCTGCTACTCCCCAGTGTCAGTCCTGTCAACCAGGCCTCCCGGAGAACTTCCGCAAAAGGGCAAAGCTACAGAGCAGACCACATGGACAGCGTCTTCCCTGTTCCTCCAAGCTTTGTGAGGTCTGATCAGTGGAAAAGGAGACACGAACACCGAAGCGGACAGTGGAGAAAATAGGGAAACATTGAGAGAGGGAGTGTGAAATAGTGAGAGCTTTTCAATGTTTTAAAATGTGAGGGGGTGAAGGTTGCCAAATATAGGATCCGCCCATGTGCCAAATACTCTGTACGCTCTGGAGTGATAAATCCTGCTTCGCTATCTGGAAGTCTGATGGACAAATCTGGGTTTTCGTGGATGTCAGGATAACTCTACCTACCGGAATGCATAGTGTTTACTGAAAAGTTAAGCAGAGGCGGGATAATGGTCCGCTGCAGTGACTCTATATAGGCGGGGCACAGTCAAAACTGGGGGGGCATAATAAGTTCCACTACTAAATTATACCAGTGGAAAAAACGAAATAAATATTAGACGAGGAAAATCGCTTTAGACAAAAGTTTTGTTCTGTTTTTGCAGAGGTCCTTTCAGAAAAAATTCGGAGGTCTTTTTTTGATTTGGAACGACATTTGGGCGTTCCCAAAAGGGGGAGGTCCCTGACACTTTCTGGACTCTCCTTTCATTATAGAAATTTAAAAAAGGTTTTCCCAGAGTAAGAACGGTCAAAGAGGTGCAGCAGCAGTAATAGTAGAGCACTGGCACATCATATGCACAAGCAGCCCATTGGAGCAGGACTGAATTTTACCAATATTATAGATGTTTTTTAAAAAAGGGTTCCCCTAGCATAAGGATGATCAAAGAGGTGCAGCAGCAGCAGCAGTAGTAGTAGAGTACTGGGCCTGGCAGGTGGACAGTGGCAGATGATAGGCACATGCAGCCCCATGGAACAGGACTGGATTTCCCCAATATTATATATTATGATGCCTAATTTTGTCAATAGTTATTTATCAATGAAGAATAATAGATGATAGAAAGATAAAATTGACTTGTTCACAAATTAGAGGTTTGGATAGTAGCATAAATGGGCAGCTGAGGGGCCCTGGAACTTTAGGAAAGGGGGAATATGACTGCTGGCCTAGGCCGCAGTATAGGGTTAAGTGCAGGGTCACCATTGGCTAGGAGGGTGCAACAATGTTGCGGGCGAGGGTTTAAAAGGTGATGGCAAGGCAAGGTGATGGCAAGGGTACTCCTACCTTTTTCCTGCTGGCAGCATCAATACACAAGGGGGGCAGCTAGCTAGGTTTCAGCATGTACTGGCTGACTTGGCATGATAGGAGTGTGATTGCTAACAGCAATCACAGTCCCATCATGCCTAGGTTCCAGCACTTACACATCCATGCTATCACACACACACTCATTCATTCATATACTCATTCATTCACAGATTCATTCCCTCATTCACGCATACTGATTCAAACACCCTCCCCAACCCCTTACCTGTACTGCAGCTCCTCGATGCCCCTCACAGACTTCAGCAGGGGGCGCGGCCTCCCTCTGCGTTCTCTGGTACAGAGGAAGCAGGACTGGAGCAGAGTCATGTGATGTCACGTGAACTCTGCTGGGTTCCGCTTCCTCTGTGCAGTACAGAAGACCCTCCCACAGGTAAGTAGCAGGGCTCTTGTTGTAGCAGGGCTCGAGGTGCGGCCCGCGTAAGATCGGTTGCCCTGGGTGCCGATCTTACGCGGGCCGCACCTCGAGGCCGCATTTGCCGCAATTCTATTGGGGGGGTGTGTTCCTACGGCTCTGGGGGAGATTTCTTCATTATCAGTCCCCCCCGCATGAGTTACTGCTAAGCAGTCATGTTAATCAACATATATTTCATATTTAATTACATGAAATATAAATTTGCTGGGAAAATGTTCCTCTATGTAGAGTGTTTGGAGAGACAGTTTTTTAAGATCTTCTAAAATACTTTCCTGGTTTCTGCTATATTTTATGGTTTCAAGTTCTTCTGCTTTGTATAAGATATAATCTGAGTGCCTCACATGATCCACAGCAACGTAGATTGCTTAGATTGTCTTCACACTGCAGAAATTGTAAATGAGTTTGTGTAAGTAAATTACTTTGGCCTTGTCTTAAATGCTCAGTAAAATAGATAGAGTGCTTCCCATCTGTGGATCCTCATTAAGAGCACTTTAAATGAGCAGATCTGTGTCATGTATCGTACAAGGTCATACACTGATTTTATTGAAATGGTATTTTGCCTTTGCAGGTAGTAGTGGAAAACGTTTAAGTTACCTGTCTATGTCTACTTGATTACTTTAACAAAACAAGTGTTAACAGGATTTAATTGGATATTTAATATATTCAGGAAAACAGTGCTTTACTGTCCTGACAAGGACAGCACCAAGGCTTACCCTAATAACAAGACAGAACTCGTATTTAGGTAAGACAGAAACTCTCTTCATTGAGGACAGTACAGATATTTATGCACAAAACATAATAAGATTAGGAGTATAATCCTATCAACTACCACACAGCCTGGCACCTACATGCAGTTCTATGGCCCGCAATCGAGCAGCGTCAACCCTGGGGTGCCAATGGAGAGTTTAGGGTCTGATGATGTTATGGTCCAAAAAGATGCGTCATCCGACGTCGGAACCCTGAGCGACAGCGTCAGAAACTTTCCAGGGACTAGTCTGCATGGCCAGAGTTCCATAGCCGCGGTTGGGTAAACCTCAGTCCTAAAGATTGGTGATAAAACCAAGGTTCCCTAACGAACTCCCTCTCCGTAACCACCACAGAGTGTCGCCCACCACAAGCTTAATGCAAACTCAAAAGAGCGACGTGGTGGGACAATGAGGGTCCGTAGTGACGCAGTTCCAATTGTTGGCGGAAATCACCGCGATTCCTAGCAGATGTACACTTCCATGAATTTGCAGCTAGGTCCTGGTCAGGCGTATCAAGCTTTATTGGCTTGTAGAGCCCCCACAGCCAGCTAGTTCATGGGAGTCTTGTTAGGGCAGACCAGACAGGGTTTCCCATTCATCCTGTGCCTCCCAATGAGCACAGGGTGACTTAGACATAAGAGGGGACTAGGCAGGTAGGTAAGGAGTCTCCTCAGGAATCCACCAGTGCCCCTCACTCAAACATACCCCCATGTGTCCATGTATCTTGTAAATGCCTGACCCAGAAATATAAAAAACTATGAATAGTACCAATAAATCACATAAGTGGTCCCTTTTAATGTTCCTGGTGTCCCCTTTGGAGATGCAGAACATACGTATGTGCCTTTGCCCCTTTCCCTGACCCCAGTTAACAGTGGTGTAAGAGCTGTTAAGCTAAACACATTCCCTGACACATAATATGCTAACCACCAGTCAGCTCCAGCTGTGGCTTGGCAATCATTCCAGGGGGGTCTAACAAGATGCGGTATGCACATGTGCAGAAAGTGCTCCCATTGATTTCAACGAGAGTGCTTTGCTGTCACTGATTGGCTGTTTCAAACCACACACGAGGTATTCTGGAGCTGCAGCTTCTCCTTAAAGTATTTTATTTTAGCAAATTGCTTTCATATGCATTCACTATTCAGAGCGGCTACCTGGGAAAGTGCAGACTTTATACATATTGGGTAAGATTTGGAGACATGTACAGGGTTTCTAAGAAAAAAGACCAAGCTCTCTTAATTCATGACTGTTGTAGTTGTTTCTGCCATTTAGTTGATAACTGATTACACTTAAACTACTCTTTTTATACTGTGAATTAGTTGAGGGAATTGTTGATCCAACAAGAGTCTCAGTTATAGTCTTCAAAAGTTCTCATGAATGTGTAACCATGGCTGCTACGCTCTTGGGAAAATTAGATACAACTTTTGAAGATCACATCTTGTAAAGCAACCCTGTCAGTCAATGTCCTTATCCTTGAGTAAGTGCCTCAGAATTTATGAAACACAACAATGATTGACAATTTTTATTTCAAAATGACCGTGTTGCCCCAGGCTTTACTAAGTTTATGGTACAAAAATATCCCTATATCATGGCCTAAATTTTCACCATTTTTGAAGCACAGCCCCCTTAGTCTACCTTAATGTATGTATGTATATTTTTTTTATTTATTTAATGTTAACTTTATTATTTATTAACTCCTTTTTACTCGGGGTGTTTTGTGCCTACAAAACTGAGACTTTTTCAGCATTTTTACATTGTTTCTTTAACCATGATTCTCCTTTTTAATTTTTGATGCACCCACACACATTATATATTGTTTTTTCAAGAACAGATAGCGCTTTCTTTTAGCACCATTTATGGGTGCGTGGTCCGACAGTTGGTATGAATAATACAGTAAAGTAATGAAAAATGTTAAAACACATGTTTTCCAATATGTTACGGTTCCCAAACCAGTTCATTTGACCAAAATACAACACAATATACTGTATCTTAGGGTTTATATAGGGTTTTATTTTAATGTTTTTTTTTAAATTAGGGGGCTCAAAAAAAGAACATGCCTGTTCTCTTTTCCAAAATGGAACATCCTTATACCCTTTTTAAAAACTTTTACTTTTCAATTTTTGTTTTATTTGGTGCTGTTTAGCAACCCACCAGCTCAAAACACCCCCACAAAAGTTTATGTTTTTGGAGAGGAGACAACCCAAGGTATTTCACAAGGATCATTTGGACACCAATCGCTGGGAAAGGAAGCCATAACGTTAATTTTCATCGCTTTTCTTCACCAAACTTTCCATGTTTTTTTTGCACAGATTTCATACTACTACTACACAGAACCCCAACAAAATATATTCAGCTGCTTCTCTAGATTACAGAAGTGCCCCACATGCATCCAAAATGGTTATATAGGGTCATATGGTTATATAGGGTCAGTCAAGCTCCTAATGCAGTCCAGGAGTTGAAACACAACTCTCCTGCAAAATCTCTATTAGTAAATAACCCAATAGAGATTAAACAGCTACACATATGAAAGAGAGCATTCACGATCCACATAGTCCAAGGATGCTTGGCAGAGGCATGAAAAGTGCTGCATCACTTCCAGCAACAATGCTTGCAATGTACAATACCAGAGCATCAAACCCAAGGTGAGGCTCAGAGCAAGACTTTACTGAGACTTTTATATTTTACATTAACAGCAATGATACAACCCCAACCCTACCTCTCACCTTTCTCTATTCATTATGTTTGTCTTCACCCCATTCCCTCAAGATTGTAAGCTTGCGAGCAGGGCTCTCTCCACCTAATGTATCGATTTGTCTTAGTCTGTCAATTCTAGTCTTGTCATACCGCTTGAATTGAGTGAGGTTAAGGTCGGGGCTCTGTGCGGGCCACTTGAATTCCTCCACACCAAACTCCTCAAGCCATGGCTTTATGGACCTTGGTTTGTGCACAGGGGCACAGTCATGCAGGTACAACAAAACTGGTGCCACAATTGTGGCATTATAATTGTCTAAAACATTTACACAGTTTATCAGAAAATGACTCATAGGTATTTTTTCTTCTCCCTTTTAACAACATTTACAGGACATCTCATCTTGTCTAAAGCAATGTAAAGAAATTATATTGAATACATTGTTAAAATTAAGCATAATTCCAACCATGTGAACTCCTGATGTCATCATTGAGAATTTTGTTTCCTGATGCAATGTGGTAATGCGAAAACCTAACTCATTATTATTTTCTATTTTGTTGTTTATACACTGCTACTTTGTTGTGCATCTATTATCTTAAAAACAAATGGATGATACCCTTATATCCATATATGTTATACTGCTTTACTGCATATATATTTATTTATACATATATAAATATATATATATATATATATATATATTGTATACACACCTGTATATATATATATATATATGAAATATAGAATGATATGGACTACACGTACTAATTGCTAATGATAATAGTCGAACATTTATAGAATAAATATTTAATAGATTCCCTTTTGTGCAATCTGTATAGCAAGTTTTGAAGACAATTCAGGTTTCTACTATTTGAAAGGATTAAAGCAGAGATGGTTGGTTATAACATTTCAATAACTATAACTTTAACCAACCACATACTAAAATGTTCTTTTAAGCATCTCTGTGATCTTGGTGGCTAATAAAGGTGTTCCAGGAATACTAAAAATATCAAGTCAGAACCTTTCCCCAATCAGGGAGGAGAAAAAACACAGTAGGGTTGGTGAGACAATCTAAATGTATAACTTGTCACAATTTCTAGATTGTTACTATAGTAACCACATGCAGTCATTTTAGACTAAAGTTACACATGGCGATCTTGCCACATAAAAACAATCCGAGTTTTTGGGATTTGATAGGTTGTGTCCAAATTAAATGATACTTGCTTACTCTTGAAAACAAATTAGTTACTGATATATATGAAATTTTAGAGGTGGAATGATACACATGAGTTATGTTATCTTTATCTGATTTGATAAGTCAAGAAGACATGGTTATGGACATGAGAGGATGGATACAACACTACAATAGTTAAGTGCCCAAATAAAGTCACGTTGACAGCAGTATCTCTTATACCTTTATATATAATGCTATACTTCCAAACACTTTGGTGTCAAGGGACAGGAAATCCAATACCCTTGGAAAGCTTGAGTCAGAATATGAACAATGTGCAGTGTCTAAAAACCCTTCCCCAAAGTGCTCTATAACTGAATTGCTCAATTTGGACGGAGAACTGTGAATACAAGCTGCAAATATTTTAAAGTAGACCCATGAAAACCAATATGAGCTTACAGTTTTGTTTCAGGATTCACTCATAACTTGAAAGCAGGCTCTAAAGCATAGTGTTGTAACGAGACAACTGGTACCTGTCCGAATTAGACATGAAGATGGTTATTGTCATGTGAACACTAGCCCTAAAAGGAACCATCAAAGCCAGAGACAGAATATTCTGGCCGCTGCAGGAACCATTAAATGGACCCACTGATTTTTTGGGGCTTCCCAGCTACTTCTTATCTCCCATCTCCACCCCATATTTAACTTTGCCCATGGGGGGGGTGGGCATGTGAATGGTTAGGCGGAGGTTATTTCTATCTTGTACGCAATAAATTATTGATAATATGTCACTTAAACCCCGTCCATTATCTGACTGTAATTATTCTTGAGTTTTTTGTGTTTCTGAATTTAAGAACCTGTAAATTATGAAGATCTGAGACAATCAGAGTCAACCTATTGTATTCTATGAAAAAGAGATCAGACAGGGTAATCTGTGGCTCTCATTGCTGGGCTGAATGGTTTGCTGTCTCCTTGGTGCCCGGATTCGGCGTGTTGCAGTCAAAAGTGGATAGATTATTGAGAGGTTCTGGTGAGGATCCAGCTGTCTTGGTGCACATGACATAGCAAGAGGAAGATGGAGTGTCCTAAAAGGTAATTTTAGGGATTTAGGGAGTGGTGGGTTCAGGTGGGTGGATCTAGGGGCTTGGTTTGTACAGATGATATGGAGTATCATATATTTTGTCCCCAAAACAAGGACAGAATATGTCTGCAGCATTGGTGTTAAATGACAAGCTTAAGGTCATGTCTCCTAATGCTCGCAGTTTAGGGAATAAGATCAACACATGGTATAACAAGAAAAATCACTTGGACAGTACCAGGGTACTGTTTGTGTGTTTTTGGTTATCAGTGTAGCAGAGCCTGTCCTTGGGTGTGTGTGTATAGGTGTTGGTGTGGCAGAGCCTGTCCTGGTGTGTGTTTGGGTGTTGGTGTGGCAGAGCCTGTCCTGGTGTGTGTGTTCAGTTGTCAGTGTGGCAGAGCCTGTCCTAAGGTGTGTGTTTGGGTGTCAGTGTGTCAGAGCCTGTCCTGGTGTGTGTGTGTTTAGATGTGGGTGTGGCAGAGCCTGTCCTGATGTGTGTGGGTGTCTGTGTGGCAGAGCCTGTCCTGGTGTGTGTGTGTGTTTGGTTGTCAGTGTGGCAGAGCCTGTCCTGGTGTGTGTATCTGGGTGTCAGTGTGGCAGAGCCTGTCCTGGTGTGTGTGTTTGGTCATCTGTTTCCTGGCACTTAATTTACAGTAGGAATTATTTAATTTATATTTATCCAGAGATAAAATGCCCTCCTGAAGTTGTAGTGACTTCAGGGGACAAAACGTTCAAGGCCCTGAAATCATTTCGTGGAAAAGTTATTTATTGTGTTATAATATTTATTTCAAGGATTAGTCGCACTCAATTGTGGCTTCAGGCTTCCCATGTTGAATGATCAAGTATTATTTTAGCCCAATAACAAAAGTATAATTCACATTATAGCACATTACTTTTGGAAAATTATTAATGCCCCCCCAGTTTGACTGTAGTATCTTGTGTGCCCCCCCTATATATTGTTGTTTCTAGAGTCGCCACTGGAGATTTGGTATTGGATATTACTTTAGGTGAAAGTTTTGGTTCTAGTGATCATCAGTCTGTGTGGTTTAATATACGAACAATGAGTCACCACACAAACACAAAAGTTTTACCCTTAGAAAATTAGAATTTGTATAAAGGAGTCATTATCAGATTAGAGAGGTTTAAACGGAGTCCAGAAGAAATTGGGTTATTTAAACGTTGAATTATTGAAGGTAACAGAAAATTGTATTTGGCTGGTCAGTATGAGCAAAAAAATTAAGAAACCATTGTGGTACTCTGCAGAAGTGGCCAAAATTGGGAAAAAAAACCCAAAAGTTAGCATTTAGTAAATACAAAGAAACCCAAAGTGAGGATGATAAACAGATCTATAAGATTAGGCAGAAAGAGGCAAAGCAAGTTAAAAGAACAGCCAAATCAAACACAGAAGAGAGAATTGCTCAGTCAGTAAAAAAGGGAGATAAAACGTATTAAGATACATAAATGAGAAAAGGAAAGTAAAACAAGGATTACTTAGATTTAAAACAAAAGAAGGAAGGTATGTAGAAGAGGATAATGATCTAGCTGACTGCTATGGATATTTCTGTTAAGTTTTTACTGTACAGATGAAAATGAGGGAAAAAGACTATTGAGTCATCTGATATATATTGGTTTATTGAGGAAGAGGCTCTACTGTGAAGACACATTAGTTGATTGGGCCTGATGGGATACACCCCAAGTTATTAATGGATTTATTTTACCAATCATTGTTAATGGGAGTAGTCCCAGAAGACTGGACATTAGCGAATGTTGTGCCCATTCACAAGAAAGGCAGGAAGAGTCAGGCAATTACAGGTCTGTGAGTATTACATCTGTATCGAGGAAATTAATGGAAACTATGTTGAAAGATAGGATTGTTTAGCATCTAAAGTCACATGGGTTTCAAGATAAATAAAAAAAACAAAAAAAACATTGGTTTACTTCAGGAAGATCATGCCAAACTAATCTTCTTGATTTTTTGATTTGGCGACTAAAATAATTGATCAAGGTGGTAGAGTAGACATTGCGTATCTAGATTTTAGTATAGTGTTTTGACACTGTTCCCACAAAACTTATCAATAAACTGCAATCTTTGTGTTTGGATCCCAATATTGTTGAATGGATTGGCAGCGGCTGAGTGACAGAAAACAGAGGGTTGTAGTCAATGGTGTATATTCAGAGCAAGGTCTTGTTACCAGTGGGATACCTCAGGGATCTGGACTTTGACCCATTCTCTTTAATATTTTATTAGCAATATTGCAGAAGGTCTTGATGGTAACAGGGTTGATGTTCCTGGAGGCATAAATCAAATGGCAAATGATTTAGGTAAACTAAATGGTCAGCGTGGTGGGAACTGACATTTAATGTGGATAAATGCAAAGTAATGCATCTAGGGTATAAAAACACAAAGATAGAGTATAGAATATTTGATACAGTCCTAACCTCAACGTGCGAGGAAAGGGATTCAGGGGTCATTTTTTCTGAGGACTTAAGGGTAGGTAGACAATGCAATAGAGCAGCAGGTAATGCTTGCAGAATGCTTGGTTGTATAGCGAGAGGTATTAGCAGTAGAAAGAGGGAAGTGCTCATGCCGTTCCACAGATCACTGGTGAGTACTGTATTGTAGTGTGTACAGTACTGGAGACCGTATCTCCAGAAGGATATAGATATGTTGGAGAAAGTTCAGAGAAGCGCTACTAAAATGGTTCATGGTTTACAGGATAAAACTTTCCAGGGAAGGTTAAAGGATCTTAATATATATAGCCTGGAAGAAAGATGTTACAGGTACAGGGGCGTAACTAGAAGCCTCAGGGCCCCGGTGCGAGAATCTGTTAAGGGCCCTCCCACCCCAACTCAATCTGCTCCCTTCTCACACCATCTACCCCTTCTCACATTATCTAACCCCTCTCCCCCCCTTCTCAGGCTATCTACACCCCTCTCCCTACCCCCTTCTATCTACCCTCTCCCCCCTTCTCACGATCTACCCTCTCCCCCCTTCTCACTATCTACCCTCTCCCTACACCGCCCTTCTCATGATCTACCCTCTCCCTACCCCCTCTTCCGCGGTGCGCACGGCTTCACTGCTGAGCGCCGGCATATGACGTACGCCTCACGCTCCCAACACTGCAGTCGGGGCAGCTCTGAGGCAGGTGGCGGCGGTGGCAGAGGAGACAGAAGGGCGCCGATCGGTCGCTGAAAACGACCGCTCGGCACCCCTTGGGCCCCCCTGACTGGCAGAACAGGTAGTTCCGCCACTGGACAGGGGGGATATTATAGAAACATTTAAATACTTATAAATAAATACTACCACAACAACAGGACATGGTCTTAAGCTAGAGAGGCAAAGGTTAAGCAATATCAGGAAATACTACTTTACTGAAAGGATAGTTGATGCATGGAATAGCCTTTCAGCAGAAGTGGCAGAGATTAATACAGTGGAGGCATTTAAGCAAGCATGGGATAGACATAAGGCTAAGCTAGTTGGTTCTTATCTGCCGTCACTTGCTATGTTTCTATGTTAACCTCAGACTTTACGCAAGGGATACATGCGAGTAACCAAGGAAACAAGGAGTTCTGATTTGTTGGCTGGTATCATGATTACTATTTAAGCATTTATAAGTAATGCTTGGAATCAGAAAATCAAAGCAAATTTCTTTAAACAACAGGAGTACAGATAAAGCTCTATTATGAATGATTATTTATAGCAATTATTGAGCTTGGCTTGCTGTTCTCAAGGTATCGATGTCCGGTTTTGCACATCTAGGCCAAACTAAGTCATAATCGCATTCGGTATGCTTGACATGTGTATATTTAATAATGAAATATTGATTATCAGCACCTTCTCTGTATGTTTTTGCCAATTTTTCTTGCTGATGGGTGTCTTGTTTCTTTGAGGTTTTAAAAATAAAGGGGCACTAGAACCCCCCTAGTTGTTGACATATATATATATATATATATATATATATATATATATAAATATACTGTATATATATCATATATATCATATATCATGCAGCATGGTTTAATTAAAGTGCTAACACAAAAAAAAAAATAATAATATTAAATTACAAATAAAAATATATATTTTTATGCCAATATTTAAAGTGACAAAATATTCATTTGGAGTGAAGCCACACAAAAGAACAAAAAAGAGAGATATTCTTAACATATTTGCCAGATCATTCAGGAAAGAGGGATATAAATCACAAATCACATATCCAAAATCACTTCTCATGACATTATGTTTCTTGTTCTTTCATGTGGGTAGGAAACAGCCTGTGATTCTTCATCCTTCATTTACACCACTAGGTTTTAAAGACATTAAATGATCAATCCACATCTCCTCCTCTTTGACCCAACTGTAACCTTTCTAAGCCCCATGCTTCTAGTCCTTTTCCACCATGTTTCCACCATGTTTCTGTAAAAAGTATACTGGTACTGAACTTTCCTCCACTTTGTTAAGGATATCTCTAAAATGGTTTAGAATCCTGTATTTAAGTACGTGTCTGGTCTTGCCCACATAATACTTCTGACAGGGACACAAGAGGGCATAAATCACAGCTCTTGTATGACATGTAATATGACCTTTTACTTTATATCTGATGCCTTTTTTATATTTGAAAATTCAGGTTTCTTCACAATATATCTACACGCTTTACAAGTATGGCAAGGGAAACATCCATCTCTTGTACCCATCTCAGTGAGCCAATTTTCATGGGGTGTGTACCTTACAAAATTACTACGGACCAAAACGACTTAGACCATCATCGTTTTTCAACACCTTCCAATGTTCCTGTAAAATGGATCTAATTTCCGCCAACTGTTGATTAAATCCCGAAATAAATCTAACTGGCTCATTAACTGGATCCTTCTTTACATTTCTGAGGGTGCTAATTTGGGATTTACTTTGCAAGGGTTTATTTGACCCCTTTATTTTTTAATTAGTTACTTACAGCTCCCTAAAAATTATAGGGGTTACTTTTGCAGCTTTAGGCCGATGTTCCAATAATAGTCTTGTTTCTTTGTGTCTAGAGATGAACTGATTTAACTCTACATCACTGTTTTGATTAATGATCATGAAAAGTATCACACTCGATTGTGTTTTTGTATGTTGTTTATGTTAAGCAATATCCCCCAAGTACAGTAATACTCCATTTATTATGTTTTTATTTAAGGGATTATGCATTATACACTCTGTTGATTGGTGGGCTTTCTATTTTTGAATTCTACTTGAACAGGTAAAGATGAATTGAGATCCTTGTGTGGTCTTTAATAGTAATACTGGGATGTAGATCATATGTACTCAATAGGCTGTTTTGATGAATGTAATACTAGTAATAACAACAAAAAAACACAGAATTTAACTCCTTCAGGACCAGTTTCTGCAAAATGACCAGAGCAGTTCTTGTGTTTTTGCTATGTCTTTATTCAACTGTGACTACCCACTTACTCATTTAGTGCACCCCAGGAAAAGTAGGGCTTTCTTTTGAAATAATAATTATATACATATAAACCACCGTTTAGTATTAAAAATATGTAAAAATACCTATAAAAACTATTCATAACCAACGCAAATAGATAAAACATTTACATGACATAAAAAAATGCCAAGTTCGTCACAGAACCTATGAGCACACTTTGGCATGATGTCACCGGACATAAAGAGGTTAATGGCACATAAGAACCATTTGGTCCATCTAGTCTGCCCATTTTTCCTGCTGTAAAGAGTGAGACCTTAATCCGCCCTCAGTTATGTCTTAGATTTAGGATGGCTTTAGGCCTATTTCATGCATGTTAAAATTCCCTTACTGTATTAGACTCTACCACTTCTGCTGGGAGACTGTTCTATTATGATGCATTTTTCATATTTTTTTATGTTTTTTAATATTTTTTATGCTACGCTAATGTGGCTACAGCCACATTCCAGTGTCTAACGATGCCGTAACAAACCAATACTGGTGGTGGCAGGTAAATGAACAGCCTGGGACAGAATAATCATATTTAATTTTGCAAACCTTCATAGTCTAGCCACGAGATTTACTGCACTTCAGACACTCTGGTTTCCAACCTGGCAACCGATGGGTTACATTTTGCAACAGCTACTCATGTATAGCTTGCACATATCTTTCAGTTTCACCTACTGATGCTTGTATATATACACATAGGTGATAACACAAGCTGTCAGTGTTACCCACCCACACAAGCAACCCCCCATCTACACCTACACTCGCTGGCATTCCAAGACACAGTCACACTCACAGCTTTGCATACACCACTTTTCCCCTGCAATCAGTCCCTGGCTCCCCCGGTTTCACATGTATTCATTTTTTGTCCTTCTGTCACTAAAAGCTGTAATCCATTTCCTGCCATACTGATACAGAGAGGTTTCTGTATTCCCTGGACCCCCTCCATTTTGTCTGCACAGCACTCCCCCTCCCTGACTCCAAAAAACCTCTCTGTTCTCCTCCCACGCTCCACGTGCTGTGTTTCTGTCTCATTTCCATACAGAGAGCTGCTTTCTTTCTTTTTTTTTGTGTGCAAACTGCACTCTACTATATAGGGGTCCCCAGGGGCAATGCAAAGCGTAGGATGGGCTTATGTTAACCTCTCTCTCAGCATTCGCAGAACTGGCTTACTTTTTAATTCACAAATAATCATTAGTAAAACAGAAAAAAAAAGACATTGGTCAATATTTATAACGCAAATGCAGAATATTGCAGGAACTGACAGTTTCAAGAACAGCAGCTGTAGTGTACTACAAGTCCCAACCATAAAGCCCAACCACTGAAGGGATGTTATTACACAGCAGCTGAAGCCTATCGTGTTATTGTTTTATCGCTATCATCCAGCACTCTAAAGCGTCTTCGCTAGTATAACGAGAAATGATAGGAATATTATTATTATTGCGGGGCAAAGCTCTGAACAATTAATCTTAGAAATATATTGGTAACATAATACCAACACATTGTAAAGGGCTCCCAGCCTCTCCTCTTTACCTTTGACGATGTTTTGCTTGTTTGCTCATAATGTAGGTTACTTAGTGTATATATATTAATTGTAACAAATATAGAAACATAGAATTTGACGACAGATAAGAACCATTCGGCCCATTAACTAATGTATAGACTCAAATCTTAATCAGTCCTAGATCTTGTCAGATAAGTCTTGTAGATTCTGGATAGCTTTATGGCTACTTAAAACTTCCTTACGTTAAGAGTCTGTATGCCTTTATATGGAGCAGGGATGTTTATGGGCACTCACTGGGTTTGACCTGTAATATTCACACAAAAACCAGGAGCGGGTGGCGGTCCGCCCCGGGTTCCGCTCATCAGGTGGGTGCCACCATGCCCACACCCCTCCAGAGACGGACAGTAATGTCCACCGCTAGAGGAGCAGGCTCGGTTGGAGAGCTCAAGGATCTCCCTCTAACCGGCTTAAAATCAATCAAGGGAGCGGGAGGTCTGTTAATGCAGACCTCCGATCCTGCTCCCTTGCGATGCACGCGGCAACTGATTTGATTCATATCCCGGCGCACAACACTGAAGCCCCGCCCACCGCCTTCCGCGCTTACTGCACTGGAAGGACACAGAAGATGAGCCAAGAGGAAGAATGAAGAGGAGGAGGAAAAGGAGCTGTAGGGGGAAAGTGACAGTGACTGAGGAAAGGTAGAAAAACATTCAGTGAGAGTGAGAATGGATTAGTAAGTGTGGCTTAGTAAATGTGTGAGAGTGTGTTACGTTTGCAAAGGTGTGGAAACCAGGATGCAGGAAACAAATGGACCAGTCTCTATTTGGTCAGATAGTCCAGGTCAGGAGCAGAGAAGTTAACGAGGTCAGGAATCAAGCCGAGGTCGGTACCAGGTATCAGGCAGAGAATGGTCAAAACAAGCCGGGTCAGGAGCCGAGAGGTTAACGTGGTCAGAAATCAAGCCAAGGTCGGTAACAGGCAGCAGGCAGAGAATAGTCAAACAATCCGGGTCAGGAGCTGAGAGGTTAACGTGGTCAGGAAACAAGCCAAGGTCGGTAACAGGCAGCAGGCAGAGAATGGTCAAACAATCCGGGTCAGGAGCTGAGAGGTCAACGTGGTCAGGAATCAAGCCAAGGTCGGTAACAGGAATCAACATAAACAGGTAAGCACCAGGTAGGTACGGCAGCTAGTTGTAAAAAAAACTGAGCACTGAACTGGCATCAGTGCTCTGCTTTTAAATCTGCCGCCCTTCCAGATCCCGCCCCCAACTATGATGACGTCCAATGGACGTGTTTCTCCTCCATAGGGGTAAGAGATCGGCAGGGGGGCGTGTCCTGTGACACCGTGGGTGTCCATCACTGTGCGGCGGTTCATTCTTGTGAACCGCCGCGGAAGAGGACCCTGTGTGGCTGGATTGTCCCGGGAGGGGTAAGTACCGAGTACCCGCCACTCGGGGGTACTCGGGAGATGCACTCCGCACCGGAGCGCGACGCCAGGAGCACCCGGGCGACGCGTCCCGGACGGGGCTGTGACGCCGCGGGTACTCGGGCGACGCACTCCGCATGGGAGCGCGACGCGGTGAGTCCCCCCGGACCGTACTCCGGCCGGGATCGTGACAGAGTGATTGGACAAAAAATTAAATAACAATATTAATATATATATGATTGCTAACAGCAATCACACTCCTATCATGCCCAGGCAACCAGTACACGCTGGAATCTGGACATGATGGGAGTGTGATTGCTGTTAGCAATCACACTCCAATCATGCCATGTTAGCCAGTACATGCTGGAATCTGTTTATAATGATAACAGTTATGCTGTACCACCGTCAATGTTTGCCTCAGTATATAGTGAAAGGTGTAATGCTGTACCACCGTCAATGTTTGCCTCAGTATATAATAACATTTATGCTGTACCACCGTCAATGTCTGCGCCAGTATATAACGATAGAAGCTATGCAGTTTTAAAGTGTGTGTGTGTGTGTGGGGGGGCACATACAGTATCCACCCCAGGTGCCAAATACTCTAGGTATGCCCCTGACATAAACCCTGTTGTCCTGGGTCTCTTGGTCTCGTTTCATCTTTCTCCATGCAGGGGGGCTTTCATATTCTTGCTGAAAGACTGATAAATTAGCTGACCCAATGTAATACCACAAAGTAGATGTCAGTGCATGTTTCTGTGTTTACCTTTCTTGAGGTTATGCATTTTAAGACATCACACCTGGATCTCTTAAGTAATCTTTATCTTATAGATAAGCAGAGAGTAGGAGAAGATCAGAGGCGTATCTACTGAAAATAGCGCCTATGGCAAGCACTGAAATTGCGCCCCTGTCCAAATATCTAAAATCCATTTACTAGCCCCTGCTGCCCATATATATATATATAAATATTAGTCCCTGCTGCCGATAGCAGGTATAGATCAACACACAAACCCAGATCAATTGAAATTCACTTGTGATCTCAGCACTGAAGGTATATATCAAATAAACAGAATCAGACATACAAGTCCTGTATTTGCAGGTATACAATAATAATTTATGAAACGTAGCATCGCAGGTGTAGATCAACTGAATAAGACATATTAACCCTATATTTGCAGGTACACATAAATAATGTATGGAAACAGCATAGCAGATATGGATCTACAGAATAACACAAAAACCCAGCTTTGCAGGTAAAGATCAATTGGAATTCACATAAAAACACGGCATTAAAGGTATATTTAAAACCCCCTAAATTACAGGCATAGATCACAGGTTGCACCCCAAAGCCAGCCCTGGCGTCCACACTGCCCACATAGAACCTGGCCAGCACCCAGATTACACACATAAGATTTGCAATCTTTGTCCCCAAATAGCCCAGCACAAGTCAACTTTGTCCCCAAACAGTCCGGCCAGTGCCATCTTTGTGCCATATACACCCTGCCTGTGCCATCTTGGTCCCCAAGGCTCAAACCTCCTGCTATCGCCATCTTTGCCCTTCCACAATTATACATCTATGATACACAAACACTTTTACAGTCACTCACTAATTCACACTTTAATTCAGACAATTCATCCACACATTAACTCATGCTCTCCCTCATTCACTCAATGCATCCACACATTAACTCATGCTCTCCCTCATTCAGACAATACATTCACATATTAACTCATGCTCTCACTCATTCACTCAATGCATCCACACATTAATGCACACTCTTTACTTATATCTACCCCCTCTCCCTCCCCTATCACTTTCTACCCCCTCTCCCTCCCCTATCACTTTCTACCCCCCCATCTCCCTCCCTTATCACTTTCTACCCCCTCTCCCTCCCTTATCACTTTCTACCCCCCTCTCCCTCCCTTATGACTTTCTACCCCCCTCTCCCTCCCTTATCACTTTTTACCCCCCTCTCCTTCCCTTATCACTTTTTACCCCCCTCTCCCTCCCTTATCACTTTTAACCCCCTCTCCCTCCCTTATCACTTTCTAACCCCTCCCCCTCCCCCTACCCACTATATATCCTCCCCCCCTTACCCACTATATACCCTCTCCCCACCACCCACTATATACCGTCCCCCCCTACCCACTATATACCTTCCCCGATACCCACTATATATCTTCCCCCCTTCCCACTATATACCTTCCCCCCCTACCCACTATATACCCCCCCCCTCACCTTGAAGTCCAGCTCGCTGGTGCCCGCTGCTTCACTGCTGAGCGCTGTAATATAACGTCATATTTCGGCGCCCAGCAGTGAAGCAGCAGGCACCAGCGAGCGGCTTTTAAATGTCTTCTTTTTTTTGGTGCAGGGGAGAACGAGGCGCCCCTCTCTCTCCTCTGCATCAGTGTTTAAAAGCCGCTCGCTGGTGCCGGCATTTCATGCTGAGCGCCGCAATATGCCGCATATTGCGGTGCTCTGCATGAAATGCCGGCACCGGGACGGGGGTAGAGGGCTCGTGGAGGAGAATGAGGGGCGCCGAGCGGTTGCTAGGCGCCCCTCTCTCTCCTCCGCATCAAAAAAACAAACAAAAAAACGGCATTTAAAAGCCGCTCACCGGCGCCCCCTTGAGATGGCGCCCATGGCACGTGCCATGGCTGCCATACCCTATATACGCCTCTGGAGAAGATATAGACAAAAGTATTGGGATACCTGATTACACCAACAGGGACATTTATGACATTGCTATAACAGCTTCTGTTCTTCTGGGAAGGTTTTCCACAAGATTTTGTTTCTGTGGGAATGTTTGCCCATCCCGTAGAGCATTTGTGAGGTCAGGCACTGATGTTCCACGAGAAGGCTGGGCACGCAATCTCCGTTCCAGTTCATCCAAGGGTGTTTTATGGGGTTGAGGTCAGGGCTTCTATGTTTCTATGTTCCTGTTTTCTAAGAGTTCAGAAAGTTTGGTGGATATGAGTGTTCTACAGCCCTAAAGGTAATAGCTATCAATATTTCACATTAGCCTACAAACCTCTTAGTACAGCCTGCCCACTAACCACACCACCACACACACCCACTGCTTTGGCCATTAGAAATGTTTGGAGGCATGAAGCACACAAAGATTACATTCAATACTGAAGGTGCACATTCTCAAAATCACAACACAAATGTGTTTTTTTCTTGGAAGGAAAGTTTTTGAAATATGGGCAAACCCTTTAACCCAGCTTACTACCTTACACATGGAACAGAACTTAGTGTAAACTGCATAAAATGTATAACATAACATGAGAATTTCCCTTTAACAACTAGTGCATACTGCAAAATACACCATACAACATCTCACACTGAGGTCTTTGTAAAACATAGATAAAGACTATACTGTGAGTCTAAAAACAGTTGCTGCATTTGTGGTGCAGTCCCACTGATGTAAGTTTTGAAAACCACAAAGAAAGACTCCCATTCATCTGTAGGTATACAACACAGCACAGAAAATGACGAGCAGCTTCTGGTATTCCAACTGCCAGCCCTCAGCTCAGTATGATAATGATCTGAGCTGTGCAAAAGGTTTACCTTTTGTAGTACAGACATAGTGAAACTTCTTTGTTGACTTTAAGTTAGCATTAATTTATTGAAAATCCAAGACTCCTAAGGGATGCTTTTGGGATTGGAAATTCTTTTCAAATTTTATTTAACACCGTCGGAAAAATATGTTCAGTGTGGAAATCAGAGTACATTTCTATGTTTATTCATGTAGCCTTGAGAGTTCTTGCTTACATAATGTGGGAATAACATGGGCACATGTTTAAACTAGAAAATAAAAAGATTATATATCTTCAAATGTGTTACTCCAATGCATTAACTTAAATTGGAGAAATTCAGCAAGAAACACACATATCCTAAGGGGTCTTTTGCTGTAGAGCAAGCACTGTTCAAAAGATGCCCAACCAAGAATTTAGAGGGTTCCCATGTGCCAACTGAGCAAACTGATATTAGCTGGTGAGCCTGGGTAAGATGCAACTCATCAAGACATATTAATCTTTGTGGACCAGCAAAATGTATATTTTTATGTTCTGTATCTAGTACATCAGATGTTGTTGCTAGTTAATAAATATATTATAAGATAACAGGGGTGGTTATGCAATTACCTAGGGCGCCATTCAGCAAAGAGAACCAAACATAGGGGGCATTAACATCCAGTAGAGTTTGTTGAGAACTTGTATGATCTTCCTATTAACCGGCCTTGCAGGATTTGGAAATAAAGTGTTAGTGGGATGGTCTGTGTCAGCATAGATCACGGTTCACTACTTCACTTTTTTAATGCTACAGGGCCAGCAACTCCACCTTAATACACACTTACTCATATTGTCTTCTGAACTGCTTGCTCATTGAGCGAGCTGCCATGCTGCTACTCCATAGTAACATTATTACATGACCCTACTATACACCCATCTCTGCAACTAGGCTGGAAACTAGGCTGGCCTAGTTTGGGCTAGATAAAAAAAGTCCTTGTCCTTAATGTTTACAAAGTGAAAAGCAGCAGATGTCATTAGTGCCAGCTTCAAAGGACCTACATTTGAACCAAGAAGCATTCAAGTCCCCTTGGAGCCCCACTGCTCCATTGATGCTACAAGGTAGTCTTCTGGATTTCCTTTATTTTGCTTATGCGTTTCTTCAGAATCCCTACCACAGGTACAGAATTGCTTAGTTCTGGTTTACATGCTGAAATTACGTAATCAAAGACTAATCTTCCAAGCTCATATAGTTATGTTGTGGTTTTCATTACAATATTCACAATACCCTAAAATATTACAATAAATGAAACAAATCAGCGTATCTAATATTTGAATTATCATAAAATGATGTAAATGCCAACATTTCTGATGTGGTATATAATTGCTGCCATTATCGATTTAGAACAAAAGGTAAGGAGTGTCCACGGCCAAGAACTTGCAGTCAAATGAAACCAGGGGACATAAATGCAAAAAAATCAATATTGTTTGATTGTTGTTTGTTAATCTGGTGTAATGCTTTGGGAAATTGTTGGAGTTTTTTTTTTAAAAAACGACTTCTAAATAGCTATTTTTTCAGGAGATTTACTGATTTCTAAAAGAATCTAAGAAAATTATTATATTATATCACCTTCTTGAGATTCACGGAAGCACATTTAAGACACACGCACTTTTATTGCTATTGTACATTTTATACATGTATCAGAAGTTAGATAACACATTATTATTGTAATGGACAGTCAACTCTGTACCCGTATTACAATATACCGTATTGGCTCGGATATAGGCCGCCCCCGTATATAGGCTGCACCCTAAAAGTTTGGTGCTTTTTTAAAGAAAACGTTTTTTTCTTTAAAAAAGCACCAAAAAAACATGCTGCCACTCTGTCCCCCCCCCCCCCCCCGAGATATGCTGCCACTGTCCTCCTCACTTACCGGAGCAGACTCCCGGGTGTATTTAAGATTTTCTAAGGATCATCCTAATGTTTTTTCCATGTCATCATAGTTTTTAACCCATCTTTTTTTGGTTACTCTTTCAAGTTCCTGGTTCTGATTTAACAGTATTTCCCAAATGTCTTTTCTCCACTGTTCTACTGACTCTTAAGTTTTTCCACTTTTTTCTTAAACATTTGGCACACGTAGTGCTATTGTTACATTTCATATGATGTTCAGCCAACCAAATGGATGGCTGAGAATCATGAGATGTGCATTCCTCAACAGCTGCAGTACCAATCCATAATGATATAAAAGCTAACCTTTGGCATTCCAGTTGTGAAGTACTAACTTTTTCATGATGTTTAACATATCAGACTGGCCCAGAGCCATGGGAAATGTAGTCTTAAAAGCTGGAGTATTAACAACCCTAGCTGCAATACATGCGTAATATAAACTATGTTGTGTCTGCACCATGCAAACTGTGTTTGCCCAGGCGTGGACTCTGTGTCTGTTAAGGAGAAGCTGCCAGAGTGAAGAGGAATAGACTAGACATGTGCATTCGGAATTGTATGAATTTAAATTTTAACTAAATTTGCCAATTTTACGAATCTCCAAAAATGAGGTGGGAAAGTCTAGAAGAGACCAGATAGAAGTAGAGTAATAGAGCAGACCAAACCACCCCAGCAGGGGGTGTACAGAATTTGTTAAAGCTTTTTTGCTGCACTCCCCTGACTACCAGGTGTTTTTTCTTCTCTCTACTGTATGTCTATAAACAGCCCTCGCTCTGAATTCCAATACCTATTTGTAAAGGTGCTGTTCCACTTAGACACAATTCTAATTGGGTCCTGTGGTATGTTAAGCAAGTTTATAACTGCAAGTTTATTTTTCCTTTGATTTTATTGCATTAAAGCAATACCAAAACTTTGCAAAAAGCTTTTTTTCTATGACATGTGCCTTTCTATGACTTTTGTATCATATGACAGTTCAGGATTGAAGACAAATTTAGTTATAAAAGTGTCAAGCTTCAACATTGTAGGTGGAACAGCACAATTCGTTAACAATATTAACAGCAAAACAGGATATACAGTACACTGAACAGTAACATGGTGGAATTGTATGTTTTACTGTGCACATTCACAATAAGGTGAGATTGTTTAAATGGAACCACATGTAGGGCAGGAAAACTCTTAGTTTTGACATCCTGAAATCATTCTGAATATGATGCAGTTTGAGATTATGTCCAAAATGAAGTCATGATGTCAACTGAAAAATCCCTGCACATTGTTTTCTATGTTTATTAATGTGCAACAAACGCAATTGGCAAACAGTTGGTATCGCATTGGTGAAATGTCAAAGAAATTAGAGTAAGATGCTCATAGATAAATGATAATGCTGAAGATATCTACAGAGCTCCACTGTGCTTAAGGAACAACAGTTTATTAGCAGGGCTGATGCTTGTATAGGAGAATGCTGCAGGGCAGCCCTAATGACTGTCATTGAGATACGGTAATTAGGCTTGGTAGAGGTTTGTTACACTGCAATTCTGTTTGTAAACTGCAGGCAGTAATTGGAATATCCTCTGGCAAATAGATTCAATGCTGATCCTTTTGAACATGGGGATGAGAATATCTCATGATGTGTCATCTAATGCCTCCTTCAGACAAGGGCTATGGCACGCTTTTATTATTAGCACTCAGCCCAATATATTTTTTGTCCTCCAGCTCATGCAAAATACTCTAATCAGGCACTTCAGTGCATATGTAGACATTCCCTGTATATTTGGATGGATAGCTGCCAACAGTCTGGGATAGTCCTGACAATCTGGCTTATATACTGGCTGCTAGGTGAGGCTGGCATGTTTTCCAGGACACGTAAAATTTTTACAATGTTGCAGATCTCCAGCAGTGCTTTACGTCTTTATGAGATATGTATAAGCTTAATTGATTCCTTTTCTGAGCTACGAAAGTCAGCATAGCACTCAGCTTACCTGGGAACCTCTGGGCTCTGTCTCATGCAGAACGTGACCAGGACTGCCCACTGACATCATTGGCAGTCCCACTGATGTTGGCAGGTGGTCCCTTTGATGTCAGTGGGTGTTCCCATTTTATGGGGAGATGAGCAGGGAGTTGGCTGTTTCAAGACCCCGCTCCCATGACCCAGAGCATTCGGGTGTTGACAGGTATATTTCACGTATGCATATCAGGTGCCAAGCTGACGTGCAGTGGAGTGGTTACAGATCTCTTTTATGGCTGTGACCCCCCAAATGTTGGTTAGGCAGCCTACTGGCGGCAGCTCGTGTTGCTTCAGACCAGATGTGGCCCACGGGGCGTAGTTTGGAGACCCTTGCTTTTAACCCAAAATCTAAAGATTCAAGGCTATGGACTTGAGATTAGAGCTTCAGCCCCCATAGCCCCCCCTCAATGAGGCCACTGTGTAAAAGTATTACAAGGATGTACAAAATGTTAAAGAGAGAAAAAAAGCAGTGACATTTAATAGTTAAAAGGGTGGGTTGAGGCTGATTACTGTCTCATGCTGATTATAAACTCCACGCAGTAATTGGAATATCCCCCGGCATATGGATTTAATGCTGATATCAACAAACACATTAACAGAGAGATGCATGCAGTCTTACATATCAGTCTCTGCCATCAGAAGCAAAGGATCATGGGTGATTGAAGGGATTCCATTACTCGCTTTCAATCTTTTGCCAAACACAAAATGCTTGAGCTTGCCTGCAGTATCAATACATTCAAAAGACACTAGAACTGTAAAGAGCTCATAGTCATAATAGACCTTAGTGGCAGCTTACCGTGACGTTCCCATGACCATATTTATTATAACATATGACTAAGCGACTAATACTAGATTGTGGATGTTATTGGGCAGAGATGCCCGATTAATGATCAGCAATGCCCATGTAACAATATAATATTGTTCCCCCATCTCAAAAATAGTTAAATTATATTCCTAACCATCAGGGTAGGGTTGCCAAAAGCTTTAAAGTGTGTCTTACCTGCAGTTCCACATAAAGCTACCAAGATGTCTAGAGTAAGAAGTCCTTTAAGAAATAATGTACTTGCTGACTCTATCCTTTTTGTGTTTCTTTTAGGTATTTTGTATATATTCCCTTTCTGCTAACATGTTTTAAATCAGACTAAATAGTCAACAAGGGTCATTGTTGTCTTCTAAATAGGGCCGCTTTGGGTTTCTTTATTCCTGGGTCACCTGGCTGAAATTGTCTTCTCGGCCGAATGTTGCCATGCCACCATTCATTTGGTGAGTGGTAGTTCACTGACAATAAAAACAATGAATAGAAAGTTAATGGAAATGTTCTGGATGCAAAGCTTGGGTCACAACACAAAAATAAATCAGCAGTTTTTAAAGATGTGTAATAACATAATTGTACTAAAATAGTACTATTTCCCAGCTTGCACTTGCCTTAAGTTTTATTTCATTTTTAATGAATGCAGAAAGTTAGATGATGTTTGGCTCAAATTCCCATAGCATTAAAAACACAAACCCTTTTAAACTGTTTCACAAACTCTATAGCAACTAAAAAAATGTTTTTTTCCCCCAAAGGTTATACAGGACAAGCCAGCTGTTTCATTCCATGACCTGAGCCAACTGGATGTTTCTTGAGCCAGCCAGACTTTGGATGCATAGATACATGTAAGTGAGTGCAGAAAGTTAGGAGAAGAGGAGTTTTAAATCACTCAATGTCCAGAAATACACGTGTGGCTTGTTGTACATTAACTGTATACTGAGTTTGACTGATGGTCTGTAGGCTGGATGTAACTCTCAAGGTATTTTTTCTATGGCATGTGCCTTTCCTGAAAATGTAATAGTTCTTGTTATATTTCATCATTATGCCATGTATACTGTCCCCCTGGCCCTGCTAATATTTTCCTTGACCAATTCTCCTCATGGCTTCCCCACTTTCTCTCCTCTGATGTCACTTTGTTCTTCCTTGGAGATTTCCCAGTATATAACCCTTTGACTCACAGAGTTTACCAGTGAGAACAGATAGTCTGAAGCCACCTCCTGAAATCAGGTTTGTGGGTAATCTGGAAGAAGTGTGGAGATCATTCAAGCAAAGATTTAGCCTGTATATGAAAGCAACAAACACAAGCACTTTGCCAAGTGATCAGAAAGTAGCATTGCTTTTAACTGTTGCTGGTGCAGAAGCTTTGGACATATATAACAGTTTTCAATTATCTGAAACTGATAGTGAGAACTATGAAATAGTTATGGAAAGATTTTCTGCATATTGTACACCTAAGAAAAATGAGACATATGAACGTTTTGTGTTTAACTCCAGGGTTCAGCAACCACACGAGACAGTGGAGGAGTTTCTCACTGATCTCAAATTAAAAAGCAGGTCTTGTAACTATGGCACTCTGCAAGAATCTTTAATCAGAGATAGGCTTGTGATAGGCTGCTACAGTAATAAAACACGTGAGAGGCTACTAAGGGATTGTGATTTGACTCTGCAAAAAGCTGTGTTCATTTGTCCGTCTGCAGAGCAGTCCCGAAAACAACTAGGTGTCTTATGTAAGCAAGATAGTCAGGACGTGGTTAATGATGTAAGAACACACAGACCTACATATTCAAGAGGATTGTCCACTCGACACCTGTCAGAGAGGAGACAGAGGAATAAAGTGGATATACAAGATGCAAAGCACAGAGATATGTCATGTGGGAAATGTGGCAAAGATCATGAGCCTCACAAATGTCCAGCATATGGACAGAAATGTAGGATCTGCAAAAAATATAATCACTTTGCCTCACAGTGTAAGCAAGCTACACAGCTACATGCTGTTAAAACATATACGTCTGACTCTAGTGATGAAGAACCTTTTGTGGACATGGTCAAACAACTGCCTATGCCAGCTAAAGAATGGATTATAGAGGTGGAAGCACATGGTACACTGATACCATTTAAAGTAGATACTGGAGCAGATCCCAATGTTATTCCAGAGGCTCTATGGAAAAAACTACAACCTAGACCTAAACTTCAGAAACAAACTAAAGTACTGAAGGCATATAATGGACTTGACATTCCAACTGTGGGTCAATGCATACTTACCCTAAAGCATAACTCTACAGTCACAAAACACCCGTTTGTTGTGGTTCCTGGAGAAAAGGTTCCTTTGCTTGGATTACAGTCTATACAACAGTTAGGACTGCTCACCAAGCTCTTTGAGATTACAGAACTGAAACACAAGAGCATCGCTACCTTACTTGTAAAGTATAAGGATGTTTTCAGTGGACTTGGAAAACTTCCCATTAAATATAAAATTGCCTTAAAGACTGGAGCAATGCCGGTGATTCATGCTCCTCGCAAAGTACCAGTAGCCCTACGAGACAAACTTAAAAAAGAGCTACAGCGCTTGATAAAGATGGATGTCCTAGAACAGGTACATGAACCAACGGAATGGGTTCATTCTTTGGTTATTGTGGCAAAAAAGGATGGTTCCCTAAGGTTGTGTCTGGACCCCAAAGAGTTAAATGCCAGTATTAAAAGGGAGCATTACCAAATTCCCACAAGAAATGAAATCCTGGGGGAGATGGCAGGTGCCCAGCTGTTTACAGTTCTCGATGCCTCCAATGGATTTTGGCAGGTCCCTCTGGAGAAAGGAAGCAGGCGCATATGTACTTTCAATACACCTTTTGGAAGGCACTGTTTCAAGCGTCTTCCGTTTGGTCTGTGTTCAGCGCCCGAAATATTTCACCGAACCATTCAACAACTGTTTGATGGGGTAGAAGGTGTCAAAGTATACATTGATGACATTCTGATTTGGGGTACTAATGAAGCTGAGCATAATGAACGACTTGAGAAAGTACTACAGATTGCACATGAAAAGGGATTAAAGTTAAACCAAACAAAGTGTAGATTTCTTCAATCAGAGATTCTTTACCTGGGAGAGATCATCTCAAGTTCTGGAGTGAAGCCTGACCCTACCAAGGTCAAGGCTATTGAAAACATGCCAAGTCCTTTAAACAAGAAAGATTTACAAAGATTCCTGGGAATGGTAACCTACTTGGGCAAGTTCATTACCAATCTATCAGACAAAACTAAACACATGAGAGGTTTACTAGTAAAAGCTGCTGAGTGGCACTGGGGAAAAGAGCATGAGGCTGAATTTGTATTATTAAAGGAATTGCTAATGACAGCTCCTACTCTACAGTTTTTTGATGCCTCACTTAAAACAAAAATCTCCACAGATGCATCGAAAGATGGACTTGGTGCTGTTCTGTTACAAAATGATGGCACAGGGTGGAGGCCTATTGCATACGCTGCCAGGGCTTTCACAGAAACTGAATACAAGTATGCCCAGATAGAAAAAGAGACGCTTGGCATAGCGTTTGGCTGTGAAGCATTTCACAATTTTGTTTATGGCACTTCCTTTACAATTGAAACGGATCATAAAGCATTAATCACAATTTCTCACAAGAAATTATGGAAAGCTCCACCTAGAATTCAGAGACTGCTGCTCAAGCTGCAAAAATATGACTATACATTGGAGTTCTCTCCTGGCAGACATCTTTTAATCGCAGATACCCTGTCTAGGATTTGGTCTGAATGAACCAGGTCTCCTGATGATGGAATTGATACTGATGTGGATGTTCATATTAATAGCGTTGTGATGTCTGGAGTGATTTCACCAGTAATGTGGAAAAAACTGCAACAGGCAACTGCAGAGGATGAAACACTTCAAAATGTGATACAAGCCATACATTCGACAAATAAGAAAATATACATGCCTAAACAATACTTGGCACACAGGGATGAACTATCAGTGCTTGACAATGTACTCTTGAAAGGCAGGAGATTGGTAATTCGAGTTTCTCTCAGGCGTGGCCTGCTACAAAAAATACATGAAGGACATTTAGGGATACAAAAATGCAAGAGGAGAGCAAGGGAAGTTCTTTTCTGGCCTTCAATGATGAGTGATATAGCAGCCCTAGTCTCTTCATGTCACACTTGTCAGTCATTTCAGCCTGCCAGTCCTAAAGAACCTCCACTGCAAGAAGATATGGTGAAGGTTCCATGGCATACGGTGGGAGTGGATTTGTTTTCACTCGATGGACACGATTACCTAGCTATGCTGGACTCCTACTCATCGTACCCAGAGGTTGCCAAACTCAGGAATACATCATCAGAGCATGTATGCAGGAAATGACGAGCTATATTTTCACGGTTTGGCATCCCTACAATTATAAAAACAGACAACGGACCACAGTTCTCATGCAGGTACTTTAAGGCATTTTCTGAGGAGTTTGGATTTCTTCACAAAACATCAAGTCCCAAATATCCTCAAGGTAATGGATTAGCTGAGTGCGGTGTCAAAATCCTTAAAAGATTACTTAAAAAGGCTAGTCACTCCGGTGAAGAACCACAAGTAGCTTTGCTTAATTATCGAGCTACACCTTTGGAGGGGGCAAATCTCCTGCGGAATTGTTTTTTGGGCGTCAAATAAAGACAAAGCTACCACAATTGAACTTGACTCAGTATCATTCTAACAGACACTTGCACACTTCCTACATAGCAAAGAAGGAAGAAATAAGGGAACGTCAGAAAAGGAACTATGACAAAAGTGCAAAGAATGTACAAATGCTGCACATCGGGGACACTGTAAAGATCTGGACAGGTCAACGTTGGATGAATAAAGCTGTAGTACTGCGTCAAGTCTCAGACAGGTCCTTTGAAGTAAAGACAAATAACGGAGTGATTTTGAGACGTAATCGGAAACATTTATTGAAGATACCAAATCATTCTCTGGACCAAACACAGTCACTGGATATGGATTTGTTAAGCAATACCGAGGATTCAGAAAAGGATTGTCCTGAAATACAACATGAGCAGAATGTAATTGATCGTGATCCAATTTTTGGTGATGAGTCATCTTTTGACGATAATGACAATGCAGAGGGCATTCATGCCCCAGAACATTATACAGGTAGAACTCTACCGCAGTCTTCACAGGGGACCCAACATACATCAAGTGGCAGAGTGATCAGAAGGCCACAAAGACTCATTGAAGAATGTTAACTGCAAACTGACCCTAAACTCATTTCTACTTCATTTTGTGTTATACTCAGTTTATGTGTTATATGTTGATTGACGTGTCAGAAAATGTAGACATCTTGTTTTGCAACAATAGTTCAATTATTATGTTTTTGTTGTTGTTGTTTTGTTTAGAAAAGGAAGGATGTGCTGAGCTGAGCCTTATGAATATGCATAAGGGTCAGACAACAGGAAGTGACATCATGCCTCAGCAAGAGCCAGAACTGCAGACACCCAGAGTAGAGTGCAAAGCAAGCACCTAATGTGTCATGATACAGAACTGGAATAAATAAATGTTGACTTAACAGAACCTTTGTGGATCATTCTTCATACCAAAAAAGGGTGAACAACACAAGGAGGTTATTGGAGTGTGAGAGGGGAAAGGTGGGGATGATATTCCCCCCCACCACCTTGAAAAAATCTTGCTAATGTTAACTCAACTTAAAAGCCATGGTAGACAGAGTCATTTAGCTCTTTCCAGCTCTTGGGAGTTGTTGATACTATGGTTGAAGCGGAATGATTGATAGATATGTAATTCAAAACATCTAATTAACATATACACATTGTCAAACCCCTCCCTCATTCATCTAATTAATAGCTCCCCAGACAAATACAAATAGCAGATGTAGATATTTACATATTTCACTAAGGGATCTCCAGTGAGACCATGTCATAACCAGGAACCATTTTATATCAACAGCATGCAACATGGAGTTCTCCAGCAGTGCTTAGAAATTATCTTGTTAGGACAAAGCACAATTTATAAACCTACGCTACCCTACGCCTCCATAAATGTAATAGATCAACCCCACACTCGAACGAAATGTAAGGCTTTAACTATATAGGCTATAAATCAGGTAGAAAAATGTGAAAGCAACAATGGTAGAACTAAAGTGTAGCTAAATTTAGCAAAGCTCACTTATGTCCCACAAATTAGCCAACTAGGGAAATATTGTTTTCTCAAAGTAGATGTTGAGAAGGAAAGAAGTGATATGACTGTTGTGCATATAGATATGCTCTTAAGCATACAATATTTCTAATGATGCTGATTTTCACCAGGGTCATACCAGGCTGATGAACTTAGCATGATGGCATCCATGTCTTTCCATGCTTCTAGAGATACACTAGAGATTGGATGTTACGAATGCATCCAACAGCATAGAAATCTGACCTGCTACAGAAATCTAAATATTTTTTTTTGTGAGAAATCTCAATTGGAGTACTTCTTAAGAATGCCTCTTGTGGCATATGCCCACTCCTGTAAATAGCAAACAAACCCCAGTGTGGCGCGCAGTATTAGCCTTCTTATTTACCCTGAACAAGTCACATACATTCTGCCAAAGTAGTTGCTGGCCTTAGATGCATGCCTGCTACGTGCTGCATTGCTAATATGTGGTTGGGATTTATAAATGTATCTCAGGTACGTGTAAGTTATTTTAAATGGAATGGAGTGCTAATATTGGGGCTAGTAGAGAGGACAATGTTTGATTATGACAGGTTAAGAAACTGGCTATGACCCTTTCCACAGCTATTAATATCATGTGGTGCACCACTGCCTGAATATAGTATACCATTTTATGTCAGTGTGTTTTGAGACACAGAGGGAACTTTGTTTAGGGATAACTTCACATCAGACACAATGGTTCTCAACTTCAGAGGGGCCAAACTGTTGTCTCCCCATTTTCACACTGGGGACACATTGAGAACGTTCTAGAATTTGCTGCATTCGGAACTATTTCAGAAACCTATACAAAGACTTTACTACCTTCTTAAAAGTACTTGTAAATGTGCACATAGAATTTGGGATTAAGAAATGACCGTCACATAAAAATAATCCCCACGCCATCCAAGAGGTTTCGAGCTCAGTTGATGCCTTCACATCACATAATGATTGAACAAGTGTTCAATAATAAAGCATGCATACAAAACACCCATTTAATTACTCCAGATGTCCTTTGCTATTAAATAACCTTTAAATCATTTGTAGGAACAATATAGCAGAATTAAAAAAATTCCAGTTGTTATTGGGGCATTCAATGCTTTGCACACTATAGCTTTGGATGAAGATAAAACAATTTTCTCCCCAATTCTTGTTAAGATTACGTCTGTGCTTACTCTGTGGATGAGTATTACATTCTTAATGGTTGTATCGCTTTCCAAGGACAATGTTTTATTTCTCTTTGTCTTGCTTTAGCTGCAATGTTGGCGGCTCAGAAAGAATTCAGTAAAAAAAAAGTATTTTTTGACAGTGGAAATGGTGCAATTAGATAAAAAGCACTTAATGTTAATGTTCAGTCCTCCTTCTCTCTCCTCCCCCACCTTGTCTCTATGTTTCTCCCCCTCCTTTTCATTTCTCTGTCTTTCTTATACCACCTTCATGCTTTTTCTTGTTTCATAATTCCTCCTCTTTTTCCCTTCAATCTTTCTTTTAACCTCTTCATTGACTACAGGCCCAACCTAGCATTTAGCAGTAAGTATGAATGCAGATTTTTTTTCTTTGGGAAAAGCCACAGCAGGTAACTGGCTGGTGTAGTCAGTAGTCAGCATGGAAAGTTCACTACAAAACGAGCAGGAGAATACTTAAATAAACATTGTGTTGTTTGGGAAATATTATTATTATTGTTTATTTATATAGAGCCAACAATTTACGCAGCACTTCAAATATGATTGTTTGTTAATATTTGAGGGGTTTCTTCTGGGGAGATTATAGAACTAGCCAGAACTAGCCCGCAGCTTGGCTGTATTCTATGTTGCAGAGTGCCAGGATATGACACCAGATCCCAGCAGAGGTAGTGTCGGCTCGGCACAGCCTGTATGGCACATATTTAGGTGATTTGTACAAAGCCAGACCTCTCACGAAGCAGATGTAAACAAAGCAAAACGCTCCAAATTTTCGTCCTAAATTCGTAGGCCCTTTCCCTCACACTCTCTAACACTCCCATTCTGGTTCCCTACCTTCTCGGCCAACCACTTCTACTTCTGCTGACCATCTTCTTGTTCTCCATCTTCTCTCTTTCATCTTCTCTCTGATCAAGGGAGAGGACGTCAGCAAAAGCAAAAGGTTATGTCTGTGAAGAGTGAAGATAAAGGAAAGAAGATAAAAAAACACAAGAAGATGCGGAATCTTTTAGAAAGTGTAAGAGAGTGAACCAGAATGAATGTGTGAGAATGAGTGACAGTATGAATGAGTGTCAGGGTTCAGCCCCAGCCTTGGAAACTGCCAGGCGTGGCCGCCCCTTTAAGAGGTCTGCCTGGAGTTAAACTCCTCTCCACAGCTTGCTGTCCTGTTTATTTCTGTCTGTATTTTATGTACCTTTGCCCTCTTTCCCTTATACATCTCAGCTCCTCACACCATCCCCTGTGTTCTTTGCCTTGTTGCCTGTTCTTTGTGGCATCCTGCACCATGTATGCATATCTTGCTATGTATATAATTTAATGTGCTGTGTATTTCTGTTCAGCTGTTTGGTTTTGCTATTACCATGCCTCCCTCACCTGAAGCCTAGACGACTCACACCTGACCTAATGAACAGGCTTTATATCCCTGCCTCCCTGTAACAGAGTTGTGAGTTCATTAAGTTCTTTGGAGCCATAGTTCATGCCAGACGCTGGACCTGCCTGTTGGACCTACCTGCCTGCCTGCCTGCCTGCCTGCCTGCCTGCTGGACCTACCTACCTGCCTGCCTACAGCTTTCACCTGGACTGCCTACTGGATGTCCCCTTTTTTGCTTGCTACCTGTCCCAGACCCTTTTGAGTACTTGCCTGGACTTTTCTACCCTCATATGCATGATATGCCTCCTACTCTGCTGCTTCTGGTGAGATGCCTTGCTTTACTTTTTGTAATATAACCTATAACCAAACACTCTGCTTGTGTCCTTTGTGAAGTTTATTTAAATCACTGCGTTCTTACACTCCTGCGCTCTGGACTCCAACATCCAGTTAAGGGCTGCAATATAATGAGCCTGACAATGAGTGAGTGAATGAAGGCACCGAATCAAAAATGCCCCACGATTTTTATCTGAACTGAGCAAGCAAAACAAAATTTCCAAATAAGTTTTGCCCATTTGCACATGTCTAATGTATAATTAGTTTTTCTGGTATATGTGCTATGTGTTGCTACTTTTAATCTTTAAACATCATTACATGGGATTATGTACACTGAACTGTAAAAAGGCTAAATCAAACGTGATATATCTTCTTAGAGGTAATTTTAAGGGGAGAAAGGCCCTTTTTTTGTTCCACTCAGCTGCTGCCAGGTGTATTGCGCTTGTGACATTAGGAGTGTGCCAATGTCTTTTTAGCAGTCTACAGTGCCAAACAACCCATGAAATGGACTGGATGGAGTCAAGTGGCTCTACATCTGGTAAAGGAAGGCGTTTGTGAAAAGGTGACATGTTTTTGGGTATGAATATCTATCCAAAAGTATTTATTATTTATTAATTTATTATGTATTGGGGGAAATCTTTTAGCACATAAATGAGTTTAATGTTAGTACAGTTTACCCTTTGATATTTGTTCACATTTTCCTTAAGCTTTATAATGTTATTACCTTTGAATGCACCTATACATTGAATACCTTTACATTTTATCACATACACAACCCCCATCCTGCCAATGTAATTGTATGTAGCTTAATCTTAGAGGATGCTTTCCTAATTAGCTTTACAACATGTACGCATCTGCTTAATTATCCATATAGGTGCACTATATTCATTTCTGTTTGTTTGGTTCATTTATCTGCGTTCATCAACCAAGTGGTGATTTAACTATACGAACATCAGAAAGATGTTTAATGCATTGCACTTGCACTATCAATGTATACAGTAATTGTTGAAAATGGCTGTAATTAAAATTATAAAGTGTTTGCATAAGGGAAATGAAAATCCACAGTTTGATATGAACATGCATGCAAATGGAATAATGGAACGATAAAAATATGTACAGATAAAAAAGCCCCAATTAAAAATGAAACATCTGGTGAAGATGCAAGTTGGCTGCACTAGTATGAGGAATTTTGGTTACTAGCAACACAGTGACATAGATCACTTCATTAATCGTAATCCCATGTGCACTCAGACCATTGTCTTTAAAATGTAAAAAAGAGAAAAGAAATGCCAATGTCACAGTCAATGTTGATTACCAGCTCTGATCACAAAACACCAAAGACACCAGATGAGGGGGACTGGAAGGAGTTTACTCTCCAGTATATGCATGGATGGGTCTTGTGGCCGTTCGGACCATTAAGCATCACTGTTTGTTGTCATGATAATCGCTCCAATAGTGTTGGCCATCTTCATGCCCCATGATCTTTTCTTGGTGGATAGAACTGTGCTATGGGCCACGTGTGTCTATATGACAAAAGCCTTAACATCTACACAATGACTAACTCTAGTTTGAATGTCCTCCACCATTTTCAACAAGCTAAGGATACAATCGTTTTTTGTGGTTGTCGTAATAATTCCTTGCACTGAACGTGTTTCTTTCAGTCACTATATCAATACATTTGATTTATGCTGTGGGGCAGGCTATCGATTCCTTATACTAAAAAACATTTATCTAAGTTACAACTTGAATAAATTCAACAGGATTGGTGAAGAAATGCACTTTATGAAGGGTAAGTATGATTTATATATGTGAGAATTAGGTCATAATAATTTATATTGGTAAGTGTGTCATATCATGTGCGTGTGTGATCAAATCCCAGCAGGTCTAATTACATGAAGGGATGAACATGAACGCAGTGTGTAGTATGGGGTCTCCTGTTTAGTTATTTATAAACATATTCCTTATTCTCCTTCTTATTATTTAATTATATTCGGTTGTTGAACAGAATACATCATAATTTTTAGGTTAGCCATAATCAGATGTTATGTACATTTTCGTTTGTGCCTTAGAGCAGTGGAAGTCTGACCGGGTGTACAATGGAAAGGATATGAGACCTAGATCAAGACGTCAATCACTGTAAACGTGGAATGTCTGGTGAGGTGGATGAGCTGACCTATTATTAAAATATGGACTGCACCAGAAAATCCTAGGACAAGAATCATATCTAAACATGATACTTATACCTAAAAAAACATTAGTAGCCCATTTACATTTAAATATCCTTTCAAAAGTATTTATTTTTAAATACAGTCAAGTACTTGCTATAAGCCATTGTTGCATATCTCCACCAGCCCCTGCCATGTCCCCACCAGCCCCTGCCATGTCCCCAACAGCCCCTGCCATGCCCCCACCAGCCCCTGCCTTGTCCCCCAGCCCATGCCTTGTCCCCCAGCCCCTGCCATGCCCCTATTAGAGCATGTATTGCCTCCACCAGCCCTGCCATGTCCCCTCGGGGCCTGCATTATGCTCATCAACCCTGCCATGTCGTCCCAGCCGCTGACATGCCCCCAATTTGCTTCCTTTTTAGAAGCCACAGTAGATCTCACATGGCTTCTGATCTGCCATGGAGGACCTGCTGTGGCCTCACAGAATCCTGAATTTAAGTGGGACAGTGAATTGAGATGTTATGATCTCCCTGGCCTGATCCCTTGCTAATTGAGCACCTAGTTGCAGTGTACATGCTGCACCTGCCATAGGGGGACCCTGCCCTACTGACAGAGACATCACAGTTATCTTCACTAAAGTATGTGCAACTATTCCCAACATTCTTGTCATCTAAAGTAATAGCTTACATTAGGACTAAAGCTTCTCAACTCTTTATAGTTCTTGTCCTTTTTTGTAACAAAATTCCTTAGTAGTGAACAATGCAACCTCTATGTGTTGTCCAATACATTCATGACGTTTCCACTGGGATTGTGTACTGGAGTCTCAAGGCATATGCATTTGCAATTTCAATAGCAAAACTTGCACAGTGTGGCAGATATAATAGATTCCCACTCCTACACATTCTCAGTGTGTAAAACGCGTATTACTTTATTATATATGAAAAAAACAAGTTACATTAAAACTCCCCTCATTAAACCGTGAACTGCTGTCAGCGATTACGAACACGTAGAGCAGAATCGTATAAGGAAACATTATGGTTAGAACACAAAGCCCACACTTGTGTAAATAATTAAGCTGTAATATAACGGTCTATATAATTTAAAGATATGCAATTTCAGCAGATGTTATTATATATTGCATATTAATCCCACATGATCAGTAGTAGCATATGACATTTTCAATGATTTCATTAAAACATTTGTCAACATCTGAATGCAAAAGATCATCTTAGTATGTAAAAAATGCATTTTATGTATATACTGTATGCAAAAAGAAACCATCATAAGCAGGTAAAGCAAAAAAGAAGTTTAAAGAAGTTTGGACTGGCCCGGGTGGCAATTGCCCACTAGGTCAGATTGTCCATGAATATAAGCAAACATCAAATGAGATGTTGGTCTGGAGGTTCAGGCTTGATTTTTCAATTAACTTGGGGTCTTAAGTCTTAACACTCAACCCTTACATCATAATCCATGTACATAATTGCCAGGTTCTAGAGTTAAATGTAAAAACTAAAAGGATATTCTTCCTTGGAATGGGAATTTCCACTGGGATTAAGGTTCCCTTCTTCTATACATGTTGAAGACAAGGTCAATGTTAGACCATGTGTTACAGAGGCTTAGATTTATGTATGCTGTGGAAATATTTTAAAAATGCCCTATGAATAAAATAAGCTAAATTTCACTGAAAAATCTTGAAGGTGATTTTATAACGGTAATAATGCATGGCATAGTCCAATCGGCAGGGCCATTATGTTGTTTGCTGTAGATGTTCTACAGTACATTACACATGGCCAACCCAGCTCTTCCTGCCGTGTTCTTTATAATGTTTCATGAAGAAGTAAGATGAAACTAACTTTCCTGTAAACTTTTTTTAGTGAATAAACCTCCAATGTTAGCTTGGGTCACAACACTTAGGAGACTTACTTACTGCTAGACTCACACAATCAATAATTTGCTGAAATTTGTTTTATGAGTGGAACAAATGATTTCACAACTCAGTTATGTGACTACCTTCAGCTTCATTCCATGCAACAAGCTCATAAACATATAATGACTTGTTTCATTAAAACTGTGTTTCTTCCATATAGCAAAGTTTATTTCATTTGATTACATAAACATGTTCATTAACAAAGCACAGAGAAACACTATGGAACACAGGGAAAATGGGCAGAGGTGGGGTACACGTTCAGGATCCAAAGGGAAATGGTACAGCAGGATAAGACAAACTCATGGCCAAGGCAAGGAACTGGTGCAGGATTAAGAACAAAATGCACACATAGTAAATAAAACTGGGCATGTGTTCTCCTTTTAAAATATAGGGCATGCATTGCGTTGCTGAGTATCGTGCACATGCGCCATACTCTTTGAACTACATGCCGATGGCGGTTCCTACAGGTTCACCCACAGCCACAAGGTAAGAACAACTGGCGTGCACTGGAACTGCGCACATGTAGGCGAAATGACAGCTAAGTGTCTGACCTTTTTTCATGCATGTATAAAAGTAGGGCTTCATTGACATGTTCTGGCTGAAGCCGCAACCCATCGACCACACACTCTACCCTTGAATAAAATGTGTAACCGTTCCATTTAATAGCGGGGCACCAGGGATCATTTCCCCCACCCTAGAACGGTGGCACTAGACCTAGGCCACAGTATGTCGTTATCAATTTATGTTGTTGTTCCTATCTGCATAGTTACAAAATGTAAAGTATTGTAACCTTGGTCTTTAGCCCCTGTTACCACTTCTATTATACTGCATTTTGTCTCAATAAGGTCACACTGATCACTATCTCTATGTGAGGTTGTATATATTTTATATGTATCTATGTGAGAGCATAGTGTGATCTCCTTTTTTGTGAGTTTGTTCTATTTCATGGTGTGACTATGCCGATAAGGGAACATATATCAATTGAGCATCTGTTATCCTTATGCCGATGGAGGTAGATAAAATATGGTGCTAATATATGATAAAATATGGGAATATGCAATACGGGGCATTGATTTGGCTTGTTAACCAGTAAAGTATCTCTAGATTATAAAAATTAAACATGTCAGAACAATGGAATTTGGTTCTTGATGCTGCATCTGAGCTTCCACCTATGTATACCTCTTGAGCATCGCAATGATGCGTGCAACGTGTTACGTCAGTGGGTGTAAATTGTTGGTCCACTTTCAGAAGAATTACAATGGTATGCGTTATTTGTATAAAAAATTGTGATGTCAGGTCCTCAAATGATCCTGCTGAAAGTGTATGTTTCATTAAATGTCTCCCAGAAACAGATTGTGATAGATCATACTGGGCATACAGGAAGGCATTACTCGTGCTACTGTAAGTCACCACACAGTCCATATTTCCATATTTTTTAATGCAAATTATTTGGTGTTGATATGTTGGTAGATAATGTTATGTAATCTGTCTACTGGGTCAAAAAAGGTCTAAGGATAATGGGCTTATTTTAGATAACAAATATAAGTCTATCCACGTGAGTGGTCAAAATTACAAATCTCATGATTTAATAATTAATCAATCCATTCAAAGGCATAAGGAGAACATTTTACTATACCTTTTTCCCTCAGTTTTCATAATTTCTGACTTTTGTTAGCTTTGTGAAAGTATGGTTATCTTTAATCAGCACTACCATATCTGGGAACTCTCTGAGTTTTGTCCAGAGACTCAGGGTCACCGGAGCGGCTTTCTGACATGCCCCACTCCCCTCATTTCCCCCTTAAACAACGGCGTGTCCGCCCACCGACCTGCCCGGATCCCGGAAAGGGGGGCTTTGGGTACCCAGAGCCATAAAGTCTCCAGGTATGAATATAAGCATCTTAGGTTTCTGATCGAGAACTGGAGAATAGTGGAAGGGCGTCAAGGTTTTATAATCTTAAATCACTCTGTGGCATAGTGCTGTTAAAACCCCTTGTTACTATGGTAACAGACTATCATCTCTAAAATACCATAGAATTCTCATGTCCTTCTGTATGAAGACTACCCAGAGGCTGGTGAATGATATGAAACTGTACGTATTTATGTGCAGGAAAGTAGGGCTTGGAGTATCTTCCCACTACTTATGTTGACATGTTGCAAGAGAAATACATTTACCTTATAAAAAAAGCTGCAAACATTACCTATAATAAGTTCTTGCACAGAAACTCATGCTGTTTGAGGAGCTGTGTACATTAAAAGACCTCCAGCCTCATCTTCTCTTGTGTATCCATATCATAATCAGCTTCTCTGGCTCAATCCCTTATTAACTACGGCTTTGGGGACAACCTGCAGGCACAAGATCCCGAAACTCAGTTTCTAGTAGGATCTTGTATAAACTCCTTATGAGGCGGTATGGAACTCCTGCTGATCTACACAGATTTTCCCCATCAGTCTTGGGTCATTGCTGGAGGTTCCCCGTGACAAGTGGGGACCTCCCATTCTGGAATAACGTTTTCAGAATAATAAGTGGGTGACTCCTCACCGTGAGATTCACCGGCTACAATTCCACTCCACCATGCTGTTGATTTAATTAAAAATATGGAAGGTTTAGTACTCAACTCTTGGGGCAACTGGGTCCAACATGAAACAAGATGGTTCTGCTGGCCCACTTTCGTGATGTATGCTGACCTGAGATCCTTGTTGTAACTGAACTTATTAATATGATTGTACTGTTGTATTTCCTTATGTTTTTCGGGGTATACCTCAGAATTATACAGAGTGTGGGGGTCTCCACTTTGATGTAATTAGCTGAACATTGATCTTTATTGCAATATCTGGCTTAATACAAAAATCATTTAACAATATTTTCTTTCTTTCTCGTCCTTCATTTTCTCTTTTCTTTCTCTCCTTGTTTTACTGTAGATGACACTTGCTTCTTGTTCACAAGAAATGGTTATTTATCTATTTCTTAATAAAATAAACACACGTTTTATAAAAAGAAAAAAGTAGATTTGGCCCACTGCTGGAAAAACCTTGTTTGAGGGTGAAACATGCAGAATAGGGGCTGCTGGAAATTAGCAACCTCTGTAAATGATGCTGAAAATGCAAGTTCTAACTTTTGCAGATTTTTATTCATTTATACTGATGTTCCTTCTAATCCGCTAACTTCTTTCCGTTGTGCAGATAATATATATTGAATTAACACATTGAATGCAACACATAATTATTTTTTATGTTATACAAGTTCATGTAAAGTACAAAAAAAAATGGGCAAAAGAAATAATTGCAAAAAGTATCTGTGCTTATTTACCATTTGCACTGATTTAGTATCTTAATATGAACATATGAATACATAGGAAATTAAAAAAAGATGTTGATGCTAAGTGTTTAGTTTTTTTCCAAAAAAAAATAAAATAAGCACAAGTCTCAGATTGTGCCTTGAACAAATGATGCCCTGAACCTTAGCGTGTCTTATGAAAATCTTAAATGAGAACAGAGGGGGCAGATGCGATGTGCACCACGAAATTAACTCTTTACACTAGAATTTCAAAGCTAAAAAAAGGATTTTTTTTCCCGTATTTAAATATTTTCCTTGCTTGTGAATTTACATGCTTTTAAAGAACTAAATCAGAATATTTCTCTATTTTCATGTTTAGAATAGTGGTTATTTTTTCTTTACAGGGTGTTTTTTCTAAGATCTAAGTAGTCACGGGTTTAAATGTATTGGTATTAATATTGGACATCACTGAAGTGTGTTTAAAGACTACAATAAGATTTAATTATCTGCTGTTCTGGGGCATAAAATTGAGCCTTGTGAAACATTAACACTGCTTTAAGAATGTTCCTGGGAAACAATTTATACATGTCTATTGTAGGGTATCAGTTCCAGTCACCATGGTAACAACATCTTGTCTTTCTAGGGACCAATGATCTAGCTGTCATTGCCATAGCGATCTATCAGGCTGCACATCAATATATAATCCGGTTAGATCTGTGATATATTATTTAGTTTTACAGTAATTCATTTTTCTTATTGTATGGAGGACCCCCTATATTTAAGATTTTCTTTAAAGTGAAAAGCAGTGTGGAGGGCAGATGTTTGGGAAGTAGTTGTCCTGGCAACAGAGTTAGGGCGTTTCAGAGGGTGGTTGCCTGGGAGATCTGGATGCTGACGACGGCTGGTAAGGTTTCGGAGGACAGACTGGCTTCACGCTTATCCGCAGGCTTGTCAGTCAGAGACCTTGCCTTCCTCACCTTCAAGATAACACAGAGCACCATCAGAACAAGAAAAAAGCAAAATAGAGGTGAGAGAGAGAGGGATACAGAGAGTCAGAGAGGAAGCAAAATAGAGGCAGATAAGAGGGACTGAAAAGGTGACAGAAGAACGGAGATAACAGAACATATATTAATATAAATATATATATTTAAGAAGGCATTTAATGCAGAGAGTGAAATAAATACAGGGGAAGAACAGTAAAATACAGACTCCAAGAAAACTGGAAAAAGAAAAGGTAGATTGAAAATCAGAAATGAGAAATGCTTAAAGGCATTTAAAGGGGTGATCATTTATTTATTAGTATTTAGAGAGGAGGAACAGGACAAAGAGAGTCGTCCGGTAGAAGCACCCACTTCATCTATTGCCTTGTGACATCTCTATCCGACTGCAAGACATTGAGGGTCATTCCAGGCATGGCTACGATCACCTGCACTCGCTTCAGTGAGGAATACCAACTCTTCGAAGAACTAGGAAAGTAAGTTGAACATGGCTTGCGAGAATGGATTAAAAGTTGCTGGGGTTATGTCACAGGGTTTACAAGGAGGTGAGCACGAAAAAGCATTTGGGGCTGGTGGTTCCCAAGCCAATACAGAGGCATGGGACATTTTGGTAACACTTAGTAAAACCAAATTATTTTTCTGATTCTTAAATAGATCAGTTGCCAATATCGACTTTGCCATTTATTTATCATGTACATGGAACTACACGATTTCAGTTGTTTTAAGGAATGCTTTTCAAAGAACATTTGCATTGTATGAAATTTCTAGGGTTTAAATTGGGTTTAAATCCACTAAAACATTTCTGGAGCCCCCTTCTTTCTAGACTTGAGGAATGCTTGATGGTTCCATTAGATACTGCTCTACAGAATCCCCTTGTCATTGCTGCATCCTTTTCTATTGTAAATTGGAATCTTCTTTAGAAGAAAAGAACGATCGGTAGTTTGGGGTTTTAAAAACATGTTTCTCAGTCTCAATAACATGCTCTGTTGGCTGTGCTTTGTTAAAAGAGGGTGAACTCTCTTTTGATCCAAACCTATTGTTGCTGGAGGAATGCATTGCAGGTCTGCTTAGACACTCTAAGGCAATCCATTACCCTCCGTGAATTGTATCTGCTAATAGCAGCTAGAGTCAACTTTTCAAGATTCGTTTTAGCAAATTGTTAGTGACATATGGTATGGTATACTGGGAACTAGCTCACTTTACAAGAATCAAGGACACAATAACTCTTCCAGCTGGCAGCCAGCCAAGACATTAGTGTTGGTTTTTAAGGCACAGTGATTACGTTTTCCCAAATAAAATATACAGCGCTGAGAATGGACATATATTTCTGGCGGCATATGTAATAGAGCAGCATCATTTCTCCAAATCAAGAAAGCTCACATTGTAGGCAACGTGTGAACTGCAGTGTTAAGTGTAGTGCATACGCTTAGCAATGTGTATCAATAAGGGGTGTGGAAATCATTTAAGTCTCTAGGAGAGAAAAAAATATATGAGGATAAAAGGAACATGATAATAATGGTACATAATTTAATTTAAAAGCACTGTGCTATCTGATAATTTGCCCATAATGTGTTTTCTATTATGGTCGTTGAGGTCCTATATATATATATATATATATATATATATATATATATATATATATATATATATATAAAATGCTATATGATTCTGTATATTGTTTGTATTACATTACAATTGTGCAACAAATGCAGTTGAAACAAATTTGTGGGGTGTACAATCTACTGCACATACCTGTCTGGCTTTGAAAAGGTTAATGCACATTTCAAAAAAAAGGTAGGCGAACACAGAGAAAAAGTGTGTTTGATAGACCCCCCTCCCAGTGCAGTGGATGCACCCCCAACCGCCAGGACCACTGCAGTGTGTGTGATGAAATCCAGCACCAAGAGCTTTAATGGGAGACCCCTAGCCGCTCTCTACAACTGCCCCCAGAGCTTTAAAGGGCATCTGAATGGTACTTTACTGTGGCATACAACATACCCATACCTGTTTCATAAATCATCTGCAGTTTTTTTTTTATCTTAACCAGGTTAAGAAAAAAAGGAGAAAAATAGCATCTAAAGGTTAAAGCTTTCCCCCTCCTCAATCAATGCAACTGGATTTTAATTCATCAGAGATATTTAAAAAACTGTCATTCCTTATTTAAAGCTCTTTCATACATGCACTAGTAATAGTGGAAAAATATGTAACTTTATATAAGAATAACATCTAGATGATGCTTTGTCTACACAGCGTATGCAATTGAAATTTTGAGTTGCAAGGTTTCAAGAGCGTGGCTTCGGAAGTCAGCTTTTGATCGGCCATTGGGAGTACATTCCATATGTTGTTGCGTGCAAGCTTAGAGATTTTCATAGTTGGTTGTTGATCCAATGTTAATTACTTAAAGATATAGAAAAAAGTGCCCATAGGATCAGAGTACTGTATTTTATCTCATTCTTAGATATCTGTGGCATTGCAATGTGATTAGCCCTTTAAGATTTATAGCTCAAGAGCATGGGACATAAATAAGGTACATATTGCATCTGGCGAAATTAATAGCCTTTCTTGGGAAAATAGTTTTGTGTAGGTGGACGACATCCATCAATGGCTTTTATAACACCTTCAGTGCCAGATATGTGGGCAACTCACGGTTAAAGCCATGTCAGAAGGGTCATGAATAAGGCTTGCACCAGTCCTACAATACATTGTGCTTCAGATGGACTATAGACCATGCATTGTGGGGGTGGATGGATTTAATATAGATGCTGCCGGTGTTATGGACCCAAAATGTCAGTTGCAGCTTTATTACTATTGAAATGTCTAGTGGCATTTAAAAAGCTACTGGCTTATCGGAACTCCATCCTTACAGCAATATTTTTTTAAATTGCTTTCAATGGCTGTTATGTGTGATATTCTCTGTATCATTATTATTATTAGAGTCGGCGCTCCATCTCGGTAAAACATGCATTAACTTTAAAGAAAAAGCCAATTCTCAATTTGCAGTTTCAATTAGCTTTTATATAAAGCTGAGTTTACATCAGTTAATTTGAGCATTGACTTTAAACTATGGAATATCGTCTCAATCACATTGGGGGGGTTTTGTAAAAAAAAAGTTCCAAAGTGTTATCAAAACCTTAGCAACCAATATAATTATCCCACTGAGAAGACTTACACTGGTTGCTACACGATTCCTAATGGTATTCCTATTTTAACATAAATGCTATCATGTCTATTCAGGCAATTTCTTAATTGTGTGGGTATATATATTTACTAAATAATTAGGAGACCATCTGTTTTGCTTCCGTAGATGCCCATTACATCAGCATGGCACTATATTGATGATCAATAAATAATAATAAAATAAAAAATTGCAAGCTCATACACCCAGGTTCAGATAATTCCTAACTTTTGAAGTTTTAAAATGTTCTTTTGTTCTGAGCTGGTATCTTCCACCTCTCCCACCCAACAATAAAACATACTGAAATCTTATATTACTGGATTTGAGTATTCTATGCCTATAGTTTTAACACAAAAAAAAATTACCTTCCAAATTAGTGGATTATAAAAAAAAATTGGTGCCAGGAGGTGTGAAGAAGTCAGCTTGATAAATATAGTTTACTACTATGCCAGAATTCATACCTTCCAAGTGTCCTGTCTCTTTGGAGCTCTCACTCTCTCTGGCCAGAACGTTACACTTGTCTACAACCTCTATGGTTTTTTTTTTGGGGGGGGGTTGCATTGCATGATAGAATAACGTGGTTTAGAGCTTATGCTATAGCCAAGTCATCTGAACCCACCCCTATACATATCACAGAACATTATAGAGCTGGGTGACATTGAGCTAGACCTTTTGAGAACTGAGCTGGCCCAAAACACAAAGAAAGTCCTTAAAGACACTTGGTAGAACCATATGTTGAACATGAGAAAAAACCTCAGCCAACCTACCCTTCTCTACAACAAAGCAGCTGTAAATAACTATAACAATTATTACCTGGTGTATTCGTTCCCACCAATGGAGGCCAAATGAGGCTTATATTTTGATACAATTGGTGGTGTAAAGTGGTCAATGCTCTTCCATATGGTAATGGATTTATGGGATCAGCTGGTGCTCCATAAATCAACTTTGACATAACTTGGTGAAGCTTGCCCAAAATAAGATTAAACATTGGGGCCAGCTTTGTTTTTTCCTCTGCTAAAAAGGAAAATTCTAGCACTGGTGAGATTACTTTTTACATTTCTGCAACTCACATACACTATATGGACAAAAGTATTGGGATACCCAACCATGTCTTTATGTCTTGTCTAAAATGTTTTGGAATTCCTCTTCAGCAGTCCAAGATATTTTGGGCAATGCTATTCTTCCAACTTTGTGGGAACACTTAGGGGAAGGCCCTTTTCTATTCCATCATTGTCCCAGTGCACAAAGCAAGGTCCATAAAGACATGGTTGGATGGGTTTGCTGTGGAGCAACTTGACCGGCCCACACAGAGCCCTAACCTCAACTCCATCAAACACCTTTTGGATGAGCTGGAATGGAGCTTGTCATAAAAATCCCTGTTGGTGTAACGGTCAGGTGTCCCAATACAATTCAGTGTTTAGTGAGCAAAGTCCTGACTGGTGCATAATGCACTCGCTTCCGTAAGAAAGTTTAACACAGACTGCCTCCCTCCTTTAAATTAATATAATGAGCTATTATAACAAGCATTTGTAAGTGCCAAAACAGTGGCATATTTGAATACTTGCCATTTAATAAACATACTTTGGGGATAGCCCTGTCCTTGAATGTGCCTAATTTTAAAATTATTCCTTATTAAAAACATATAGATTAAGTCAAGCAACTGATCAGTGATTAACACACCTACATACAAGTGATAATAGCCTCAAAATCTGACCCTTGAGGTAGTTCATTTTGCTAAATTGAGACTGTTCTAAATGCTGGCAACCACCCCACCTCCTTTTGCATTTAGATTTGGCTCCCTACGGTGGGTCAGACAGCTCATTAGAACCTAATTCACAAGGTACTAGGACTAAGCTTTTCATATTGCTCCCTGAACACATTATTCTGACCATTTAAGCTTTATAATAACTCTTCCATCACATTACATGGCATAAATTGCAAAACCTTTCGGAAGGCGCAACAGAAAATGATAATTCTCTGCAGAGGTGTAGAAAGCTAAAAAATATGTAAATGTGTTCAAGAGGGTTCTTTTTATTCCTTTCATAGTTACCAAGGTAACGTTTCAAATTGTAAAACACTTTTTTCCCCAAGAATCAGATCATTCATACACTGTATGACCGAAAGAATGTGAACACCTGACCATCATACCTGTATGAGCTTTGTTGGACACCCCATTCCAAAACATAAGCATTTATAATTAATGGTCAAATAGTGTATACTATATATTATTTGTTTAGAGACAGAGAGAGCAGGCATGACTGCAGACTTTGGGAAACAGACAGACCCGCACTGGCCATCTGGCACACTGGGCAAACGCTAGGTGGGTAAAAACGTAGAATGCGGCTGCCCATATTAAGCTGTTAGCCATTCGTACATTATCAGGCAGTGGTTAGACTTAAAAAGTGCCAGTCTGGCCCTGGAAATATAATCAGTACCCTTATAACATACTGACTACGCTTAAAATTAAATTTAAGAGTTTACGTTGTTTTTTAATTAATCTTCAATGCATTTCTCTTACCCCTAGAAGTATTCGTATAGGTATGCTCAATGCTTGACACGTGCTACATCATTTTATTCCCAGAAGCCATACTCCATATTTTACACTTTGAGAGAATAATATTCTTTAGGGGTCCGGTGCTCTAAATCTGGTATAATGTGTTATCTGTGAAGTATGATAGGCGCCAGCCGTTTTCCTCTTGGTAATATTCTATCCTTTATATAGTTATGGAAATACATTAAAACTGTGTTAGCTCGGCATAACTACATACACAGCCAGTAAACTGACTTAAGGGTACTTCATTGACAATGGCACCAGATGAAAGAGACTTGGGAGTTACTATTGCAGATGATTTAGCAGAGGTAGCTGTTATATGAAGATTGTACTGAGAACGAAACAGGGTATTCATAACACTTCATCTATGTTACATGCTGGTTGTGTAAATATGAGCCCTCCTGTCTGTTTTCTGATATATGGACAATAACTGTTTTGGAGCTGGTTCACAGCTGAAACAGTCATCAGGATGGTCCAGGGCATTGGTCAACACATCCACCAAGCCTACAGATCTCAATAAAGTCAGGACCCTTGCCAACTATATGTTAACCTTATATTGACAACATAGGTGGGCTGCATTATGATTTTGTGTGGCACCATTGGTAGCCTCAAAAGATCTTTATCTTACATCCTACATTAGTATTCTCTATGGTAATCTACTTAAAGCACTCAGGTAAAAGATAAAAGGGGACAGGCAAAGACAACATTTTTGGAAAAATGTTATTGCGAAGAAGAAAACAGGCAAGGAAAATATTCAAAAAATGCTGTTTTGATTCTAAGTGTCTGGATTTTTATGAACAAGCCAATATTGCAAAAATAGCCAAGAGCAAAACAAGATGTTAATATTTTTGCATATAAAATCTATTTTTGCAGCAGTAACGTAAAAAAACAACATGGAATAGTGAAGCATAATAACCCATTGTACTGTTTTATAGATAAGTTAGCCAATTTCCAGAAAAAAAACTAAACCTGTAAATTAAATCAAGCATCATTGAGTAATATACAGCACCTCACCATACAAGTTCAGTATAGGTCTTCTGGTATTTTTTTGCTTCAGCACTGAATAGTTTACCTTATTTGATAATACATCGTCTTCCCATTGTCCTGATTCATATCAGTTTTGCTGATGCATTGGGGCTCTTCACAAAGTCCTTTGTATTGAGCGATCTCAACATTGATTTCTCTTTCACTTTACTTTATGCTTTTCTTTCCATTTTTGTGTGTAAATGGTTCTTACAAGCTGTGAAATTACACACTTCTATGTTTCTATGCTGTGGTGTAAGTCCATCATTATATTAATATAATATTATATATTATATCACACATATACTTTGTATTAGGACAGTACATTTAAATATGTATTTTTAACCATTTCAGTAAAAAAAAGGTTTTACAGGTTAAATAAAATAAAAAAAACACTTTTACATTTTTTTTACCTTTTTTCTAGGGGCGCTTTCTCCATCGTCCGTAGGTGTGTGAAAGTTTTATCGGGCCAGGAATATGCAGCAAAAATTATTAACACCAAGAAGCTTTCAGCTCGAGGTGAGTGTGGAATATAAAGCATTCTTTTTGCCTTGCTGTAACAGACAAATATTTTCAATCTTCATACTGTTGGCCATCATGAATAAATCTAGATGTTATCAATGGGATCAAATTAAAATGAAGAGTGTGAAATGGGTAAGAGGTTATATAAGAAAGAAAATATTAGAGAAAAGGCGTTTTCTTTAATTACACAAGGTCAAAGATATGGTAGATATGGATGTAATAGGCAGGAAAATAATTTCTGGATCATCTCTTAAATTTAGGTCTTTGTAGGAGATTAGAGACTTTCAGTCTTAGTTTGGATAGTTGAAATATGGGTCTAATCGATAGGTCACAGTCGTCACAATAATAGTCCTTTGAAAAGAGTTTCACTTCTAGGTCTTCATTTTAAGAGTATGCTTGTCCAACTTAAATCTTAATATCAAAGCCTTAGACTCCAAGAAGCTTTCATTGAAATAAACTTTATTATTTCTCCTGATCATATAGGCCAGAGGTAATCAGAACTATTTGTCTGCATCTCATCCTCAAATGGATGCAGTCCTTTTATTGTCATTAGACATTTCTGATTAAGACACACTGGCCAAAAATTGTTGGCCTGTTAATTGTTTTTTTTGGTACACATATTTCTGGAATGGCCCCTGGTTTTCAAAACACATTAATTTTAAATTGATATGTTAGCTGCATTTGGAAGATGGACTTACTTCACTGTAGAAAAGTCCAATGTTCTAGTCTATTTGTGTGTATCTGAAATAAAAAAGTAAAATACTATATGAAAAATTGCCTTGTGTGGCTGCGATCAGAGATAAGCTTAATGCTTCCAAAGTGCTCTGCGGACAAATTCATCACACAGTTATGGCAATGCAAGATATTGAACAAGGATATGTTTAATTCCCCCAAAGCAAGGCAGATGTTCAAAATCTCATGAAATATAATGCATGGAAAAATCTTAGGTACATCTGTGAAACCAAGTAATGGATCCCAGTCTGCAATGTTTGTTAGTTACCGTAATACGTTTATTTTTTTCTGATGGACAGATATATTGCATGTACTTTAAGACTATTGATAGTTTCCCTGCGGAGGCCGAGGGTATACGTAGGCAGATGACCTTTTGGAAAGGCAGCACACAATCTTTCACAACGTATTGCACCAAAAATCATTGCAATAGAATCAAAACCAGAGACAGAATAGTGAAAAAGTGTCGGCAAAAGTGATAGAAGTCAGAAGAGATGCCGGTGAAAAGTCAGGAGTCAGTAGTCTCTGGAAGCAAATAAAACAAAGGGAGAAGACATTAATAGAGAGGCAAGTATAGAGAAGAGTAATGAGCTGGAGACAGAAGGTAGGTGAGTCACCAAGAGAAGATTGGACATTCAAAGGAAGTGACGGGGAGCATCATAAAAGCTGATATCCAGGAGAAAAGAACTGGGAGAATAGAATGAGGATAGCAGAGCTGTCATGAGCAGAGGTGGTAGCCTGTAATAGATGTTCGAGAGAAGATATTAGATGATGTTCCCATAATTTGTTTTAAGTGTTATTACCCTACTAGTATATACTAAGAAGATGCACTTCTGAGAATACTAGTGGACATATAGATCCAATGTATTTCAGCTGCATGTTTACCTATCCTAGGCCTGACCCAGGGCGGCGCACACAGCTGCCCCTCTGTGGTCACTGTCCTTACTGTAGAATGTAGGCATATGACTTCATAACCCAACGCTTCATGTCCTGAAGGCACACAGTGCCTTTTAATGCATTCTATAGACTGTCACCCCCTAGACAGCCACACTTGAGATTTCTCCACTTTTGTGAGCTCAATTCCTTTTCACTGTGTGCTGTGGGCGGTTCTTTAAAACTCCGCCTTGCTCTGGGCTATATAAGCCTGCAGGATTCCATTGCCCTTGTGTTCCAAAATGGCTACCAAGTGTGTTCACGTGTTCCTGATTTTCCTGTGTATACCCTGGCTTCGTGTGACTTCCCTTCCGCATCCTGATTCCTGATACCGCTGACTTCTATATTCCTGACTCCGGCTCGTCTGGCGATCCATTCTGGTTCCTGATGCCGGTTTGTTTATCTGACTACGATTTTATATTAAATTTTTTTTCTAGAAAGGATTTTTTCATTTTAGATCTTTTGTGTCAGTCTGGTTCCTGTCCCTAGTCGGCCAATGCCAGAATACGCCACTGGTTTTTTTTATACAATAATTGCTAAAAATGAAAAATAAACATTTTGGAACCGCTTTGGGTTTTTAGACCTTAAAGTCCATCTCTTTTATTTATGAGTTTATCATATGCTATTAATAGCTTAAATGTAATATGTAATATGTAAATGTTATCCAGAGATTAGTACCGTTATCAACATCATATCTAGATGGGTTAGGTTTCCATATCTCTAAAAACATTATTTCCCCCCTGCATTTTCTCAATCATCTGACACTACGTACTGAATAGATGGGTAACAATTCTTAACAAAGAAGAGAGCAGTTATTTAAAATCTTGGTGATGATAAGAGGGTAAAGAGATTGCATAAACTGTGAAAAAAGACCCAGCTGTTATACTATGAAGTTCCTCCCTTCACCCCCCTCATGTACATGTTCACAGCAGGGAAGAAGCAGCTTCACTAATTTCAAAGCTATTGGCGAGTTAACGGCAGAAGGCAGCCCTTGGGGAAATAAAAAGGCAGAACTGATCAAACCTGTCAGTGTAGGTGTAACAATGACTCCTGATTCCCGACACATGGAACCTGAGAATGACAGGAAATATGACAGCTTGCACATTGGAAGATGAAGATTTGCCTTCTCTAACCTTCTCAAGAACTTTCAGCAGCCACGTATAGCTTCTTGATGCTAGCTTTCCATGATGAAGAAAATCAGGCACATTCTCATCTGGGATTCGGAATACGTAAAGTCCAAGTGTTAACAAAAAACTTACAAACAGAATTTTCACCCCATGTGGTTTTTACTTACCGTATTGGCTCGAATATAGGCCGCACTTTTTCCCCCCACTTTAAGTCTTTAAAGTGGGGGTGCGGCCTATATTTGGGGTCTAGCGCCCGACGCCCAGGACATGCAGTTCCGGGCGCCGGCCAGGCAGCAGGGTTAGGATACAGATCCTCCGCAGCGGTGCAGGGGACCTGTATCCTACTCTCCGATACGGCATACCTGTATACCTGTATACAGCCTCCCCTCCCGGCACTTTCCACGGGGGGAGTGCCGGCACGGGAGATTGTCTAAGCACATCGCGCAGACATTCACCGGCAGCGGCAATGTGAGTAAACAGCCACCGCTGCCGGCACATCTGCACAATGTGCTTTAACAATCTCCCTTGCCAGGAATTCCCACGGGGGGAGTCCCGGCAAGGGAGATTATTAAAGCACATCGTGCAGACGTGCCAGCAGCGAAAGGTTGTTAACGCTTGCATCGCCGCAGCCGGTGAACGTCTGCGTGATGTACGCTAACAATCTTCCTTGCCGGCACTTCCCACGGCGGAAGTGCCAGCACCGGAAGTTGAATACGCGTACTGCGTAGCTGTCCCCCGCCAGCCCTGCAAGATCCCGGGGAGTCTGCACCGGTAAGTCTAGGGGGGGGGACCTCTGGGGGCAGAGTGGCAGCATATCTCAGGGGGGGATAGAGTGGCAGCATATCTCGGGGGGGGCACATCTCAGGGGCAGAGTGCATATCTCAGGGGGGAGATATCTGTTCCACTAAGTGTGTAAGAAATTTTTTTCTTTAAAAAAGCACCTAACTTTTAGGGTGCGGCCTATATTCGGGTGCGGCCTATATCCCAGCCAATACGGTAATTTAGATCTCACTATATTATTTGTAGCCATACGTTTGGAAGGCAGAACCAAGTTGGGGCAGAACCAAGTTTAAGCTTGGTTCTAACACTCACGGTACCTTTATAAGCGAGAAGGTATATGCAACAATATTTACAAAAATCTAATTCAAATCTTCACCTTCAATTGACAAAGGTTTGTATTTTTTACCTCCCCATGCTTAATGAAAGATGAAACTGATCATATCAAATGAAAAGTCACTCAAACAAGGCTTGAGCCATCACGTCTTCCAAACTGGCCCAGACTCGAGCCTTTGTTTACATCCCCACAATTGGTTTCTATTAAAAGTTTGGGCCACTTTGTGTTCAATAAATATTCATAATTTACAACAACCTCTAGGTCCCTCCAGGTTAAATGAGGGACTGTAATAATCTACAGTACTCTCAGAAATATGAGCCAAAAATACGATTAGAGGCATTTTTTTATGGCTTTGAAATTTCCCCTTTCTTTTAAATTGATTTTAAGAAACTGCTCTATTTGAACCATTGTTCCACTAAAACCTCCTGCCAATGAGCAGTTAACGTGCTTCAGGGATACAATTGTTTCTGATTGTTCAGCTGTTCTCTGCTATCACCCCTACTGTTTCATTGCATGCTGTTCCTTTATGAAATTACCCTATCACAGTGTCAAAAAAAGGATACAAGGAAAAAATAAATAAAATGCAATACCTTAAAACCTTGCTGAAATTTGCCAGTTCACAGAACAAAAACAAGTAATAATAATAATAATATCAATGTTTCAGATCAATTATTTTCAATCTTGTCCTCAAAAAAGAATTTTAATTTAAAATCACAAGTCTATAAAATAAAGGGACAGACATGTTGCCAGATCCACATGTGTTCATTTGTGAATATATGTAATGTTGGATGTATTTTAGGCCAATATGTGCAGACATAACCCTTCCCTTTTAGAATTTTACTTAAGAAATATTTACATCTCTCTGTATTAACCAATATTCAATGTAACAACTTCAGAAATGTATATATGAACCTGACACTGAATCAGGGATGTGCTACTGTGGATGCTGTGGGTGCATGGCATCCAGATGACTGGTAACCAAGGCTCCCAACAGATACCGTGTGTGTGTGTGTATGTACAGTATGTGTAAGTGTATGATGTTAGAGTGAGTGGCTGTTAAAGGGAACTTACATGTTAATATGTGCATGTATTTTACTTATGGTGGGAGTGTGCCGAAATAATACTAACCTTGCAGTTTAAACAAAGGGGTCTATTCACTAAAGGGAGAGTTATATTTCAACTCATTGACTTTACTATACATTATGAATGGTCAACCCCAGTGGGCTTCTACTAAAGGAAGAGCTTGACTGGCCTTATAAACGGAACTACGGCTACAGAGGACTGTTTTGGAGTTGTTTTCCCCCTGTTCCACGTTTTCCAGGCGAGTATAATCACACCCTTATGTTTACAGTCCCGTTGAATCCCTGTTTCCGTTGCCCTGTGCCTGACCAGGTCTTAGTCGTAATGCTCTGGAATTGTTTAGCTGCTAGGATCCGTAGGAGTGCCTGCTGACTTTAACCCTAAACATCTCAGATGCCCATGGCCCCCCAGAGCCAAATGTGTGGTGGGATACAACTGAGGGGTGATTGGGAAAGGGAGCTACCTACACCCGGTTGCCTTGCAGACTGCCCTGAGGAATGTTCAAACAGCTGCCGCTCAGGGTCCCGACCACAGATCATGCCACTTTTTGCACTGAATTATCTAGGGACCCCAAGCTATCAAACAATACCCTGGGTTGATGTTGTTCCCTCAGGATCACCCCGAAAACAGTGACTTGGGGTTATGCAGCCGTTACTGTGTTTGGTGGTTGGATTGTTGCTCCAGTCTGTCTGGACAGGGTATTGTTTGGTTGATGTGATTATGGTCCTTATCTCATAAAGTGTTAATCATAAGGCTAGATGTTTTCTTCAATAAAGTCTTCCTGTTTTCTACCTCAACATTTTTTTTTATGATGATTGGGGTGGGCTGCTATGACACTGTATAGCTACGCTCCGGGTAGCCACAGCTCCATTATATTGCTGTCCTGCTTCGACTCCCGAGTACTAGTCTCGTCTAGCGCTGAAGGGGTTAATCGCTGAAGTTTCATACCGAATGAAGCACGATTTGAAGGGTGTATCCATTCGTCCCATCACATATAATATAGAGTTAAGTCAGTAGATGTAAAGGTCTCGTCACCGAGTTAACTATGCAATATACAGGGCCAGCTCAGCCCTTTTTGCTGGAGAACTTGCCACTGTTGGCTCTTTATAATGAACAGTGACGTCAAGGAGTTGAAATCACAACAATCCTATAAACTGTCCAAGCAGCTCACCCTTTTATGAATGAACCCCAAAGATGCAATTAGAAAATCAAAAACATACAGTGCTTGGACAAAAGAGCAGACTGAGCATGAATATTGGAAGAAAATATCATGGACCCATGTCCCTTTTGCTTCTGTTTTTTCCTGCTGAGCTCACATTTTTGTGAGATATAAATCCTCTGGTGATTATCTCTTACAAGGCTCTTTTAATACGTCAGCCTAGCATGACACATCGGATAAAACTGGAGTAGCAATTGATTTGAAGAGACAGAATGCAAACAAATCAGGCTATTAAAATCTATTTTTTTATTTCTAAATTTGACAGATTATACACATTTAAATACAATATAATTCTGTATGAAGGTGCAACAACTAGCACAATATTTTAACCGAAAATCTAAACTAAAAAGAAATATCAGATTGCAGTATCAATATAAAACCAAAGTAAATCAGAATGTCCGATCATATATATTTAATTTTTTTTTTTTCTATAATCTCTTGGCAAATGTAGGTAATCCATAAGAACGTCTGTGCTAATATGCAAGTAGGATTTGTGCAAATGCACAAATAAAACAAAAAAGCTACAAAATAGGTGACTAAGTAGCATGGTTTGTAGTTTGTTATACATAGAACAACTGCATTTTACAGCATTGTTTCTCAGAGGATTTTTTGCTGTGGCTACCAACTTCCCCGGGCCAGTTTCTTGGAGCTCTCCCTCTCTTCTGGGGATGCGACATTGTGCAGGATGGGCTACTCTGCATGAAGGCAGGATTAGATGTGTGTGCAGTTGGGGCTAACCCCAACTAGTTTAAAGCTTGTGGTGGAAGGGAACCGAGTGGGGAGCAGGAGAAAGTGAGTGGTTAGTGGACATGGCCGCACACAACCACCCCGCCAAGAGATTAGCGAAACTGCTCCAGAGACCTGGGGAAGCAGGGCTTCCCATAGAAGCTCTGGGCCAAACCTGGAGAGTGCCTAGATAATCCAAAGTGATGGTTGAAATATGTGCAAAGATAACCAGGTTTGCATGTTATTCCTTCACTACCATCAAGGTAGTGACCTCCCACAGTATACGTTGTGAATAAGGCGGTTTTCTGGATTTAATAGCTTACAATCTACGTAATTATTGTTTAAATAATAATTAAATACATTTGGTACATACTTGCTAGATGTACCAAATATGTCTTCAAATTAGTGAAAAATGTATTTCAAACAATCTATGAATAAAATATTTTATTTTTGGGATTTTTAGGATTACATTTATCTGGCATTTAGAGCTCATAAGTGCCCAATTTTGAGTGACTCATCTGGCAACCCTAACACTCTCACATCGCTCTTTAACCTTCTTTCTCCATAAAAGCTTTGCTTTACTCAGTGGCTACAGCCTTTCTCATTTAATCCATTTTACCGTAGAGACATATTTTGTTAACAGAATGTTTCACTTAATTTTTCACTTCACTTTTTTTTTTTAACAAATCTCAAAATATTGTTCCACAAAAGTGATCCCAATATTTTCGCTCATCTCTACTTGAAGGGAAAAAATATAATCACAAATGATGGGTGTATTTTTGAATATATTTATTAATTATTCATATTTTTTTTTATTTTTAGAAGAACCATAGCTAGCATTCAGTATTATATTAAACATGAAACCATTCATGGGAGACATTGATTTAAAATATAGGTCAACTGGTAGATATGTCCCTGTCTACCTGCTTAGCTCCTATTACAGGTATGAGATTTGGATTTAGTATTTCCACTCTACTACTGAACAAGCTGTTTTTTGTTTGTTGTTTTTTTTTAAAAAAATCTGTTCTTCTTTAAAAAAAGTACAGGGCTTTGCGCTTTATTGGAAGGAAACACGTGCTTCCTAGTAGCTGTATGTCAAGATACTTGCATTTTTATTGTTATCCCCTTGCATTAAAATAATTTATAAGCTGATCTATATTTCATGTTAATGTGTTTGACTTTAAGGGGGAAAAATCAATGGTTGACTGCCAGATTTACTGTGTGTATGGTAATAAGGCTACTTATGTGTTTTTTTTTTTATTATTTGCAAAAACAGTATGAAATAATCTATTACGGTATATACAAAATCCAGTAGAAATTTGTAAATTCAAATTAGTGCACATGCTGAATTGGTCCCTGTCCAGCTCAGCATTTGTTTTTGTGCTGTGAATCTATTGACAAACGAAGCTTTCACTCCTACTACATGAGAATCCCTGGGAACCAGGGTGCCAGCTCCTCAGAGCCCTCCTTCGGGTAGGCCAATGATGTCAGTGGGCGGGGAATATATCACTAGTGGGTGGGGCCACTAATGTCAGTAGATAGGACCAGTCACAATGTGGGCGGGGCTAACCCCAACCGCTTTATATTTGTATGGAGGCGTCTGGCCATGGGTGGGGAGTGAGGTAATTCATCCCGGGAGTCTCCAGGCAAAAAAACCCGCTGTTTTACAGTTTGAGCTTTTATCTAAAAAGCAAAGGAAGACTTTTAAAAATGTAGTTAGGTTTAGTTAAAGGGGAAGTTTAATGTTCCTGACACCACCATTAACGCAGAATGCATATTAAAGTACTCTGTGAATACGCACACACACATTTTATAGCTCAACTATAAAGCATGAACATTTTTTATCACTGATCTCAAGCACATTGGTGGAAAGTGGCTATTTGTGCTGATGGCAAGATAATAGATTATTGTCTTTTTCATCTATTTTGATCTAGCACAAACCACCCATAAGTAAAAATGAAAGAAGACACATTTTCTGCAGGCTTTAGATGATACAGGATTGAATGTTCTCTCACTAATAAATTCTCTTCATTAATGGAGTCTGCTTGATACATAACTTGGAATGAGGGTAATTCATCACATTTTACAGTGGATAACAAGTGCAATTCTGAGAGTAGCTTCTGTGTTCTTCTATGTTAGCTCTAATGCACTTTGATGAATCACCTTGTATGTAGCAAGATGTGTAGGTTGGCACAGATAATGTCCTTGCACTTCAGTTGCCATTGCTCACCTGTTTTCATGAAACTGACAGATTTTGCAGAGCAATTCCTTGTGTACAAGAAGGCAAGTAGGTAAGGTTGTGGAGGAATGTTTGAGTGTGTAATTAGACTAAATAAAAGCAGCTTTGATGCCTCTTCCACCTGCATATATTTATTGCACTGCAGACTCTGATAATCCTTTTGCAAGTAACTGTCAATGTACCAAGGTTTGTCAAAGACATGTTTGTGTAGGATGTTCCTGGCATTAATATTTCCCACACAGTACATATTATTATTATATAGAGGATATTATTATTGTTATAAGACATTGTTTTGAAGTTTCTTTGCTACCCACATTTTCACTTTCAGTTTTCTGAGAAATCACAAGAATCACGAGTTTATTGGTCGTGTGTTTGAATGTCTACAAAAGAAACTGTAAATGAACTACTATAACTTTCTTGTATTCTTCTTCTTTTATGTATTGTCAGATCATCAGAAGCTAGAAAGAGAGGCTCGGATCTGCCGTCTTCTGAAGCACCCAAACATAGGTCAGTGTCTATAGCTTTGATTTGCTTCAATGAAAAGCGCTGGATTTGGTTAATCAGGGATGAACTTTCATGTAACGCAACCTAGAAAAATGTAAATGGTTTTGTTTATTCTACAAAAGACAAACATAATTGGTTTCTGGACCTGCAATGTATAATTGGCCAAACTTTGGAATTTCCTTTCTGGAGGCCCCTTTCTTCTGGGTGTGGCCATGATCAGGGGGTGGGGCCTAGCCATGCAAATGAACAAAGCTAGCCGATTTTTTCAAATAAAATCCAGAAAAAGTCAATCTTTCATCCTATTATATATATTATATTATATAATACACATATTGTATTATTAAGTACATTACATGATAGGATCAAAATAATGGTATCTGAAGAAAGAAAAAACACAAAAATATTAAAACAGCCATTGTCACGAAGGGTGCAAAAAAAAAGCAGCTGTTTCTTTAAGGGATTAAATCTTCATAGTAAATAAAAAAATCACAGTAAGCTTTTATGCCCCATAAGGAGCTTGAGGAGCTTGAGTCCCAGAGGAATAGTGTCTAGCTATTCAAAGGTTCTTGATGTTAATTAAATTAATCTTTATTTAAGGAACTAGACTTTCTCTCTTTACATCACGTAGGTGTATTAATGGTTGCAATATTGATGATTAAAATAATCATTATATTCAAGTACGCATGTGGCCACTGTGGGTACCTTCTATTTCTGATGTAGCGAAAGTTTTGGTGGTCTACCAACAATTCTCTCCATTTTTCATACATGTGTATGTTCCACGCAGCTTTAGGAAAAGCCTGAAGTAAGGGGATATATGAATTAGCCACTAACATAATGCTTATGGGTTTATTAGTCTATACCATTTTCTGGATTGTACTGTTCTACTCTTGGACCAAATCCATGTATTAAACTTGAGCCAATTTCGACTTTGGTATTCATTTGTTATATGTCCCCCCTTTGCAGCTATAACAGCTTCCGCTCGTCTCAAAAAGCTTTCCACAAGGGTGTTTCTTTGGGAATTTGTGCCCATTTATCCAGTAGAGTATTTGTGAGGTCAGACACTGATGTTGAACGGGAAGGCCTGGCTCGCAATCTCTGTTCCAATTCATTCCAGAGGTGTTCGATGGGGTTGTACGGGCCGGTCAAGTCCTTCCACACCAATCCCATCCAACCATGTCTTTTTGGGCCTTGCTTTGTGCACTGGGGCACAGTCATGCTGGAATAGAAAAGTGCCTTCCCCAAACTGTTCCCACAAACTTTGAAGCAGAGCATTGTCCAAAATGTCTTGGAATGTGGAATTTTAATGCGATGTCATAAACGTCCCCGTTGGGGTAATGGTCAGGTGTCCCAATACTTTTTGTCCATGTAGTGTATGTTTAGGTATTGCAAAGTGTAAAACCTATGATGAAACAGGAAGGATCTGATTATTTCTACTGTGATGTTTGTGCATTCTGGCTAATTCTGATTACATTGAGCAAAATGTAAAACCTGTTTTATGTTTTTTGATCTGTACATATCACCTTGTTAAACCTTTTTTTGAAAGATCGCTGTAAAAAAAACAAAAAAAAAACTAAAAGCTTCAATGTTTCGTATGCAGATTTGCATTGGCAAATATGTAGTTATCGGCATTAACCCCTTCGATTCCAGTGCTATGGTTAGCTCTCTTCTCTGGAATGGAAATGGTTGAAGTCATACGGAGACAAAATAATTGTAATTGTTTTTGGAAAAAAATGTCTGCAACTGATAATCATTTCTACTTAATAGGAATACATCTTAAGCAAACACACCGAATACAATTTCCATGGCTCTCTAACAAACGAGCATTCGATGCACACATGCGCTGAGGTTATTGCAAGAGATTTATTAATGTTTCATACCATTTGTGAATGGCTTGTCAGGTTCAATCTGTCTCCATACAGCTCCATGCGAAGACCTCTGTTTATATGGGACAGCAGAACTGCCTCTTGCAGCAGGGTTTCCATGGCAACAAAATTCAGAGACTCACAGTAACACCAGGATCATCATTAAGCACATACATGCGCATGTAAACCTACTCGCAAACATACATAAATCACGGGACACTAGAGCGAGATCACCAGGATACAGTTTAAGTAGGTCAGATTACTGGTATGCATCTGAATTATTGAGCCTAGCAATAGAGGTTTGATAAGTGCATGGATGGCCCCGCTCATAATATCACACCCTCAAACGTTGGAAACAATGTTCCGAATAGGGTTCTTGATCCACAAATGCTCAAATTAATGCTAGTGCTAAATATATCTTCTTCTGCAAAAAATGATAGGTGATAGATAAATACATATATAAATAGAGATAGAGAGTTCCTTAATTAAAACATGGAATAAACATTTCAATTTTTAGAATATCCAGTAGTTTTATTTTGTATTTTTTATCCACCAGTAATATTCTCTTTGAAGACTACTTATGAAACCATTAATGTGGCATAGTTGCCAACAGCCTTGTATATTCTGAGAAGGCCCTTAAACCTGGGCTTATATCCCTAGCGAACTTATGTTCAGTGCTAGGGAATATGCTAGTGCTTTACAAATCACTACATAATAATAATAATAATAATAATAGTAAATTGTGTAGGCTTCCGTATTTCCATGCACAGTATCAGAAATGCAGGGCACGGGGTATGCCGTGGATACCATATATTGGTCTGTCACCACCAGCCAACGTAAAGTGGAAATTAATGTGACTACTATGAAGAAGCTTTCTCAGATAGTGAGACCAACCCATAGGAAGCCAAGTGATTACAGGTGGACATCAAAGTTGACACCAAGATACTCTTTATTACCTTATGCCTAATGCTAACTAAAAAGTTTTTAAAGGGCAGAAATTGGCATTTTTAGAATGTTTTAAATTTTAAACTTATGTCTATTACATATATTTTCTAGCTAGGGAACCTCTGAGAGTACTTAAGTATTGTCAAGTTTGATTTCTTATTGGGTCTAGGATCAGGAACATGATTAACAGGTTTGCCTTTGTTACAGAGGATCGACTCAATGGTCTTTTATTTTTGGCCAGTTTATTTAAGAATTTTGGCTGCTTGATGATGGTTAGACAGTTTATGAAAACCTGAGCAGATAGTTCTACATATGTAGCACACCTTATTAAAAAATGTACATTTTTATGCATTTAAATATATAAACCTGGAGGCATTTTGTGATAAACAATGCAAAATCATTCATAATCTTGGATTTCTGCTGTGACAATGGCTTACTTTGCATATTGCAAGTCCCAGAGCATCTTTATATTCTAGTTTCCTATTTCCCACATACTAGCCTTCTATATCGCTGAAAATATTCAAAAATCTGTCATTTTATTTTTTTACTGTTTGAATAATTACACAGAGATGACTCTAGAGAACAAAAGTAGAAGACTTTAGAGATGAACAAAGAAACACAAGAGACACCACAATTTGTAGAATAAGCAGTTGTTCTGGTTCTAGGCTCAAGGTCATTATTTCTGAACCATTTATTATTTCTGAATTATTTAAGAATTCTCTAATTAGACTTACAGAGATTCTAGGAGAAGTGTGTTTAACTGGTTTTAAATGTTTCTTTTACAGAATCATATAGTACCAACAAACTAACACAGCAGTAAACATTTTAGCAGAGTGACTTCTTTTTTTACATATAATTTAGGATTACATAGTATGAGACTGTAAGCACAAAGATTTATTTTCTTTTGGCGGGGGGGGGTTTAGGCATATAGCACATGGTAAGAGATTTTAAGGGACAGTAAAACGTCATGAAAGCAGGAGTTGGTTGGGAGATTGGTACAAGGACACATGTCCATAGCATACTATTGCCTCAAATTCCAAATACAAGGTGCTCTTAAACATCAGCAACACCTTAAAATTATGAACCCAACCTAAATAAAAATCTTTACAAAGATAGTAATATATATATATATATATTATACATATATATGTAGGATATGGCAGTTTTTTGAACAATTTCATATGGTTGAGAAAACGGTAAATAATTAAGATGAAAATTCATCTTATTGCATTAGCAATCTAAAATGTTCTCCCTTCCAGATAAATGCACCTTGGATCTAGCGTGGGCATAATGTACAGCTGTTATAACACCTGCCTCTGCTTCCAACCCCCATATAAGTAGGTCAGAAGAGACTAATATCTCCCTATGGACCCGAGTTTAAATAGTTGAAGGCTCAGCTACCCTGTCAGTTTTAAAGACTGACAAACAGGCGCCACCAACAAGTTTTGACAACTGCTCGGCAATGAAGGTTGGGGCTGATATTTACCTAGGCAGAGAGTGGGATGTTTGTCACTAAAACAAGAAAATTAGAACTTAAAACTGAGTTTTTATTATTCAACCAAAATAATATACTGTGTATATATATATATATATCATTATTATTATTATTATATTTAATTTATATAGCGCTAACAGTTTACGCAGCTCTTATATATACAGTATATGTACATACACACACACATATATATATATATAGTTCATTATGAAGAAGGTCAGTATTTAGATTGCCTGTCCTTTAGTGTTAAAAATAATATTCTGGTATATACAAGGAAGAAGTCAGAGAGAACAAACTGTTCTCTTGAGAATTAGATATTTTCAAGGAAATAATAATATCGTTTTGCCATCTACACAGTGCTGAATATAGGATTTTCAGGCACATTAAGTCCCTGTCTCATGGAGGTTAACATCTAATTTTGAAGCCTAATGCACATAGAGGAAAAAAGCCACTTGAAAACGGTCGCACAAAGGAACTGATGCTGGGATACGACCCAAGTTTGCAAGGTTACACGCGAGAAGATTATTGCTGGCACAAAAACTAATAAAAAATAAGCCTTATGCCAAACAAAGTGCAAATTCTCCTGGGAGCCATGAGATTATGTGCTGTATATAAACAGGATTCTAGCTAGAAGAGATCATACAATTAAACTGAAATATTATGTTGGATATTAGTTCTTTGGCAATTTTTGTAAAAGACAATGGACGATATGTTGTGGACGCATAATTTGTGCAATAATGTACAGTTTAGTTAAATGGATATAACTAGATAAGCAGGTTAATTGCATGCATTTTTTGATGCTGTATGATTTTTCTATGAGACATCGATACATACAGGTAAGAGGAGTAACGGATATGGATGAACAATGGCCCGGTAGCTCTGTAAGCCATAGTGTGCAGATGCATAATGACCTCTTCCAATGGATCTACCCAAATGTCACCGACATGAATGTGGGCACTAGATACCATACCATCACTTCATAGAACACCTATGATGTTTGTGTCTATTCGAATATTCCAGTACATTATGTTTAGTTCATGTTTTCTAGTAGGGCATGACTTTAAGGGTTTTGGTTACTTGCTGTAGGCAGTTATCGTTTGAATGAAGTTACCCCAGGGTTAAGATAAGCCCCTTCACATCCATAATGATGTTCCATGTATCATGAACTTCAAGTCACATTAGGTCCCTCATGACAACATGGACTGACATGTCTCTAAGTGGGCAGACTATGTCTTTGTTCCATAACTGTCTGGGTCCTGGTGCAGAGGAGTGTCATGCAAATAATTGCACTGTCCCTCAGTCTGCTTTCTCCCTGTCTTTTTCCGATCATGAGATAGGGAAAGAGTGGGGCAGCTTTTACTTCAATATAGTTTTATTAGTTATAGGTTGATGGACAGTTGAGTGGGTGTTTGGTTAGAGGGCGTTTAAATTTAAAGTTAAAGAAATACCCGATGCAATATGTAACATTTGTCTTACAATACTCTTTGTTTCAGCTATCGTCTAGAAATAACTGTTACTTATATCAAAGATGCTATGTTATTGATAACTATGATGTATAGAATATGGATAAGTCAACTTTTGGCTCTGTGGAATCTACTGCAAGAACCTTTTGCCTAAAAGCTAATGTACAGTGCAGCCCACTTATATTAGCACCTTTGGTAAATAGGAGCAAAGCATGCTGTGAAAAAGTTAATCCTTTGATTTTTTCTTAACAAAATATACAAAATGTCATTGATATCAAATAATTGCTAGCACAACACAGATTTATCCAAAAATATATAGCTCGGAGTCCTCTCCTGTAATGCCTGATGAGGTTGGAGAATACATGGCAAGGGATCTCAGAATTTTCCATACAGAATCTCTCCAGATCCTTCAAATGTTAAGGTTGATGCTGGTGGACTCTCTTTCAGTTGACCCCATGGGTTTTCTATGGGGTTCAAGTCAGGGGACTGGGGTGGTCATGGTGGGACCTTGATTTTGTGGTCAGTAAACCATTTTTGTGTTGATTTTGATGTATGCTTTAGATCATTGTTCTGCTAGTAGATAGAAACTATGGCCCATTTTAAGCTTACTGGCAGAGGGAGTCAGGTGTTTGTTTAATATCATATATGTTAGAGTCCATGATGCCATGTATCTTAACAAAATGACCAGGTCATTAAAACATTAAAGAGCCACCACCATGTGTGTATCTCTCTGTCTGCACCAAACCCACCTCAAAGTTCTCTATTTTGGTTTTATCTCACCAAAGGACGCGATCCCATTTGAAGTTCCAGTAGTCTCTGGCAAAGTGAAGATAGTTGAATTTGTTTTCTGTGTTAAAGGAGAGGCTTATTTTCTACATTGTAGTGATGTGGGATTGTAGTTTTGAAGTCTTTCTGACCCCAAAACACAACTAACTTCTACAATTCTCCAGCTGTTATCCTTGGAGATTTTTTGGACACTGTGACCATCCTCTTTATAGTGCACAGAGACAATATAGACACACATCTTCTTCCAGGTTGATTCATAACATTTCCAGTTGACTGGAACGTCTTAATTATTGCAAAGATGGTGGAATGGGATTTTTCAACTTTTGGTATTTTCTTATAGCCATTCCCTATTTTGTGAAGCTCAACAGCCTTCACCAAGGTGTACTAAAAAGCGTTCTTTGCTCATATTTGCCAAGGGTGCCAAGATTGGTGGAGGGCACTGTAGGTATAGTGTACCAGATCACATTTATTTAATGATTACTATATTAAGTGTTAAAATAACAAACATTACAAACATGACAAGCATTATATCAGTTACCTGGAAAGTGTTGTTGTAAGCATCTATATATATTATAAACCTAAACCAACTCATGAGCCTGTGCTTCCTTACATCAACTTAATGCAATGGTGCCACCTAGCAGCCAAGCTGAAGATTTGTATGGTCAGTTCTTACTTAAAGAACTAAATGTATATAACATGATCAGAAGATGTGTTTGTTTTTTAGATGCAATAGCAATGAGATGGCATTTAGGTTAAAAGAGTATATGGTCCCCATTTTTGGCCAATTAAATATCTATTTTGCCTAATCTGAGTGTTAGGGTAGCCCTCAAGGTTTACATGGTGGTTTTCTTTAGGAAAGACATCATATAACAGCATTCCCCTTCATGTAGATAAAAAGCAGTGAGCATTAAGCAGTTTGCACTTGCTTAAGGTTGGTGGTTCTGATAAATATTCTTCACCTTCATAACCTAATGTAGAAGGCCAAAAGACTTTCAGAAGCATAACTTGGTGTGCAACCTTACTAAACTAATTATGGAATACCTTGTTACTTATGATCTTGGTTGTTATACTGTGCCTTATTTTTGTTATTATTTTTCTTTTTCAACCTTTGCATTAAAATTGCATAACTGCAAACCCCCCACCCAAAAACTCAATATAATTTATTCAAAAAGCAACTTTTACCTATATATACCAATATATATATATATATATATATATATATATATATATATATATATATATCAGAATTATATGCATTACTGTAATTCCAATGATGATACTCTATCTAGACGGTGTTTATAACTACCGGTAATCATAAATGCAACCTGCTGATGTCATCTGCCATTACATTTATTCACATTGCTACCTATATAAAGAGGCCTGGAGCTTTTTGTCTAATTCTCAGTTAGGGTGCTACTTTTTCCAATCCCACCATGAGAGTTCACACATTGATTACAGACCTTGATACATCTTTCACAGAGCCTTCATTAATGAACAACCGACACATTACAATAACTTGCTCTCAAACGACTGAAATTAATGTTGCTGATGGGAATATTGCTGTAGTTAATATTCCCCCACTTTAATCCTAGGCAAGTGATTATGCTGCTTTAACTGTGAGATTGCAATAATAACTTATTTCAATTTATTTTTTGATTTGCTTTGTGCAAATTCTTTTCCATAACAGATCACTTTGTGCTGTTGAAATAAATTAAATGTGTTCTGGCTCATGGGTTCACCAAATGCATGGACTCTGTATTAAGCAAAATCATGTATCTGGGCACAAAGGCTGTAGATGTGCTCACCCAGACTAATAACTAGGGATCGTGGGGGCTAAACTCATTTTGTGAATAGATCCATAAGAGAGACTTATAAAATTAGCGGGTACTCAGTATCCCCAAAAGTGTTACTACAATCTTTTTTGATTCACTTGATTATTTGCAAAACTAGATATATTTAGGTTATGCTATATAATCAACATATTTACCAACATAGATACATACATTTAATCACACATTTTACACAAGAACAGACTTACAATTCTGTATGTTTATTGGTGGTTTGAGGGGCCAGATCTAGAGCAGATATACTGTATGTATATATATATATATATATATATATATATATAATGCTAGCTGTTCTTTAGCAAAGTGCAAACTTCAAACTGTGTAATTTCTCCTATAAGAATGCATTCAGCTGATTGCAAGCATTAGTACCTGGAGATTGCTCTTCAAATAGATGGTATGCAGGGTTTCATAGAATGGTAAGGACTGTATTTAGATTAATTTTTTTCTAATGAACGCAGCATCTAAAATTGTAAAATTGAACAGGGTTATTTTAAGCTGTTTAGTATTAAAAGTAAAGATAACATGGTCATGTAACTGGTGGAGAAAAGCATAGTATAACTAATATAATATATATTCAGATTCTTAAATAATCTTGATGGGCTTGATTTACACTTTGTGTTTGTGAGTGTTATTAATCTATAATTTTTGGTTCTTCATTTATACAATATTGCACCATTATATATATATATATATATATTTATTTTTTTTCCTCCCTGTGTATATGTGCCCCATGCTGTATTGATCTTTCGAAACTGGTGTCATCTGTTTACTTCCCTTTTCATAGTCTTCAAGCTGCCTTGGTTGTTGCATAAATTGTTTCCTTATGCTGATCTTAGAACAAATACTGTAAGTTTGTACGGCCTCCACAAAAATATTCAATCAGATATAATATACTTAAATATGGGCATTACATAAGTCTATGGCATTCAAAATAATCTCAACTTCAAATGATCCACATACTTTGGGTAAGGGTCGACCAAAGAAGCTGAGTGCACATGCTCAGCGTCATATCCAGAGGTTGTCTTTGGGAAATAGACATATGACTGCTGCCAGCATAGCTGCAGAGGTTAAACACTGCCGCACACTGCATCAAATTGGTCTGCATGGCTGTTGTCCCAGAAGGAAGCCTCTTCTGAAGATGATGCACAAGAAAGCCTAAGCAGACTAAGGACATGGATTATGTCCTGTGTGTCACTGTCCCGGCTCCGGACGCAGCCGGGAGTGTCTCCGTCCCGGCTCCGGACGCAGCCGGGAGTGTCTCCGTCACGGCTCCGGACGCCGCCGGGAGGAGGTCTGGCCGCGGGTCCCGTACGCCGGCCGTTCGGGACGGCGGTCGGTCCTCCGCCCGCGGCACTAGTAGCGGGCGAAGGGTTGTCCACAGGTCCCGGGAAAACATCCTCCCGGACAGCGGACGACCCTCCGCCCGAGGTAGTAGGACACGGGGAGGCTTCTGCCCCGGGAACAGTAGTTCCCGGAGCCAGTATACTTACCCGTCCTCCGGTCGTCGGTCCGCCTCCCGGGCACGCTGCACGTTGCAGGAGGATTGATGGACGGCTGGGGGGCGTGGTTTTGGTCCTGGTCTGGGAGGGGCTTGTGGAATGGCGCCAGTTTTAAAAGCCGGCTGTGCCTTTCACAAGCACCCTGTTGTGGTCTTCAGTTCGTGTATCTAGCTCGTGCATCTTGTTTCCTGTTTTTGACCTTCGGCTTGCCTGACTCTCCCTTGCTCCACGATTCGGTACCTTTGCTTGTTATCTCTGGTTTTGACCCCTGGCTCGTCCGACTACCCGCTCCGTGTATCAGACCCCTGGCTCGTCCGACTATCCTGCTTTGTGCTCCTGTCTCGTGCTGTGCCTTGCCGCGGCTGCTGCCGCTCAGAGTCTATCTCCAGCTGGTGGGAGGTTGTCCACTGTTGGGATCATCTAAGTCCTGGACTGCTGCTGCTGGGAATTCCCCTCTCAGTAGCGGTAGTTTGGGCGGAAGAACTTCTGCGGGGACGACCTTCCTTAATAGTCCAGCGAAACAGTGACATTACAACAGGGTCATGGATCCATCTGAGCTTGGCAAGGTACTCTCCACCCACGGACAACGGCTGGATTCCCATGAAGTCCGTTTCTCCAGCATACAGGACACTTTAGACCTAATGGCCCGGGCTATTCAAGTTTTGGTGGCCAGATCTGATCCTGGCTCTGGGGGTTCTCCGTCTGCTTCCTCCACTTCCTCTCCAGTCGCGACTTCTCCTCCTGCTGCGAACACCGGGACTTCCTCCGTTCCCTCGTCTGTGAAACTCCCTGCTCCCGCTCGCTACCATGGGGAACCGGAGGCCTGCCGGGGCTTCCTTAACCAGTGCTCCATTCAATTCGAACTAACTCCTCACTTGTTTCCTTCGGAAAGAGCCAAGGTGGGATACCTGATTTCCTTGTTGTCTGGCAAGGCACTAGCCTGGGCTTCTCCCTTGTGGGAGAGGGACTCTCCTCTTGTGTATAACTGCTCTGCCTTCATTTCGGCCTTCCGGAAGACTTTCGACACCCCAGGCAAAGCTGCTTCTGCGTCCTTGTCTCTGCTTCATACCACCCAGGGCTCCCGTTCGGTCGCTGAATATGCTATTGAATTTAAGACTCTTGCAGCTGAGGTTAATTGGTCCGACGAAGCTCTCATCGCGGCCTTCTACGATGGCTTATCAGAACGGCTTAAAGACGAACTTTCCACCCGGGATCATCCTGCTGAATTGGATGATTTCGTCGCCTTGACACTCAAGCTGGACAATCGGATCCGAGAACGTTTGTCGCAAAAAGCCATGAAACGTGAACTCAGTTTTTCTCATCAAGCACGCTCCATCTCTCCCACGAATCCTTCTATGTCTTCTGAATCCTCCGAAGAACCCATGCAGTTGGGAGCCACCAGACTATCCACCATGGAAAGATCTCGCCGTAGATCTGAGGGACTTTGTTTCTACTGTGGCCTCAAGGGCCATTTTGTTCGCACTTGTCCCAGTAAACCGGGAAACGCTCGCACCCGGACCAAGTAAAGGAGCCTTGCCCGGGTGAGCTTAGTACCGCTCCTACGTTTTGTAACAATTTACTTGTTCCTGCTTCGCTGGAATGGGATGGAAGAAAGGTTTCAGTCTCTGCCATGATTGACTCTGGGGCTGCTGGTTCATTCATTGATAAATCCTTTGCCCTCCTCCAGAAGATTCCTCTCGTCGAAGTACACCCTCCTATCGCCGTCTCGGCCATTGACGGACGACCCCTTCAACCCTCCTTCATCACACACCAGACGTCGCCGTTGCTTTTCTCCGTGGGCCTGTTCCATCGTGAAACCATATCCTTCCATATCATTTCGTCCCCCTCCTGCCCTATGGTTCTAGGACTTCCTTGGCTCCGCGTCCATAACCCGACCATCAAGTGGTCCACTGGGGATATCCTAGGTTGGGGTTCGGACTGTTCCCAGCGATGTCTTTCCACCACCACCCCCATTCGTTCTGTTTCTGCCTTGCCTATACCCTTGGTGTATTCTGAATTCAAGGACGTGTTCGATAAAAAGCAAGCGGAGGTTTTACCTCCCCACAGACCTTACGATTGTCCTATCGAACTTTTGCCCGGGACACTCCCACCGCGAGGTCGTATTTATCCTTTGTCATTACCCGAGTCTCAAGCGCTTGAAGAGTATATTAAAGATAATTTAGACAGAGGATTCATCAGAAAATCTACCTCTCCTGCCGGTGCCGGATTTTTCTTTGTGGAGAAAAAGGATGGGGGCTTAAGACCTTGTATCGACTACCGGGGCTTGAATCGTATCACGGTCAAGAACAAGTACCCGTTGCCCCTTATTCCGGAATTGTTTGACCGATTGCGGGGTTCCACTGTTTTCACGAAACTGGATCTCAGGGGAGCGTACAATTTAGTTCGGATACGTAAAGGCGATGAATGGAAGACGGCCTTTAACACACGTATGGGCCACTATGAATATACGGTCATGCCCTTTGGACTATGCAATGCTCCCGCTGTGTTCCAGGAGTTTGTTAATGACATATTCCGCGATATCTCCCTTCAGTTTGTTATCGTCTATTTAGATGATATCCTTATTCATTCCTCTGATATACAGTCTCATCGCCTTCACGTACGTATCGTCCTGCAGCGCCTGCGCCAGCATCGTCTCTACGCCAAACTCGAGAAGTGCCTGTTCGAAGTTCCCCGAGTCTCCTTCCTGGGTTTCATCATTTCCGCATCGGGCTTTGAAATGGATCCTACTAAACTCGCGGCGATTTCAGATTGGCCTCAACCTCAGGCTTTACGGCCCCTCCAACGATTTTTAGGTTTCGCAAACTATTACAGAAAATTCATTCAGAACTTTTCCAAGATTGTAGTCCCTCTAACCAACATGACCAAGAAAGGTGCTGACTGCAAGAATTGGTCTAGGGAAGCTGTCCTGGCCTTTATCCACCTTAAGAAGGCCTTTGCTTCGGCCCCGATTTTGCGTCATCCGGATGCCTCCAAACCGTTTATTGTGGAGGTTGATGCCTCCGAAGTTGGAGTTGGAGCAGTCCTTTCTCAGAGGAAGGACTTCAATGACAGGCTTCATCCGTGCGCCTTTTTCTCAAAAAAATTTTCTCCTGCTGAGATGAATTATGATGTAGGTAACCGTGAACTTTTAGGTATTGTTATGGCTCTTCAGGAGTGGAGACACCTTCTGGAAGGGGCAAGGAACCCTATCACAATTTTGACCGACCACAAGAACCTAGAATACCTTAGTCACGCTAAAAGACTGAACCCTAGACAGGCCAGGTGGTCATTATTCCTTTCCAGATTTTTGTTTATCATTTCATACCGGCCTGGATCAAGGAATGTCAAAGCGGATGCGTTATCCAGGCAGTTTGTCTCCGACCAAGACTCCAAGTCTGAACCTGAACCCATTATCCCTCCTTCTCAGATTATTGCCTCCGTCTCCACTCATCTATTTTCTACTTTGGTCTCTTGTATTCTCTCAGCTCAATCTAAAGCTCCTGTCCACAGTAAATGGCCCATGGACACCCTGTTTGTGCCGGAGCGGGAGAGGGAACGCGTTATGTCCTGGGGTCATGCGTCCTTAACCTCGGGTCACCCTAATGCCCAGCGAACCTTTCGGTTCATTCGTAGACAGTTCTGGTGGCCTACTATGCATATTGACTGCTTTGATTTTGTCGCCGCATGTACTAGGTATGCTACTGCTAAAAACTCTCATGTCAAACCCTCGGGGTTACTTCAACCCTTGCCCGTACCCTCCCGCCCGTGGTCACATTTAGCCATGGATTTTGTTGTGGATCTTCCCCCTTCCCAGGGCTTCACCGTCGTTTGGGTAGTAGTCGACCGATTTTCTAAAATGGCTCATTTTGTTCCCCTCCCCAAATTACCCTCGGCCCCGGAGTTAGTTCCTGTGTTTATCAACCATGTCGTTCGTCTGCACGGTCTCCCGCTCCAGGTTGTGTCTGATCGGGGGGTGCAATTCACAGCTCTGTTTTGGAGGACCTTCTGTGCCTCTCTGGGTGTTTCCCTAGCCTTTTCTTCTGCCTACCACCCCCAAACTAACGGTATCACGGAAAGAACCAACCAGTCGCTTGAGCAATTTTTACGTCTTTTTATTAATGAACACCAGGATGATTGGGCTTTACTTCTACCTTGGGCTGAATTCGCTAGGAATAATACTGTTCACGAGTCCTCCAAGATTAGTCCTTTCTTTTGTAACTATGGTTTTCACCCTTCTTCTTTGCCTTCTTCTTTCGCTCCTTCTCAAGTTCCGGCAGTAGACCTATATGTAAAACAATTACCGTTAGTTTGGGACGAAGTGCGCCGTTCTCTGGTTAATGCTGCTGACAAGTATAAGCGTTATGCGGATCGGCGTCGCCGTTTGGGTCCCTCCTTCATGAATGGGGATAGGGTATGGCTCTCCACTAAGAACCTTAGACTTAAAGTTCCGTCTATGAAATTTGCCCCCCGTTATATCGGCCCGTTTCGAATTCGTCGTAAGGTCAACCCGGTCGCTTATGAATTAATTCTTCCCCCCTCCCTTAGGATACCCAGGGTTTTTCATGTTTCTCTGCTCAAACCCCTCACCTGTAACCGCTTTACCCGATTGACTCGCCGTCCTCGTCCTGTTGTCATTGATTCCCAGGTGGAATATGAGGTGCAGTCTATTTTAGATTCAAGAAAAATTAGGAACTCCGTCTCTTACCTGGTCCACTGGAAGGGGTATGGTCCTGAAGAGAGATCTTGGGTTCCTGCTCGGGACCTACACGCTCCTGCTTTGCTCCGGTCTTTTCATAGGAAATTTCCGCATAAACCTAGTATGTGTCGGCCTATGGCCGGCCCTCACAGGGGGGGTAATGTCACTGTCCCGGCTCCGGACGCAGCCGGGAGTGTCTCCGTCCCGGCTCCGGACGCAGCCGGGAGTGTCTCCGTCACGGCTCCGGACGCCGCCGGGAGGAGGTCTGGCCGCGGGTCCCGTACGCCGGCCGTTCGGGACGGCGGTCGGTCCTCCGCCCGCGGCACTAGTAGCGGGCGAAGGGTTGTCCACAGGTCCCGGGAAAACATCCTCCCGGACAGCGGACGACCCTCCGCCCGAGGTAGTAGGACACGGGGAGGCTTCTGCCCCGGGAACAGTAGTTCCCGGAGCCAGTATACTTACCCGTCCTCCGGTCGTCGGTCCGCCTCCCGGGCACGCTGCACGTTGCAGGAGGATTGATGGACGGCTGGGGGGCGTGGTTTTGGTCCTGGTCTGGGAGGGGCTTGTGGAATGGCGCCAGTTTTAAAAGCCGGCTGTGCCTTTCACAAGCACCCTGTTGTGGTCTTCAGTTCGTGTATCTAGCTCGTGCATCTTGTTTCCTGTTTTTGACCTTCGGCTTGCCTGACTCTCCCTTGCTCCACGATTCGGTACCTTTGCTTGTTATCTCTGGTTTTGACCCCTGGCTCGTCCGACTACCCGCTCCGTGTATCAGACCCCTGGCTCGTCCGACTACCCGCTCCGTGTATCAGACCCCTGGCTCGTCCGACTATCCTGCTTTGTGCTCCTGTCTCGTGCTGTGCCTTGCCGCGGCTGCTGCCGCTCAGAGTCTATCTCCAGCTGGTGGGAGGTTGTCCACTGTTGGGATCATCTAAGTCCTGGACTGCTGCTGCTGGGAATTCCCCTCTCAGTAGCGGTAGTTTGGGCGGAAGAACTTCTGCGGGGACGACCTTCCTTAATAGTCCAGCGAAACAGTGACACTGTGGTCCGATGAGACCAAGATAAACTTATTTGATTCAGATGGTGTCAAGAGTGTGGCAGCAACCAGGTGAGGAGTACAAAGACAAGTGTGTCTTGCCTACAGTCAAACATGGTGGTGGGAGTGTCATGGTCTGGGCCTGCACGAGTGCTGCCGGCACTAGGGATCTATAGTTCAATGAGGGAACCATGAATGCCAACATGTACTGTGACATATTGAAGCAGAGCATGATCCCCTCCCTTCAGAGACTTGGTCGCAGGGCAGTATTCCAACATGATAATGACCCCAAATACACCTCCAAGACGACCACTGCCTTGCTAATGAAGCTGAGGGTAAAGGTGATGGCCTGGCCAAGCATGTCTCCAAACCTTAACCCTATTGAGCATCTGTGGGGCATCCTCAAATGGAAGGTGGGGGAGCGCAAGGTCTCATCCACCAGCTCCATCATGGAGTGGAACAAGATTCCAGTGGCAACCTGTGAAGCTCTGGTGGACTTCATGCCCAAGAGTGTTAAGGCAGTGCTGGAATATAATAGGCCCAATTTGGACATTTCCGCAAATTTACACTGTTATACAGGCTGTACACTCACTACTTTACATTGTAGCAGAGTGTCATTTCTTCAGTGTTGTCACATGAAAAGATATAATAAAATATTTACAAAAATGTGAGGGGTATACTCACTTTTGTGAGATACTATATATGTGTGTGTGTGTATGTGTGTTTTTTACAGTTTCCCACGAAAACTAGACGCACGGAAAACATACAAATAGCCAGGTAAATCGCTCACTTCATTTAGCTAGTGGGTGATTTATAAACCGTGGCTCTCTGAAGTGAACAGTTTGAGATCATTGTGGAAAGTACAAGCCATGTTGTAATCTCTTGGTTTATTGTAACTTCTACTAAAAAAAACTGCAAGGTTCTTTCATACATTGTTCCAAAGCACGGTTATGTTCTAAAGTGCAACTGTTACATATTGTTGAAACAAAATGGAGACTGGTGCTTTTCTAAAAGGGAGAAAAGATCTGGAAATAGAATCACAAAGGCAGAGCAAGTCCTCTGTTTTTAAAGTGTGTTGATGATGTTTTTGTAATTACTAGGGTTCTTTGTAGGTGGATTTTAATTCTACTTGCTATGTAAATGTAAACTGCATGATGAAGGAAATATACTGCAATTAACGCATTGAAAGTTAATTGCTGGGCATGGAACATACAATTGGGTGTCACGGCACAGAAATAGACCAGTATTCCCTTGTTAAATGTCTCCAATGTTGTTATTAAGTTGTCTTCGTATGGAGTCTTCCCCGCCAATATTCTTCCTTCACAGTGTGGGGTTTTCCAAGGTTTAGGGGGATTAATGCAGTTTAATTTGTATAGTGCCCTTGCAATAACATAATCGATGACATCATATCTCAGACACTGTTCAAAGTGAAACATATGAAAAAGATTTGTGTTTTTTTTTTAATGGAAACCTGTAATTTATAATAAAATATGTATTATAATACATATATATAATTCTAATAAAATATGTATTATCATTTATATAACCTTTCATATAAACATAAATTTGGACTGAAATGGTTGTTTATGACAAAGCAGTAAATATGATTTACAAACGTACAGTAAATATACTTTGTTTGCAAACAGGCTTTGCAAACCAAGGGCGATAAGTTAACTTAAGAGCCAATTACTGAGAATTAGGTCTAGGACTTATTTTTGGTGTACGGCCTATGAATGTTGGGAATTTTAGTCTGGCTCTCAGATAAAACCCCTATATTTTTATGATCAAATGGGAATTGTATTCATAAACTATGTGTATAAATGTATTTTTACCATTTTTATTCAGGATGCTGCAGACACAAGTAAATTGCACACCAATTATTTTATATTTTTTTGTACACCAATTATTTTATAAAATGCACAGGGAACGGGGGCAAAAGTGCATATGAAAACCAGATTGAGTGCGACCTTGTTCAATTGGAAGGTAGCCAGGAGGTGACTAACAGTGTCCATGATTGAAATGCTGGGCCAAGCCAGATGTTTGCTGTTAATAAACCTTAACCAGTTATCCCAGTCAAACTAGGCAGTATAGGTCCATACACTAAAATGCTAATAACAAGGGAGAGCCAAAACATAAAGTACTATTATTATACAAATGTTCTCTAATATTACGGAAAATACTGAAAAATACTGAAAATAAGGATGCATGTGAAGTGTTAACGTGAAAGAAGAATTAATGGCAATCTGTTGTTCTTTCCCATAGTGAGGCTGCATGACAGTATTTCTGAGGAAGGACACCACTACCTAGTGTTTGATTTGTAAGTATATGATAACTTTATGTGAAGTGTTCTTTGGTAAGTACTCAGATGTCTGACATTCTGACTTTATCCCTCGCGACATTCAAAAGCTCTCTGAAAACCCATCCTTTTTCGAGAAGCATACAACTTTCCTCCTAACAGTCTCAGCCATCACCCTGATCAAGCCATCTGAATGACCAACAATCTCTACAGATCATCCGGACCAGATCAACTCATCCCCATCTAAGCAGTCCTCTCTCACTGTTTCACTTCCCCCTTATCCACCAACTAGAGTAGAGTCGCAAGAGCAGGCCCTCTTCTCCATTTGTTATTTTCTCTGATTTTAAATTATATATATATATATATATATATATATATATACTTCTGTATATCTCTGGGTAAATCCAGGTTTTAGGTGGTTATAAAAAGACAGCAAAACTAGTGTGGGGTGTAACAACAGGCCCTTGCATTTTATGAAGCCCTCAAGGCTTTTTGGCGCAAAAGCAGAACCTTTAAAACATTCCCTAATCTGCTGTTAATGAAGTCCATAATCTTTTATTTCCTCCTGCCCTCTAAGCGACTTCGCTAATTTTAAAAGTCACTATCGTAGCGACCCCTGGCAGTCATACTGGAGTAGGTGGTGGGGCTCCAACCACGCTTGCCAGGGTACATAAAAGGTAATCTCAAGCCTCTTCGCCCGAGCCAGATGAAAGAAATGGTTGCTATAACTTTAAATAATTTGCACCATTTAATTTCAAGACATCACAACACCTTACGTGGTTCATGGCCACAAAGGCTGACGTATCCATTTATTTAGTCTCGCTCTGGTCCTTCTGATTTCTTTTCCTGCTTGCTAATTTGTATGTTATGTGGATACTGATAAATATACCTGGGAACTTCTGGTCTCTGGAGACTTCCCTTGCGGGACGCGGCCAGGACTGCCCACTGACGTCAGCGAGTGGTCCTGTGGCGTCCCAGGGAGTTCCCACTGATGTCGATGGGAGGTCCCCCTGAAGTTGGGGGGTCCCGCTGACATCCAGGGCAGTCCCACTGACCCATTTTTTTAAAGGGAAAATGGGCGGGAAGCAGGGCGTGTCAAGACCCTGCTCCTGCGACCTGGTGGATTCGGGTCTTGACCCGCAGAACTGGAGAAGCAGTGCTTCACCCGGTAATCTCCCAGGTATGCTGATGATCAGCCACAAAAGTTTCCAGGATCCATCTTATAGACTCGTTAATAAGTCACTGGTTTGTGTACAAAACAGCACTTCATAAACTAGGATTATTGCTGAGGTCACAGATTGTACAACCTGATTCTCATTGTACTAGGGCTCACTGCACAAGCCCGCAGTCTTGGGTTTAGCTGTGTGAGCCATAGATCACTACCATGCTGTTCAGCGACGGTTACGGGTATGAAGTCAAATTCTGATGCTATCACAATAGAAGCAGCCTCCAAGGCAGCAAGGAAAAGAGACATACTGGGCACCAGATACAATGTAGGGTCACTGCTTTCCAATAATGTCGCCCACACATCAGTAGGTTCTCTAACAGATTGTCAGAACATATATTATTTGTATAACATGTGTGTCCTTTTAGCAAGGCTGCACCCACAATCTGCGCCTGAAGTTGAAATATCTTCGAGTAGGATTTTACATGTTAAAAGCAAACATCTTTCAACTGCTAAAACATATGGCAGAATGCATAAGAATCCTTATTTTGGAAGGGAGGGTTATTGTGTTTTTTTTACTCAGAATATCCATGTAAGCATCTGTTATGACACACTTTTTCAAGGCTTTATGCCAGATTTGTTTCAAAAACAAAATGTCAGGAATGATTATGCAAATAATACATTTTCTGCGAAACCGTGATGTCCATGTTTTAATACGTTTGTTTTTATAGTACCTGTTATATTCCCATGGTTATGCAGGTTCAATTGGAAGTCCAATGAAAAAAAAAAATGTTCTCTTTGAGACAGTGCTGTATATGGTACTGTAGGTTAGCCCGACAAAAACCTGATTTTATCTCATTTTGGTCCTATAAGTTTCCTTTTTCTGCAGATCTGGAGGCTACCATTCAGTCAGGCTAATAACCTGTCTGTTTTTGTTTTTTAAATGCACAATATTTTAGAATTTTTTTTAAATCAGACAGTATTAAAAAAAAAAAAAGGCGTGAGTTCCTCTTTAATTGCCTTTTATTCGTTAAGGCTCAAGCAGGTATTTCTTTATGCAGGGAACATTGGTCAGGGCAGAACAGATAATATCCAGAAGATGTGATTAGCAGGTCTGGAAGACATCTCTTTATCTAGCCTAAAATTTATCAAAATATACTGCATATGTAGAAAATCTACACTCAGGAAAGTGTATTTTGGTCAGCTGTGTAACATTCCCCCGTTGAGAAATAGAACAGTGTCTAGAGTAGAATTTTGTAAAACGTTTAATTGTTTTGTTTTAAAAAAAAAATATGAATTCACTTCAGCCTTGGCATTCTATATGACCCCAACTGTCTTGCCAGTGCTACCCCTCCACAATTACCGCAGGGCATCAAAAAAATTACCTAAGGATAAGAAGCACTTCTTCTATATACTGTAGATGTTTTAGTATGGTTTTAAAAATACTACTACAAATACTTATATCAGACTGACAGATAATCCGTTATCCTCACGGTAAAGATTCCATATGTCTTCAGTACGATATAATCAAATCAAACTGTGGTTTAAAGTGACGCTAACATTGAATTAGAAGCGCTAGGCTTCTTCACATGGATCGGTGCTGTAGAAGGAGCTAAGCTAAGTCACAGGTTTTCAGGGCATTGACAAGTTCCATATCTATTACCAAGAGTGCAGTTAGTTTCACCAAGTCTCATCTTGGAGGATCAGTTTCAAAGATATGAAATGTAAGCATTCCGCCTTCTCCGAGAGAGGCTCGAGATGTTACCATCCCATTAAAGATGGTGACCTTACACGCACTGTGTGTTTTTTTTCACCCTACAGGGTTACCGGTGGAGAGCTGTTTGAAGATATCGTTGCCAGGGAATATTACAGTGAAGCAGATGCAAGGTCGGTGCATGCCACTGAGGTCAAAAGTCATTTTCACTACCTCATTAAAATTCAGTGACTACAGCCGGGCTGTAAATTAACATTCACAAAGATTCTTTGGGATGGGAAAAAATTAATGTGTAAAACTTGATGATCTTTTGCATTAATGCCAATCTCTAGGATGCTATGAAAATAAACTTTAGCAGATCTGTCATTTTATTATTTCCTCTGAGGGCTTAATTGAGGTCTTAAAAAGCTTTTTTTTCAGTTTCTATGGCAACGGTCTATCAGTGCCTATGTTGTGTCACATGAGATGTGTTTACAGCAAAAGTTATGAGGGATATTTTCCTCGAATAAAGAATGATTTCTGCAAAATGGTTTGGCCAGTCAACTGTACTTGAAATGATGTTTTTAATGCTATATTTAGGGCCTGACTAGGGGTGACTAAGCATGTCAGGCCAGGTCGGCCATGTAAGGCCCATGGGGTAGGTGTAGGTCAGCGGCCCACCAGGCATTTGTTCGGTGTGCTGGAAAAGCTTGCTTTAGTTACCTTTAATAAAATCAGTAGCACTTTGTTCATCAAGAACCAATATGTAATATTCTGGTATAATAAGAGTTGAGAAAATTGGTTTTAAGGGATCTTTACGATTACAGGTAATTCTGCTATCCTTTTTCCTAAATAGTCTTTTATATACAAAAATTTAATTTTTGAGTGACTTGTTTAATTTTCAAATTTATACGCAATGACAAAATCACACTTCGGGCTTTATTTGATCACAGTTTGATGAATTTGTTTTTTAACAATAGATGTTACTTTACGTTAAACTTTTCCCCAAAAGTGAACATTCAAGTTATAATGTTATCTTGTTACTGAATATATATTTTATAGCTATTTTTCTCAGTCACCATCTTTCATTCTCATTTGGTTCCCTTATACATTTCCATTATTTATTTAATATGTCTACCATCTAAAATCAGGACTTATCTCATACACATAAATTATTACAGTATAATAAACATTAATGCATCAATGGTTATTATGGATATGTTTTATTTCTATAATAATAATACATATTGTAAATAATAAAACCATCAAAATGTGTGATAGTAGGAAAATAAAGGGATTAAACCATTCATGTTCATGATTTAGCAAAAATAGTAACATTAATACTATAAAATAAAAACACGTTTCAATTTGAAACCGTAAGTAATTGTCTATAAATTACGTTTAGACAGATATGATGGTCATTTAAAGCAGATCAGATCATCTCTACACAAACCATTTTATCTGATGTTTACAGACTAAAATAAGCTATATATACACGTATAAAACCCTACCTTATGTGAATCAGTTCTGTGGATTTGTATAGTTACTTCTGTCCTTCTGTTAAGCTGCTCCCACCTTCCAGGGCTAATTTTGCCACCTTGTGCTGCTTTAGACTCCTTCAGATAAAATAGCCTTTATTTATAATTATCTTTTATTTATGTAGCGCCAACAATATGCGCAGCACTTCTTACAATACACATATTCAAGGAGTATGACAAAACTAGAACAGACAGACTAAGATAAACCAAGGTAAAAAGGGCCCTGCTCACTGGCTTACACTGTAGCGGTAATAGGGTATAGAAAAACATAAGGTATAGGGAAAGAGGAGATGCCATAGATTGATATTAGTGGGAGATAAGTTCCAGCTGCAAAGATTGTATGCTTCTCTGAAGAAGTCTGAAGAAGTACATTTTTTTGTGAATATTGTGAGGCAGGTGAAAGCTTGAGGTTCAGTGGAAATAAGATCTAGAGATATTGGGTATTGAGTTTTTTTCTTGCATATTGGAAGGCAGGTGAAACCTTGAGGTTCCGTGGAAATAAGTTCTAGAGGCACTGGGCAGTATGAGTGAAGTCTTGTGAGCAGGAAAAGGAAGAGGTCATTCAGTCATGTGAAACAGAAAGTACAACCTCTTTGAATTCTATGGTTTAACATATCAGGACATAATAACAATCATCTGTTCCTTAGCAGGTCTAAAAACCAGGTAAATACAACCTCAGATGAACAACAACACATGACATATTACATTGTGTCATGATTTATTCAAGAAAATAAAGCCAAAATAGACGTATGACAAGATCCAGGAGAGAGCTGTATTTCGTATACCTATAGAAGAAAGTCAAGAAGAAGGTTGTGATTGATAGTATCAAAAGCAAAAGAGAGATCCAGGAGTATCAGCAGGAAGTCATTGGACACTTTTGTTAGAGCCACTTTAGTAGAGTAGGGGGCCAAGGAGGAAATTAGAGGAGAGGAATTGTTGATTACAGCATACTTAAAGGTTATTGCTATAGTTCCAGAAGAAAGGAAAAGTTTAAATATGTGATGTACAAAGGGAGGAGGAGAGAGCAAGATGTGATGTGAGCAAGGGGACAGGTTGTTCGGTAAAAGGAAGAAAGGAGAGAGACTAGTTCTTCATGTGTAGAAAAAAAAAGCAGTGTGGCATGGGAGGAGTGATATGGTGGTGTAGATGAGAGTTGCAGATAAGAGAAGACCCATCTGATTTTTTTCTTGGGTGGCAGTGAGAGAGGTTTATGGTGTGGAAGGACAAATAATGGAGTTATAGGGTGGAAAAAGGTGGTGTGGGATGGAAAAAGGGTGGATACGATAATAGAAAAATTTTGCATACATTTGTAGTAAATAAAGTCTTCACTAGCTTTGGATTTTTTAAAGTAGCGTTCGGCAGTGTGGCAGCAATTCGGAAGGACGTATGCGTTTTTAGTATGCCAGGGTTGGGGTTTAAGCTATCAGCGGTAGAATAGGGTTAATGCTGTCGAGAGATGAGTTGGAAAATGGAGGAATGTGTTGCAGGCTTTATGAGTGCTGAAGGAGAGAGTTGTAAATATTCTGTCCAAGTGGACAGGAGTAGATAGAGGGCAAAAATATGAAATAAGGGAAGCTGAAGAAAATGAAACAGACATAAGAGAAGGCAGGCATAGGCATAGCTATAGGGGCAACAGTTTTACTTTGACAATGTACCAACATGTTACGGTATTAAAGAAACACTAATGGTACTCAAGTCTAGAAGAAAAAACATAAAGGATTCAATGTGTGTAAGTGACAAGTCAGCAGTGCATAATACAAATACAATGATACAAAAGATCAAAGCCAATTGACTTTCCTTTGATTTTTGATATAATTATATTTGTCCGTGACACACACTGGTAATTAGACATCAAGCCAGTGTACCTTTGACTTTTAGATATGGCAAGTCTATTTACATGGGAACTTTCTAAATGAGATGACCCTAAGACTTTCTGAATATTAACCCCTTAATAATCCATCACAAAGAGGCCTCTAAAATGTGATTGTTTGTGAGCAGACAAAAACGTGCATTCATTCAAGTATAAGGGAGTTTAAAAAAGCAGATATTTGCAAGCAAAAAATTAAACTAGGGCCTCCTATTAACCAAAAATAACAATTGGGTGGTATATGCATACTTATACTCCCCTCTGTGCCATACGCTGCCAATAACACTAGGGGCCAAGTATATAGGAATGCTCACATGCAGCCAACATTTAGAGGCCCCTCCAGAGAGGATCTGATTTATTTTTAACCCCCTCTTCCCCATAGCAAGGGGGGGCAAAGTTGCATCCCAATGGGTATTTTTTTATAGGTTGAGTAGGAGTGCATTGTTTTGTTTTTTTAAACCTTTTTTTTATTTTTTTCATAAACGTGTGGGGGCCCTGGGGGGGGCTATTTTTTTGAGTTCAACTTGCATATTCTTTGAAAAAATACATCCATACTCCCATTCCCTCACAAGCAACTCACAAATTAGGGAATTTGTGAGTATGTTTGTGAGTGTTAGCCTGTGAGAACAAGGGGTAGGAGTTAAGTCTACAGAAAGAAATTCATGGACTTCTGTGAGTTTAATGTGTAGGCACTTGAAAAGATGAAATGGATACAAAGTTGACACAGTGACAAAGTCGGCATTACTTTAGCCAGTTTAGATTTTAAGTTTATTAATCTACCAAATGGATTTTTCTTTCCCACTTCATCTGTGTGTTTAGTTGTCTGGTTCATTAAAAAATGAAATCATAATATAAGGGGTAGACCACCCACTGTTTTTCTCACTGTTATGTTCTCTATTGCAGCCATTGTATTCAGCAGATCCTGGAAGCTGTTCTACACTGCCACCAGATGGGGGTGGTACACAGAGATCTGAAGGTGGGCTTCTCCTTTAGAGATATAATAGAGACATGCATTTACCCTGATGGATTTGTGGCCAGCCTGTTCAGGAGTAAAATGGGAGTATTGGCCAAACATACTGATATAATCTGGTAGTAAAGAATCCCTCCCCAAAACCGAAAGCTTGAAAGACAGACCTTGTTTATATCAAAAGTAAGGTTTGCACAATCATTCCCTTAAAAGTTTAATGGAAAATCACTTTACTTTTTCCAGACGATACTTACTTCTGTGAGCCGGTGTCCAGTGCACATAGCACAGCACAGGAGCTAACTGTGTCCTTAAAGCTCTCTCCGATCCTCGCTTAACAGTGATAATTAAAAGGGAGGTTTTAAAACATGTAAGATTAATATAATCATATATATGAAATATTTGTAAAAGTGTGTGGAAGATTATCATATATGTCAGGGTTACACTGCAAATAACTCTTGTATATGCAATTGCTGCAGAAATCATTTGTCCCTGGTTATAACTTCATAACAGAATAGCCTTGCTTTGCGGTAAAATGTAGGCATATAGTTCAAGAAAATACGCCTATTCTATTTTTTAATCTTTCAAATGTTTCATACGTCTTTTATTCCAAAATACACAGTAAATGTACTACTGCTTTGTGGGTAAATTCATACATCATTTACCATCAGTTTATTGCAATCTTCGAGAAGAGCCAACAAAAGAATGCCTCAATTAACTAATTTCCCTATTAAAACAGACTTCACAGTTGTGGTAATTTTTTTCTCTTAAATAATTGAATGAAGCCATCAACTGTAGAACCCATCATATCTTGACTTGCTTGAGTGGAATTCAAAATATTACTTTGTAGTAAGTCATATGCGGTAATATTGTTGTTGCATTGTTGGGTTAAATGACCTGATAGAGCAATTCTCATTAACATCATTGAAGCAAGAAAAGCACAAACACACCAAGTTCAACAGTAGACATATGATTGCGGAATTGAACAATACATTTTGAATCAGGGGCATAACTAGTAACCACAGGGCCCTGATGTGAAAATTGCCCCTGGGGCCCCCAACTTAACAGCTGGCATGTGCCATTATTGCCCCCAAGAAACTTGTCTGAGGCTTATTTGCCCCTTGTCCCCCTTCCAACATACATACTGGCATACATATGTAAACACACACAAATTACACACACTTACTCATACTAACACACATGTACACATTCATTCAAACACACACTTCATCTCACCCCACTTACACCTTCATGCTCACACACAAACACCTACGCACACAATTACACATCTATGCTCATACACAAATACACATCCATGCTCACACACACAATTTCACATCCATGCTCGTGTAGCCTTGGTTTCACCGTTGGGTCACGTGACATAACATGACCCAGATACTTTCCTGTCTCCCTGTGCCAGTTCAAAATAGTTTAGAAAGGGGCCTTCCAACCTGGGCAGCGTCCGTCTTTGAACCGGTACGAGGAGACAGGAAAAAGTGGTCATAACGCGCAACTGCTGTTACCCCTGTAGTTAAGCCACATTTTGAATATTGCATATGGTTTGTGGCTGTACTCTGTGCACCTCAATCTTTTGATTTCAGCTTTTTCTTATGATGTTGTTTTCCCTAATGTATCTTTTTTTCATGGGGGCTTTAGCTTATACTAGAGGCAGCTTTGAAAAATCATCTTCAGTAAGATGCTAGCCTCTCATATGATATCAAAACTAAGTCTAAGGCTTTGCACCAAAACTGCTTTTCATAAATAACCTCCTTTGTGCAATATAGTATATTTATTAACTGTTACTATCGCTCCAGCTCCATTCATTTTGTTATTAAGCAATTCTTTCATTCTAATTCTCACTCCTGTCTTTCCAAAGCCTGAGAACCTTTTGCTGGCTTCCAAATTAAAGGGAGCTGCTGTCAAACTGGCAGACTTTGGCTTGGCCATCGAGGTGGAAGGTGAACAGCAGGCATGGTTTGGTGAGTCCCTTTGCCAAATACATTTCATATCATAGCATGCATTCTTTTATCTTAACAATGACTTATAAGAAGGATAGTCACATTAACAAGCTAATCCTACAATGTTTAATAAGCCTATATTTAAAATAGGAATTTGAATTTAATTTCATATTATTTCAAGGTGCAGCTTCACTTAGAAAAAACATTAATGTAGTTCTAGCATGATCAGCAAATAAAAACTTAAAATAATGGGGTATACAATCTCACCTATCGGATATTTTTAGGGTAATTCCTTCTCCATATTATAACTTCACAATTAACACAAATCAAAACTGCCTTCTCGCACACAGGGTTTGCTGGAACGCCTGGTTACCTCTCCCCTGAAGTGCTAAGGAAAGACCCCTACGGAAAGGCTGTGGATCTTTGGGCATGTGGTAAAGCTCCATACAAACCTTTTTTATGTGCTTGAGTTAATACAAAATGTGGTTTCAGTAAAGGCTTTGTGCCGATCCATAACAAGAAGACAGAGTCTGTCCTACCAGGTTTTGCCACCTTTACTGAAGGAAAAACTAAAACGTTAGTGTTTCTTCCACAGGGTTGTATTTTCAGATTTTACCAATCATTTTCCCAAATCCTTCACCTTGAGTATCCTGATCATATCTATATATTATTTAAATAACCAGTCCTTACTGCAGTTATCCAAATTTCTCTACCCATTTGCAAGTGACAGCTGCTATCTTGAATAATTATCCCAGTCATTTAACTTTCCCAGAAAATGGGAAGCCTCCAACAATTCCTTCTAAATGATTCACAGGTCTGTTAAGGTAAAATAATTCCTTTCTAATACAACAGATTTTAGTGCAGTATTTAAAAAATATTTCAAAAATATTGACAGCATAAATGGGCAACAGGTCAATTTTTCTCATTTTTTTTCTGCTGCATAATTTCGAAGTGTGCGGTGAAAAATTAAAAAATGTTCTTCTTTTTCCACCATCTGTGACACAGTATAGTAATTTCCGGCTGTTTACGTATATAAAAATAGTGTGCACATGTTCTTCTTTGAATGCATTATGCATTTGGTGTCCCTTATGCACTTTCTGCTCGTGTACGCTTGAGCATGTGCTCAATGATTCTTGTATGTTTATACGCACAAATCTATCCACATTTTAGATGTTTGCAAGGCATGCATCAGAATGGGAAAAAATGGCCTTGGAAGTTTTGCTAACTTTTTGCAATAAGTAAAACACATCTTAATTATTCATGAGACAGTGGTATATAAGTGGGACAGCCTCCCAGCATAAATGCTAGATACTAATACAGTGAGGGAATTAAAACATGGATGGGATAGGGATAAAGCTATCCTGAATCTAAGACTAGAGGACTGATTAAAGTCTGAGTCATGAAACATCTGAGTCTGAACATGGGCACACCAGATGGGCCGAATGGTTTGTATCTTCCAACAAATTGTATGTTTCTATGCAACTATAATAAGTTAATGAGACAATGGGCTGACTTATGTTTTAAATGCATGGCTTTAGCCTCATCCACTAAAATAGAAGTGTCCCTCTTTAGACAATTCAAATGTTGGGTGGTTTGAGTTGATATAGCTATATATTAACCTCTTCAGTCCCACGTGTTTTGGTAACTTAAGTCACCTAGCAATTTGCCATTTTTGCAATATGTTGGTTCAGCCATTATTCCCCTTTCCTGTGGATAGTGCATCTATGTAAACTATATATATATAATGTTTTTCAAGGAGAGGCAGAGCTTTCTTTTAATACCAAAGTTACATGATTATCTGAATATGTAGAATGAGTAATTTAGTAAAAACTAGCAAGAAATCAGAAAACAACCCATTTTCCTATATTTTCAACTCTGAATCCTCACAAATTATTGAAATTATCAGAATACACCCTCAAAATGTATCAATTCAGGTGTCCTGATTTCAGAAATATCTCATTTATATAGAATGTCCATACGTTTCCAACAGATATAGGAAACATATTATAGGGTGTACATAATGGATTCAAAATGATGGGATTGCAACTCTAATTTTGAACAAAGACGCCAAAAAATACCCCCAAAAGTATATATTTCTGTTAACCAGACAAACCAGAGTATCGCATCATGAACATTTGGACAATTTTCATGCAACCATTTGGCCACCAATTACTGCCAAAGTTTCCCGCAGCAATAATTTCTTGCACTTTTGTCACTCACGCTTCTGTGATGCTTAGGATTTGTTGCACAGGGTATGTGTCATGGAAGAGAAATACAGAAATCCTAAATTGTTCAGCCACATCTCCAGATTATGGAAATACCCCACTTGCGTATTTTTTTTGGTTGTTTTCTGGACAATACAGGGCGTAAGTTAGAACATGCCGGTATATTGGATGAGGGTGTTTTGCTAGACCTAGGCTATATGTGAAGCAGCTTAGCAGTCCCCAGCTGGCCATTTTTAATGCAGCCATTTGGCCATCAATCATTGCCAAAGTCAGTTGTAGCAAGATTTTCCTGCAGTTTTTGTCTGTTTCTTAGGATTTTTTGCATAGGGTTATGGCAGAGAAATCCATCATACATTTTTCTGTTTTTTATGCTTTTTTTGTAATTTGCAGGGCAAAAACATATGGAATTGTGCCGACTGAAAATGCCCCCCTTTTCCCCTTGTGGCTCACCCCAGCTGAACGAATAAAAAATTAAAATATATAAAACAAATCTAATTGACTACCCTGGTATGGTAGACCATGAAGCAACCATTGATTCAGAGTCCTGGTAAAGAAGGACAGGAAGGGCAGTGGTGCCCGGACTCCTTCCTAATCCACTTTTCGGAGGCTTCTGTTTGGCATCAGTGGGGGGATTGTGCAAGGAAAATTCCTGCTGGTAAGATGCAGGATATTTTCATCTTCCACATTTGGGGTGGCATCCTGAAAGAGGATACCCCTCAAGATTTTTAGTTGGGCATGTAGATCTTCCCAGTTCCACATTTCTTTTACAGCACATACGTGTTGTACATGAAAACCTGGTTGAGGTAGATGGCCACCTTTTTGTACCATGTCTTGGTCTTCCTCAACACCAGGAACAGCTGCAGACACTGGTCGGAAAGATCTACACCCCCTGTGTTCCTATTGTATTTGATGATGCACTGAGGTTTTAGACTACCCCGCTTACACTTACAGGTACAACTCTCATTGTGTAAAATGGATAGAATATAAATGTCTTCCTTGTCAATGTTTCTGAGGCCAACATTTCATTATTGCTCAAGCACTGGCAGTGTCGTGCTTTTGATAGGGGTGGGCCAACTGCTTGGGGAAACCGTAAATCAAAATAAATCATGAAATAAATCTGAGCCCCTTTATCCACCCAGAGGTGGTAGTCCTTATTCAAATAAGTATTTTCCCACTAGTGCCCACAGATTGCGGGGAGGCATGGGGATCAAGGTGACAATAATGGACATTAACTTGTATGAAATTAAATTAGGGATGATTTCTACGGGGAATTGGGAATTATCACTAAAATGGAGGAATCTTTATGGATTCATTATATGGGAAAAAAGGGGTGGATAAATTAGGGTCTGTGCTCAAATAAGAATGTATGGTGGGCTTTTTTTACCATTCCAATCATAAGGGTCATTGTCCAAAATCTTTGTATCTCATGGGGGTCAGTGGAGTGCCAGGTCTGGCTTCCGCCCCCTTGGTCAGCTGCCTGATGCTGGGCAGCACATAGGTTTGTTTGAGCTGCAAGGAGCTCAAAAAATGAAATGAGGAAGAACTAACTAAAACAAATTATTGGCTTACTGGCATCAATGTTCAATGCTAGGAGTCACAATAAAGGGGGGATTACTCAGTCTGCTATATTTGGGGGAGCCAACATTGGTCAGACACAGGTTTTGCAGGTGGAACCTGGCCGTCATCATAATATCTGGCGTGACAGTATGGAGTACACTTGTTCGGCGCGGTACACTTGCTCCATTTTTATTTTAGAAAAAAAATCCCTAACCTACACTACCCAATTGCCATCTAAACTAACCTAACACTAACACGCTAAAATATTTTTTCTCCCCAACACCTAAAACTCTCTATGCTATCAACAATTCCCTTTAACCACTCACCAAACTAATCAAAACTAGAATTGTAAAAATCGAATATATATATATATATATATATATATATATATTAAACATGAACAAATGATTGTGGAGGAGGGTAAATTAGGATCTCAAAGATGGAGGAGAGAGGCAGAACCTCTGCAATAACAATCATGCAATCACATGACCTTACTCCCAAATAATTGGTTCTCTAGGACTGCCTAGGATGCAAGGTAGTTCCTGAGAATGAAAATGGGCCAGTTGTGGCTTGCACAGGAGCGCACCGTTGCGTTTTGTATAGGACGAACTGGTACACCCACAAGGGCTTCTTCCAATGCATTTTCTGGGACTGAAGGGGTTAAATGGGTCCAAACCCTACTCCGGGTATTGTGGGACATTCAATTGACCATTAAAAAAGCATCTCTTGAACACACATCACCAACCATCAATACAGAAAGCGGAATTCTGGAAAGGAAAAGCCAAAACCTTGAATGAAGAAAATACATTCATATTTGCAGCTTGCTCACTCCTATTTCCTGTTATCAGGTGTCATACTATATATCTTACTTGTTGGCTACCCGCCTTTCTGGGATGAAGATCAGCACAGATTATATCAGCAGATCAAAGCTGGAGCTTATGATGTAAGTTGATCCTTGAACTAACTTTTGTTCTAATGCACATTTTTGCCCCCACACGTACTGACACACCAACAACGTATGCAATGAAATATGGAACAATGGAAGCCACTTGAGCGAAAACTGTGAATGTGATGGATATAGTCAAACTAACCGAGTCTCAGTATGTGACAAAGACTAATGGATATGATAAGTATGTATGCAGTATCTATATAAACAGGTCAAATACAACAGTTATGTTTAACTATGCTTAGTTTCCATCACCTGAGTGGGATACAGTGACTCCAGAAGCTAAAGATCTCATTAACAAGATGCTGACCATCAATCCTTCTAAGAGGATTACTGCTGCTGAAGCTCTGAAGCACCCATGGATCTCAGTAAGTAATTATGATATATATAATTTTTTTCCCCTCAATTTTCAAATGCTGTTTCATAATTTTTATTTTTTTTAAATGTCATCCTTTTAGCATCGGTCCACAGTGGCTTCCTGTATGCACAGACAAGAAACAGTAGACTGCCTGAAGAAGTTTAATGCCAGAAGAAAGTTGAAGGTATGAGTGATTTTTTTTTTCAGTGTGCATGTTTTCCATTGTGACCTTGGATCTAACATGGTAGGACTAACGGGAACCCTAACAAAGTAACATTCAACCGAACTGTGAACCACTGTGATCTAGAGAGAAACTCTAAGTAAACTAAGTAGCACCTAGCCCAACCAGAGCACAATCCCTATTTAAGTATGTGAAACGGAACAAATTTTTTTTATCAAAGTTTGTGGTAGTAATTAATTACACAAGAAAGTACTACCAAAAACTTTGACAAAGTGCATGGAAAATGTTAAAATACCAAAAATACCACTCTTTCAAATACCCTGGGATGTCTAGTTTTCAAAAATATACAGTTTGATGGAGGTAAAATGAACTGGGCAGATTCAAATATGTCCCAAATAGGACATGGGTACAGTTAAGCAACTGAAATGCACACTTGAAATTTATTATATAATTGAAATTGTTAATAATTGTATTTAATTAATCAATAAAATTATTTTATTTGATTATTTTTTTATTTAATTATATATACTGTATTTATATACATATAATAAAGTGTATATACATATACTATATATATAAACTGTATATATACTGTATCTATATAATATAAATAATTATTTAATTAAAAATGTAATAATTAAATTATTTAATTAATGATAAATTACACAATTAATTTTTTTAATTGTTGCCATCTTATGGCAAGGGAGTGCTTAAAACCCCTTCTTTTGCCAATGAATATGCCAAGGAACATCATTGGATGTTCCTGATTAGATGTTGCCATCAAACAGATCAAAATACAGTGTAGATGTGGTTAATGTTATACATGTAGCAGGAAATGACTAAATTCTTTTGAAATAGCTTCATAGGCGTACAAAAGATTGTCACTCTTGTCTTCTTGTATTAGCTACTTTATGTTTAAGTTTAAAAGCCAATTGGTTATTTTATTTACATATATATATATACACTACATCTATGGTTTCTATTTTCCTAGGTGAACTTACCCTAGTTAATTATTAAGGTTATTTTTTTTTAATGAATGCAAATTGATATATTTTTGTCACTTGCCTAGGGAGCTATTCTGACCACAATGCTTGCAACGCGCAACTTCTCAGGTAGGTGGCAGTCATTCACACTACACGGTATATTCACTGGGGTGTGGCATGTGGAGCAGCATGGCGGATTTCAAAATCAAAAAGAATGGATAAAAATACAAAAATTGTTATTACACCCGTTGTTGTCTGAGCGAAAATACAAGCAGTCCGTTCACAATATGTTTGTTGTTGATAATATCTGTATGGTGAGAGTAAGCACATTCTCCATGGGATATTTTTTCACTTGTACATTCCCACTAAAATTGGCTAGCACCATGTATAGGTGGATCTTGACAGTATATGCCAAACTAGATCAATCCAAAAGTCTGTTAAATGTGAATTCTGAAAGTGAAATGACAGCCATATTACTTACAATGCATGGAAAGTATATAAATATGAGGATCATGACACTTTGGAAGTCAACTGAAGACACTATGTAATTGCCAACTATGGTATACTACAGTATATATATATACATACCTCCCAATATTTAAAAATGTGAAAGAGGGACACTTTTTTTTAAAAATCTCGCTGAACTCATCAATACAGCAATTGCACTTTACAATGTCGCGCTTGCATCGCCACTTAAAACACGCTTCGTTTTTGTCAGCATAGTCATGCATATTAAAAATAACCAACACATTGAATTGAATTCCCATGAGGCTCAGCCAGACATACTACTTCCTTGATGCTGGCAGAGCATTATGGGAAGTGCAGCAACAGTAAAGCTGCAAATGCTAGCTGTGAACAAAAACTCCCATGATCATTGGAAGAGTAGTCAACAGCAGCAGAGATTTTTTAAATGAAAAAAGGCCTCCCAGGACGCTTACACACACCTGCCCATAAACACGCATATACACATACACTGCCTTTACACACACATATACACTGCCCTTGCACACACATGCCCATTAACACACACACATACACTGCCTTTACACACACACATATACACCTACACTGCCCTTACACACATATACGCTGCAGAATCTGTAGGCGTTTTATAAATAAAGTATAATAATAATATATGTATGTACACTGGCCTTACACACACACACACGTGCACTGCCCTTACACACACACATATACACTGCCCTTACACACACCTGCCCATAAACACACATATACACATACACTGCCTTTACACACACATACACTGCCCTTACACACACACACATATACAGGTACACTGCCCTTACAGATACACACATATACACGTACACTGCCCTTAGACACACACATATACACGTACACTGCCCTTAGACACATACATATACACATACACTGCCCTTACACACACATATACACATACACTGCCCTTACACACATGCATGTACACTGCCCTTACTCACATACACGTACACTGCCCTTACACACTAACACATACATGTACACTGCCCTTACACACACATATATACACATACACTGCCTTTACACACCAGCTAACAAATACCTGTACTGCTCTTACACACATACTGGCCCATATACACACACAAGCTTACAAACACATACATACACATATACTGCCCTTACACCCCTTTCTCCCCATCTCTGAAGTGACAGACCTCGCGCTCCCTAATGTTGAGCAGACTAGAGGGAGATTGTGATCTCCCAGCTAGTCTGCAGGCTGCAGATGCTGATCGGGGGGCTGTGCGCCCCTCCGCAGCTGCACCTGAGATGAGTACGGATCTCGCCTCACCCTTCCTCTGCCCATGCAAAGCGGGACAGAGGAAGGGATAGGCGGGACCGTAAATCGGGACTGTCCCGCGTAAATTGGGACAGTTGGGAGGCATGTATATATATATATATATATATATATACACACACACACACACATATGGTATACTATAGTTGCCAATTAGGACAAACACACTGTTCTATGCTTGTGAACTTTAATTGCATTTGCTGTTTCAATCCATATGACGTCTCCCACATGCATGGTTATAAGTCCTAGTCTGTAGACGGGACTGTCCCAGCCAAATTTAGATATTTGATACCTATGCTTCAGCTAATGACCTTACTGATTGTAGATAGGAGATGGGGGTTGCACCAATGACTTCACTTCCACTTCAATAAGTTATTCTGTTCCCATTGCAGAATGTTTGTTTAAAAAGCTTCAGAAATTAGCTGGGTCTATCTGTACAAGGGGTTGAGGGCAGAGCTGAAGGACAACTGTTTAGAATCCATTTAAGCAGCTGTCTTCATAAAATACTTGCTTCAAATGACCACAGAATTATTAAGCAAGCTAAAATTAAAGAGGGACAGTAGAAAGGGTAGAGCTTAAAAGGCAAAATAAAATAAATCAGAAGACAGAGAGAGGGGCATGTTCTTTAAAATCTCCAACAGAGCAAGACAGAGTGATAGAAGCGTCAGAAAGACAAGGAGAGAAGGGACAGAATTTAAAACGCCAGGGTGTGTGAGTAAAAATAGAAGACAGCCGTAGAGAGGGCAGACAGATAAGAAAAAGGCAGAGGCATTAATGAATGGAACTAACTGAAAGAGACACGCTTGTAACAAAAGTCACAGAAGACAGTGTCTGTTTATGAAATCTGTCATCTCAACTATATGAAAGGATTTTTTATTGCGATCAATGCAGGGATAAGCTTCTGTTCTGGTCATTAACAACAAAGTTATACAACAAAGATTGACTTTAAATTCTCTCCGGATCAGGAAGGATTTCATTATCTTCCTCTTTCTTCTTTTTTTTTTTTTTTGTTACCGCTATGCTTCTTCTCGCCTTCTGTGTCTTGGTGGTACCTGGCCTATGTATTTTTATTGCCTACGTTCTCTTGCTAGGAGGAAAAAGCGGTAGTAACAAGAAGAATGATGGCGTCAAGGTAAGGATGTGACAAAATACAAAAAAATATTCTGTACACTATTGTGGCTTCTTACCATGACTTACGTTGTTAAGAAGCATAGAGTAGAGGATACCACTCAGACACCTAAATTATTATTTCAGGTTTGAGTTTCCCAATTTAGAGAGTGGTGTATCGTTTAGATTTTTCTGAAATATCCTGCTTTTTGGCAGTTATTGGACCCCAACTCTCTGGGACCACATTTGAAGAATAGTCTTGTTTCTTTGTAGAACAGGGGTATCATACTGTTACCTGACTATTTTAGTGATACCCGGTATAAATAGTTTTAACTTTTGTATGTGCAATAAAACTTTTGATTTTAGCCCGTGAGTAGGAACTTTGACATCTCTGACAGATACATTTCTCAGCATTGGGCGGAATGCAACTTACACCCAGTCTATGAGATTTTTTCTTTATAGAATCCACAAAAAAACCCCATACGTTTTCTGGTCACATTACACGTGACATACAAATATGTATAGATGGTAAAGTGACCTCACGTTACCTGAAATGTAGTAAAAATAATATTCAGCAGACTTCATGCAAAATGAAGGGCCCAAAAAAATGTATTATGATGCTTTTTCCGACAGTTGCAATGACCTTCTTTGCATTGATGATAACAAATGTACATGTTTCAGTAGTGAAAAGTGACATTGTCTGTATTATCAAAAACAATATTACACGTTTAAACAATATACGTGATATTTCACAGTTGAACCTTTTTGTTATAGAACATATCAGTTCATAAAATTTCACCTGTAACTTGCCTTTAGCTTAATCCACCACAAATATCTACAACGTGTTGCTATATTTCTGAACCGTATGGCTCTGAAAGAGTTAATAGTAACAGTCCTCTTAGTATGTAGGAAGCCACGTCTTTTAATATACGGGAATGTCAGTGCTAAGCATTTATTTTTATGCTCCTTTGGCACAGAATACAGAAGGTCATTCGATACGGTACTCATTGATTCACTGTTCTGTGATGTGTAATGTAACGATGGTTAACCCTTTTCATGCCGGAGCAGGTTACTTAACCAGTGGAATAAAAAAAAGATACAGGAGCTAACCAGTCCCCATGATGCTGTCATCATCACTTATTTTATCATGTGCTTATTTTATATATTATATTTTATATATTATATATATTAATAATTATATATTATTATGATATTATGTTAAATCAACATATCTTTATTTTATATTAAGAAATAACAGTGTGACATTTGGACATTGCACAAATATTTTACACGGATGAAAGTTTCATTATGCTAAATTTACTGTGACGACCACATTTTGCTACACCACTGCTTTGTAATGCCATAGGATTAACCCATGTTAGAAGGTGCATTTGTGTTCTTATGTCTGGAAAGTCGCATAGATTTAAATGACTAGTTTTAAAGCATTGGTGGAAACTCTTTAAAAAAAAGAACAATACCAGGCATAATGTGATGTTTAATATCAAGTTATGAAAGTGACATTTTTCATTCAATTAATGAGCATCTTGTATTTGCCTTTCATGTTCTTCTTAGACATTATAAAAGTGCATAATTTTTAATAGGACAAAAGTTATTACTGTTACTAGAAAGTCTCACAATTTTTTTATTGGCTAATATATATAAAAAATTAGAATGGTCACCAGTGGGTTTATTCAGAGCCCACATGTAATAAAAACAGCAATTTTGTGTATATCCAAATGATTGTGACAATGCTGCATTCCTGGGTACTTTCTTAGTAACTGAAAGTAAAGGTATTAAAAAGTCATCTGTATTGAAGCATGTGATATACCATTAAAATCTGGCATTATGGAGTATTTACCGTTTTTAGTGCTTCTAAATCATCATATGATGATGTTGATCATAGAACTCCAGAAGTGTCTTTGGGTATGTTAGTGTGTGTGTGTGTTTGGGTATGTTGCCCATGCATACATACGTTCCTGATGACGTGTCCCACTGGAGAAAAATCTTGGACAGCCCTGTTATATAAGATACAGAAAGTCTTCCTGTATTGATGCTTTAGAAAAAGCAGTGTTTCTTAAGACCATGACATTTGACCTCACCCAAGCCAATAGTAAATAAAGCTCAACAGCTACACTTGATTATATACAAGTGGAGATTGTCACAGTTCAAAACTATAGAAAACTTCATTTAAATTGTCTTCTCCTTTCCAGTGAAGTGAAGTAGTAGAAGTACAATTATCCTATGGATCCAGCTGAAAAGAATTGTTCATAAGTACCATCCTATTACATATTGCATGTTCCAATAATTCCAGACAGCTTAGACTTCTGGTGATCAAAGGGATAGGAAGAATCACAATAGTTTTCTCTGCTTTTTAGTAATTCTCCTTCAAGTAATGTTTAGTAAGCAGACTCCCTGAAGGATCCCACTACTATCCTCATAGTCATTCATTTTCACTGTAGACAGTCTACATACCCTATGTCTGGACAGTCATGGGTTAGCTTTTATGAAAAATATTTTCTCTGATCAGGCCTAAGACAGAAACTCATATATGGACATCATATGGACCTGTGGAATGAGGAGCGAAGGAGCCAAGTTGCCATAAAGAGTAATTTCACGTGTGTTATTAAACACTGTTTAATACACATTAAAAATTATTTATGTTACAATAATGATATTATAAGCAATCATAAGGACAATGGGAGGAGGCTGGTGGTCTAACATTAAACCACACCTGTTTTCTCGCATTGCTTGTAGCAAGTGGCCATTGTCTCTTGTTGACAAATCCCGCCAACAGTTTTGTCCGTTTAAAGTTGGAAGCAATATTACTGGTTGTAACAGGACGACCTGTACCACGACTGTGTACACCCGCCAAATCGGGCGGTTAATCTCTTCAGCACTGTCATATGCATTTGTCCCCTTTTTCCACCTTACAGCTAAATTTACGTGATACACCTACCTCCACTCAGCACCAGCACTGGCTCCGGGAAACATCAAGAATATCCAGCCAAAAGAATCCACATAATTACAAAATATTCTTTAAATAATAAAAATAAATAGTGGATACCCTATAGAGATTATTTCTTCACCAATCATATTCTTAACGTGTTTGTACTGAGCCATTCTGCAATATCACATTATCTGCTGTGAGGTGGACTGAGTGAATTAACATGTTTTGCATGTTGATAGGCGTACACAATATCAGGGGCTTAAAAATGATTTAAAAAGAACTTTGATAACTACAAGAATACACCCCAAAAGGACATTACACACACAATAATGTGATTTTTTTGATTTCTCAGAAGACATTTTGGTCTTCCACCACTTAGCATATTCTGGCTGTCATTATCCTATCTTTTTTCATCACTTTTATCTAGTTTTTCCTGGATATTTTTTTTTTAAATCATAGAATGTTTTACATGCTAAAACTGTAAATTACTGTGAGAATATTATGCTATTGAATAATCATTACAGCTTTAGCTACTCTACCCCTTTTCTCTCTGCAGTCATGCTGTCCCTTCATAGTTTGGCCTAGCTGGAAATTCAGCTCTGCTCAGAATATCAGCTTTTTGTACCCGTATATATTAAATTCTACGTCACTATTGCGTGTATATTGGGGTACTACAACTAACAAGCTCTTAAAAGCTACAATTCAAAAACTCTATGTGAAAGAGCATTTTGCAATATTTTGTGTATATACATGTATATCAACCCTTTCCAACCCTTTTCAAGAATGTAGCGGGTTTGCAATTGCTGGAGTAAATGTGCATGTGCCCCTGAGATACTGACCATTATAAGACAAAGCAGGAAATGTTTATTTCAAAATATTCTGTATTAGCGTGAACATAAACCCTACAAATTCTCTAAATGTTTTCATTATAAAAGAAATGTGCTGCTCACAATAAGAATTTTACCAAAAACTCAATGTAAGCTGGACTGTTGCTTAAGGGTAAGCCTATAAATGGAGTGATCAACGATTGGTCCAGAAGGCTTACCTGGAGATTTTCCCAGAGTGCTTGTGGTGAGGCCTCCCTCTTCAAAGAGGAATCTGGAGGCGCAGAGGAGGACCATAGGAGTCATGCCAGAGACTTTTCAGCAGGTCATAGTAGATGCGCTAAACAGTTCTTATCTGCCGTCAAATTCTATGTTTCTGTTTGGTTACCCACAAGTCATGGGAACAAGAGGCAGGAAGTTGGTAAAACCACAAAAAGCAGTTGGCAGAGCCAACAGCCACCCCATACCGGGCTACCCTGGTGAACTGGTAATAAGTTATAATACAGGATCCTCCTGGGCAGGTCCATATAGTTCCCAGGACTGCTAAAAAGGAATAAAATTGATTTCTTGAGACTACACATCAACACATATGTACTTATGCAACATAGAAACAAGGAGTTGGTTTGGTACTAAAAAAGAACATGAGCATACAATGGACCAACATTATCTTGCACATTCTGGGGAAAATAAATATACAAGTCAAAGCATAAATGGCATATATGGCTCAGACCCCATGGGAGCTAAACAATTTAAAGATTGTCATGGAAACAAGAAAATGCAATTTCAAATACCTTTCATAAAAGAATAAACATTATTGCACACAGATTGCAAAATGCGACAAAATGCTCCTTCATGTAGATAACCCTTGCTGTCTCATAAAATCAAAAATCTTTCACCACACTCAATATTTGCTCCCTGCTCTCATGACCTTCATTGGTTAAATATTTGGTCGCTGCAATCTGTCTTCAATTGTTACCATATATATATATTTTACTTACTTGTGTTACTCACTTTTTTGTGCAGGTTGACATTCCACTGAATGTTAGGATGCATTTTTAAAGTTATGTCTCCCTCTGTGCTCCCACCTTTTCGCACCTACTTTTTGTGCTTAAGAATTTCTATGCTGCTGTAACACAAAGCTATGTATCAAACATTCCTTTAGAATTTGAAGCAAGAACCAGCACCAAAATGATGCCTGGAATACCCTTTGATACGCCTTGACTCATTTTTTTGGTGCAGCTTTTTGCCATGTAGTTGGAAACGCAACCTTAATAGAGAATGTGATACATAACCCTATGCTCTCAGCTACATAGGCTTGCAAACTCATTCACTGCAGTAATTGTACTTCATGTTTTGTTGTTTGGATTGCACCCTATGTTACATACCTTAATGGACCTTGTTTTGTGTTGCTTTCTGTGTTGGATCCGGTGCAAGTTTCCCATGCTCTTGGCCGCTTTCTGCTGTAGTTTGCCTTCTCTGTGCTGTCCTTTGTGCCTCTCCCTGTGGTCACTGTGCTTCTGGCTGTGTGTCTCACTCTCCTTCCTATCTGTTCTCCTTGTTTTTCCAGAAAAGAAAGTCAAGTTCCAGTGTCCAGTTGATGGTGAGTCTTTGTTTTGTCTTCTTCACTGCTGTTTCCTCTAGAACCCAAGAAGGATCAAAGTTTGTTCAGACTGGCACAGATATATCAATACGTTCCCCCATATGACCTTTTGTGAAGAAACCCCAAATACTCGAACTTAGTCTGTGGCCAAGTATCTCGTTTTTGTATCGGTTTTTTTAATCACAAATAAGCCAAGATCACATGATATAGCTGTGATATAGGTGAACAGCAATTTAAAAATGCACTTGAATAGTAGAAAATGCAAGAGCCTTTTATGCCACACACCAAAGTTAATGAACCAGGATTCATAAAGTAAGACATGGAGTTTAAAATATTTTCAGATGCAATATCCATTTTGTGTCACACACAAATAAAATCACCTCAGTAATTAATAAGTGAAAGAGAGTAAAATTAAAAGGCCTTTTACACCAGTTAAAATTAAATAGACCATTACCATAATGAGGGCTACAGCACATTTCAACAGTACAAACCATCAAAAAAAGGACCCCTTTACCCCTAATAGTTTCTCCCCAGGTATCCCCATATGTACATGGACAACTTTTCAACACCACCGAGCCACCAGTTGATACAAAAAAACTGGTTTAAGGCAATTTGAGGACCAACTTTGACATCCCACAATTCAGTCCCTGTAGAAATAACAATAACTAGTCCACAATTCCACGTACAATTCTAGATCTAAGCAATTAAATTGTAGCAGACGCAAATAGTGTAGATCACTCTTCTGTGCCGGCCTGAGCAGTATTCACTTTTCCTTGGACTGAACAGTTCTTTACTGGGCAAGAAGGGGTGGAAATTGAAAAATAGCCAGTGGCTACAGTGCGTCCGCTTCTTGACCAGCAGAAGGGCTCTACAAGTCTAAGCTTGGGGCTGACAGAGGAATAAGCAACTGTGTCTTTAGGTCTGTGCACAGTCAGCAGGAGCAGCTGGTATTGGGTTGATGTCCTAAAGCACTGTGTACCCCTTCCACCCTCCAAATGGCAGACTGCACAGACTGGAAATGGGGATTTATGTATATTCATTTTCTCAGCATATGGATGAATAAAGTCCGAGACCCCTGTTCTGCTGCCTCAGTCAAGTTTTCTAACATATCTTTTTCTTGGTGTATAGTGACCTCCGTTGGTCAATATAAACAAAACAAAAAAAACAGGGGCACCTGGACCGCTTCAAGATTCAAGGCATTGTGCAATGATGTATATAAAATTCTTCACCAGGATTGGGTGATGCTCCTGGAACCACCATATGAGTAACAGTCTGTTGGACTAACAAAAATCTTCCTCCATTTTGGTCTTTATCCAGGAATCTTCGGAGAGCACAAACACTACTATTGAGGATGAAGATACCAAAGGTATGTTATAAAACAAAACAGTTTTACTAGGGTCGTAGCTGGGGACACGGAACCCAGGAAGCAAGACCCTGTATTGGGCATTAGCATAGTTACAAGTCTTGCATGAGATGGCAATGATAATACAGTTGACTATTGACTTGGTGCTTCATTTCCTTACCTCGATTTTTTTCATTTTTGCAGTGAGAAAACAGGAAATTATCAAAGTTACAGAACAGCTGATAGAGGCTATTAGCAATGGAGACTTTGAATCTTACACGTGAGTATTATACCAGAATAATCCTAAAACGACAACAGATAACTTTCCTTTACTATATTTTTCCCTTTCTATTTCCTTTGTTTTGCAAACGATTAACTGATATTTAGACGGTCTGTAATGTTCTCCTCTAGCACATGAGATTTGAAGCTCTTCTCTGCTTTCTCAACACATGCTTTTACTGTCATGGCCTTAATTGTTTCAACTCTTAACCTCATTTTAACATGTGCATTTCTCCATCTCCGGCTGACCAGTAAGATGTGCGATCCTGGAATGACCGCATTCGAGCCTGAAGCACTCGGAAATCTTGTGGAGGGTCTGGACTTTCATCGATTCTACTTTGAGAACCGTAGGTTACCTGCTTAGTTTTGGTGATGAAGATAAGATTTTCTATGCAAGAGTACTTATTATTTTTTCCATGGAGGAAACATGTGAAAAGACAGGATGCTCTGTGCCTCCCATAGGTTTATCTATTATCTTTTAACCAACCTTCCCACTGGTAATGGTGTTAACAAGATGGGCGGTGAGGAGACTATAGCTGGCCCTATAGCCACAGGGTAATTCATTATACTCTACCGTACCTCACATGGGAATTTAACCTTGTAGCATGTAGACCCAATTGGGTTAAATAACTAAAATAAGAGTTGGCAACAGAGTGTTCATGAGAGTTCTGGATTATTCTCTCTTTCAGTGTGGTCACGGAGCAATAAACCCATTCACACAACTATTCTGAATCCTCACATACACCTGATGGGAGAAGAATCAGCCTGCATTGCCTATATACGTATCACTCAGTACCTGGATGCTAGTGGAGTCCCTCGTACCGCCCAATCAGAGGAAACATGCATCTGGCACCGTCGCGATGGCAAATGGCAAAATGTTCACTTCCACCGATCAGGAGCCCCGTCTGTTCTCCCGCAGTAAGAGTCTTGAGTAATCTCATTCCTTCCTGATTTAGCAGGATGGATATTGGAAGGCCCTGATTTATGGTTTTCCAGTTAACAAAAGCAGGGAGGTTTCCTTTCACTGACCAATAAATGAGCAGGATATAGCTGCTGGTAGCTAGACCACCAGAGAAACTTCACCTATTACCCAACCAGCTCTACCAAATCCATGTCTAGTCTCTTTCCTTTTTCTTCCGATCCCTGAGTGGCCATACCTGCTTGCAGTTGGTCCCATCTTTAAGCCTATGTGCCCATATTCAGTTAATCTTAATGACAGATCTGGGTGAAAGAGATCTTAAGAACTTCTAGGAAAACTCTGTAGTGTGTGGTATGCAGATCCGCTAGATCTCTTGTCAACCTGGTTAGGTTAAAATTGCACCACGAAACCAGTTAAGGACAGGACTAAGTTATTGCCTCTAAAACGTTATGAATGTATATGAGATGGTGAATTAAAATGCCAAATTAGTCATCTTTTGTATTTTACAGCTGAATCCACTGTGGTACCCTGGCTCTTATCAAGATAGAAGAGGAAGCCCCATTTAGACACATGCACCTACCCCTCTCTCTCTCTGCACAATTCTTTTCTGCCAAGTCACGCCTCACTTTATTTATTTTGCCACTGAGGGACCTGCTGACTGGGCTTATCTGTTTTTTGAATGTCCATAACTCTTTATCTGTGCGCATGCACAGAGTGAAGTTCTGATCACCAACTAATAGGAGGTAAGGGAGAGAGAGAGGGTGTGTCGCCTCTGAATTATTATTTTTCTTTTCAAGATGGGTGTCCTACATCAGCTACATATTGATGCCTAAATATTTCCCCTCGTTTTTGTTTAGCTTTTATCTTTGTAAGAATTGAGTAGGTATCAATGTATTTTTACATCTTCAGCACGATGGACAATATCAAAGTTAACCATGACAGTATTACCCCTTTTTAATTGCCATTTGGAGTGAATTTCATTGTAAAAGAAAGCAGATACATCTTCTGTTGAAGAAAACTTGCTGTTTTTCTTTTCGTTTCTTTTTTTTTTTTCGAGCACAAAAATAAAACGTCACCTTGTTATAGAATTCAAAAAGCACAAGTTTGGGGTTGTTTGAGTATTTGATTCTCTAACCATTGCACAAGAAAGACGTATACTCAGTTCTGCCATTTTTTGACCCACCTCATTTGAAACATAATAGGTACTGTAAATCATTTGCTCAGTTAGAGGTTACAGCTAAGATTGCCTTAAACACACAGCATCTTCAAAATGACGCCCAGGTCCCAAACGCATTGGGACTTCAATGGCGGGTGTGTTACTGTTTCCTTACATCTTAATGGCTGTTTTGACAGGTACTGCCTCTACCTAAAGCTTTGCAGAGAATGTATATTTATATAAAGGGGCAGATGGCACTCTGCAAGGCTGTTGCGAACCACTGGATGGTAATCAATGAATGGGTAACGATAAAATAACGCCCAATATAGACTGATAATGCAAGCTATAGTAATAATATCAATAATATTTAAAAAAAAATATACATATATATATATATATTTTGTGGGAATACATCTGTGTGTTAAGCAAAAATGTTTATTTCTATTGCAAATCTATTATATGCATGTATTTTATATAGGTAACCCACAATTGTAATAATATTTTGCCACTATAGTATCACAATTTTGATTGTATTTATTTTTTTGGGTGGGGGGGGCAATGATGTGTTATTTGGTGTAATCGCCTGTGGGCAAATTAGTTACTGCATAAAGCATATTTCTTTGGAACTTTGTTTTTATGCTGCTTGCTTTCAATTTTAAACGATGTTGGGACAAATGAGATGATCAGGTGGCTTTTTTTGAATTTTGTATGAAATGTAGTATTTTTTTTTTGTTTGCATTGATCTGCAGTTTCTGATTGCTACTTAGTCACTGCTTAAAGTGATTTCTACTTTTTTTATGTGAGTGCTCAATTAAAAGACTGTTCTTGAGTGGTCTACACGTTCTGCTATGTTGTTTTCTTTAAAAAGAAAAAAAGATCCTATAAGAGAGAATAGCCAGTATGCATGTTATATAGGTTTTGTGTTAAAGTGACTGCTGCCGTGGTAGAGACAAAGTTGTTACATCAGCAGTCAGGTTGTCATAAGTCCTCAGTGGGATACATTTGGTTGACCTACTCAAAGAAAGCATTAGAAAACAGTTGTTCATAAAAGACTATATTATTCTGTGTTACTAGTTGGCCTGATTTTTTTGAATAAAATTCTTTGGAGGAAATTTAACTAATTCAGCAATCATTGAGTTTTCATGAGTCCTCTACAAAGAAGGAATACCAACATTTATACCGAAGACGCCATATTGCAAAACGTGGATATTAAATCTTCAAGTACCTTCAGGAAAGCTACAGTTCCCTTAGCATGATCAGTTTTTGCTGGGACTTTTTTGGCCTCAGCACTCACCGGGGTGACACATTCAATTTATGAAGATTGGACATTCGAGATGATAAACTTTGGTCGACTTTCAACTGATTGACTGAACTTATTTGGAATTGCGATCTCAAAGACTTAACATTTAGCTCCCACTTGCTTATTTCTTCCTTGTGTTGTTATTGGTGACCCATGGTAAAGTTACTTTGCCCTGGAAATGAAATTGAAATATTTTTTCTTTAGTTGGCTGTCATGCTTTTTCTGTTGAATTAGTGGATAACTCTGTAAATAAGAAACGTGAACAAAAAAGGGAAAATGAATGATACTTGGAATGTATCCATATTTATTTCTTTACCAGAGACTGGAAATCCTGAGTGATTGTTGGAAAAAAAATTGTCGGGCCAATATTTCTCTTTCAAAAATGTAATATGGAATAAATGAATAATTGTCCCACTCAGTGATGTATTGTGTTACGGCCAAACACGGTCATTGACAAAGCTTTTTATGTCCAGTGAAGTAATTTTTGCATGGTGTATATGATGTTGCCCTTCTGTGGGTTGTGCCAAAAATCTCCAAAGCTGGATAGTTTTGCAATCACATTTTTAGGGATAAATAATGGGGTGGGATTGTTTCAGAATGTCTTGTTTATAGTCTTCCGGTGTTATACCTCTGCTTTAGCATATACCTTCTCACCTGCTATAGAGTAGAATAATTTATGACATGAGTGTGAGGGTGCTTTTAGAATCTACGTCAGGCATGTCCAAACTTTTTTCGAAGAGTGCCAGATTTGATGAAGTGAACGTGCGAGGGCCGACCATTTTGCCTGACATTCTTTGAACCATTAAAATTAAATGCAAATTTAATTGGGCAACTTATTTGTGGGGCCTTATCAGTCCGGAAAGCGGGCCACAATTGGCCCGCGGGCCGGACTTTGGACATGCCTGATCTACGTGATCTTTTCAGAGTGCCAGTAGTAGAACTATTCAAGGCCATTGTATATATCATCAGGCTTGAAGATCTGTAGGAGTCATCTAGTATTACCAGTAAAGCCAACCATTTAGACAGGCGTAATCATTTACATTTTACATACACATTGCAATCTCTACTTAATTCCCAGTAGGAAGGACTGACTGATTCATAAAAAATGTAAGATTGTCGAGGTTTTTTTATGGTCCTCAAATATAATTTCCTTTCCTAAAGTGATGGAGATTATTTTTCTCTTTAACATATTTGTACTTGCTGCATTATGGTGTGAAGAACACATTGCTACTACCCTTTAAATGAATGTATTTTCTTGAGTGACCAGTTATAAGCTGCCTTACCTACATTTTCAATTTTAATGCCACACAAACATACTTTCAGTGAGTATTAACTAATTTTCCAGGCCTGATAAAACCAGAATTTACTAGAAAATATTACATTGTTTATAACCATTAGCCATCCATAAATCTAATATCTTTGTTTCCCAAGGTCTTTTGAGCCTCATGTTAGATTTCAAAAACACTGTTTACATTAACTGTAAAATTGATAGTTTATTATGCATTGCAAGACCCCCAATGTCTTTGGCAGCTTAACAATATAGCATCCATGGTCTTAGATGGAATGAAACAGCTCTGGATAGTTTATTCAGAGATGATGACCTCTCCCATCAACCCCTGTAATATAATCTCATTATGAGTTCTGACACGTGAAAGGAGCTGCCTGGGAAAAGTTTAAACAATGTTATTTACACAACTATTATATTGCATAGGCTAATGCAGAAAAGTAAAAAGATGGCACCCATAAGCTTTTTAATTGTGATAGTTCAGTAGATAAACAGATTAACAGTGATTCATTAACTAATCAAAGAAAATAACTTGCATGCATTGTCCACACATTACCCTACTGGGATTTCCCATAATTTTATTGTATTGTTTACATTTGAAACTAGCCCCAAAAGATGCCTGCTGCCAAAGCACATGGAGACACATAAACTTGCATGCATGCCACACAGTAGCTGCCTCCTGACCTGTGGCAGATCGTGGTTGGCCTGGTCAGATATGTTATCCATAAAAAAGTGACAACACCTTCTTTTTTTTAAACTGCAGAGTTTGATGAACACTTTAAGCTCTATAACAGATGAGAGGAAAAAGCACAACAGTCACTCTGCTCTTAGCGAAAACTGTTTTCAAAAGGACTACAGAACAGCTATAAAAAAAATTCTTTGTTTTGTTTAGTAACTTTAAACGGTGAGCCGGTGTAACTTGTTGCCAGAGTGTTTGTTTTAGTTTTATTTTATATCCTGTGGCTGTTACACTGGTTAAATGGTGGTAAATAACCTGGCAAATTATTCTGGTTGTATATTTGAATCTTGATGTTTGATTTCAATTAAATGGCACAAACATAAATAAATTAGATTGTCTAACATGCAGTTGCTGGGAGTGTGATTTAATTTATGTCTTAAAAATAAAATGTTTAAAATAATGTTTAATCGTTTCTTTTGTGAAAATATACAAGGCTAACTGATCCCTCCACCCTTGGTATTGCAAGGAGACAGGATGCAACACTTGAAATTTGTTTTTCACTTAAAGTTACTATTTAAAAACAATGACCTTCCCAAGGAACTGGAAATGGATTTCACCATAATGTGAAAATCTTACATATGCTATGAAATATGGGTCTATGTTCGAACATCTAATAAGCTTTGATTTGACAACAAGCTAGAGATCTATTAATTGGGAGGAACATTCAAGCAGATCCTGAGGTCAGGAAGTTACAACAGCTGCTTCCATGGTATTAGGAAGAGGTCTACATATAATCACTTAATATGTTATATAATGTATATTTATATATAACAATTATATAATATCAATAAACATCATTACACTTAAGTTATAGAAATGTAAAACGTGGGCTTTGGGACAACAAAAAGGAAAGCGAATAAACTAAGATGTATGTGGCCCCATATTCATAAATAGTAAGTCTTGGGCAAACATCTATATCAACATCACAACCAACAGAATCTTCTTGTTGATTGCTCCACAATTTGCAGAGAAATTGTTTTTGTGAATAAGGCCGAAACCTCTGTAATGTTGTAAGAGTTGCACTACATGAAGAATCCTCTAGATGGCAGTATATGTACACAGAAGGCAATATACCTCACTAACTAAACGACCTTATTTCACCGGTATTCTAAGGTATATTAACCCATTAGACCTTCAGTTGAAGTAAGTGAATATGCTATAAACAATCACATGCACAGACACACGTACACAAACTGTCAGCCTTTGTTACTTATCTGATAATAATGTTTTTATCATGTCTTTTGGGGTTAACTAGAAACAGATATATTAAGAGCTTGTTAGATCATCTAAAAAGGAACATCTTCAGTCTCTATACTATAACCTTCTAAGTGTCCCAGTCTATAGGTGGTGCTACCATACATCTAAATTAATTACGCACCCCACATTAAGATCTTTGAAATATAAACACCGTATTATAATGCTGCATTGTTCTAAAACTAAACAAAGCTCCCCTCAAAAACACTATGTTTATTTTTTAAATATAAATTTTATGATATAAATAGATCACTAGGTTTGCCACGGAAACAGTGAATGCTGGGTCTTCAAAGACAAAACCTTTCTTTGTCCCCTAGTCTGGCTCACATAGTAGCCTAGTAGTGGAGGTGTCTTTGTATAGGGAGCTTCCTTACTCTTCCCCAGCAACTCACACTCCATGTACCCGCTGTTTTAATATTCACTGTGTTGTTCTAGCAGAGGGAGCAGAACCTGAATCGCTACTTTACACAACTTCATGATGCACATCACCAGCCTGTGATGTCATACCCCAATGCACAATGCAATGGAGAAAAGAATCATTTGTGCCAGATTAGTAAATGCTTCTCTTGTGGGCAGTGTACATGTGGCCTTTGGCATGGCGTGATCCAGGGTAGCACCAGGGGACAAGCGAAAGCTAGAAGCCCAATTATATAGTGTTGCGAAACCTTTCACTAACAATAGAAACGGCAACAATGCACACTGCAACCGATCTAGCCAGCGTGTACATTCTTCTTAAAGCCGTTCTAACGCTCGACATAGTGGGTATATGTGGAACTGCAAAGTAAACACACAAAAAAAGGCTTCTGGAAGTGGCCCAAAATCTTCAAATCAAAGCAGCCCATGGGGCAGCCCCTCTCCCTTGCCTGGTCTCTTGCCAGTTCCAAGGCATAGTCGTGGCTAACAATAGCATCAACCTTGGTCTACACTGTTTGGCTAGACCAAGGATTTATTGCTTTACTGGCAAAGTCTTTGAGACAATCCTAGTGTCCATTTTAACATATGACCGTAAGTGACCTGTTTGGTGTCATTCTTGTGAATCTTCCAGGCACCAAACCACATTTATTAAAACAAATATACAGTTTACCTTTATAAATACGGTAAGTCATATAATTGTCATTACCTAAGACGTTCCCATTTTCCACGCTACTTATCTATTATGCTCCTTTGCATGCTCCCCACGTACCAGGTACAGCAAGGCTTATCTTAGTTGATAAAAAATGCATGCATGAGAACGAGTGTAATGAATGTTAGTAAACTGTTTCTTGGGATAAGTGAATTATGGTGATATTGAAATAATGGCTGGTAATAAAAAATAGCCCGGCTTAACCTGCCAGAAGTATTTTCAGTTTATTCTAGCCAATTAGTATCTATGGCAATGAATAATTACCGTATTTGCTCGATTATAAGACAAGGTTTTTTTCAGAGCAAATGCTCTGAAAAATACCCCTCGTCTTCTAATCGGGGTCGTCTTCTAATCAGACCTCAAATAGAGGTCTGATTATGAGACTAAGATCCAGATCCCCCGCACCGCTGCAGGGGACCTGGATCCTCCTGTCTCCCCCCCCACACACACTTACCGGTGCTTCCTGCTGTATTGCCGGGGCAGCGGGTTGACGTCTACGCGATCCGCGTAGACAACGTCCGCTGCAGCCGGAAGGAGGTGTGGCTAGCAGCGGGGGTTGTCTGCGTCCGTCGCGGATACCTTCCCCGACTGTCAGAGATCAGAGTTCCCCCCAGAGTTATACCCCTATATGCCACTCTGGCACTTAGGGGGTTAAAAGGCATATTATGGGGCAGAGTGGCATATAGGGAGGTATAAGGCATTTCAGGAAGCAGAGTGGCGTTAAGGGGGCATTTAATAGAGCACTCTGCCTCCTGAAATGCCTTATACCTCCCTCAATACCACTCTGCCCCATAATATGCCTTTTAACCCCCTAAATGCCAGAGTGGCATATAGGGGTATAAGGCATTTCTGGAGGCAGAGTGCTCTATACAATGCCTTTTAACTCCCTTAATGCCACTCTGCCTCCTGAAATGCCTTATACCTCCCTATATGCCACTCTGCCCCATAATATGCATTTTAACCCCCTAAATATTCCTATATATATAAGCCCTATATTCAGGCTTTTTCTTTTTTTCCTAAGTTAATATTCAGATTTTGGGGGGTCGTCTTATAATCAGGGTCGTCTTATAATCGAGCAAATACGGTATTTGTTTCCCAAAATATATGTATTTGTGTCTTAGTGTTATCATAACTTAAGTGCAACATAAATATTGGAAGAGATGCCTAAAAAGGTTTTGTGTAGGACTGGACTGGACATAGGACATTGGACCATTTGTGCACATAAGAAGATCTCACTCACAATATCACCCAGAATGAACTGCAAGGGAGTGAAAGAAGTTGAGTGGTCAGTTAGGGAGTCGAGTGAGGGATTGTGTTAACTCTACTGACCAGACTCGACTAAGATTACGTGGCCGCACATGCTAACACTTGAGAATCAATTTGCATATTCTAATGCAGTAAAATAAAGGTTATTTGTGAGTGATTAGAAATTAAAAATTACGGGAAAGACATGTGTGTCCTCACGTCAAAATCACAAAATTTGCTAGTATACATTTACATAATCTACATTTAGATAATTGAAATGCAGAAATATACAGGGGTCAACCTTGGAGACCCTCTACTGATCTAAATCAGCAGTAAGCATAAGTGGACATATCTATACCATAAATGTATATACTAAGACATTCCATAACTGAGCTTCATGGGCTACTGCAAACAACACAAAATGCTGGGGAGTGAATTATTATTTATTGTTTTATATAGCGCCATTCCGTAGCGCTGTACAACGGGTAGACAGGACATAACAAGTAGTATGTAACATAACAAATTGACTTACAGAGACAACAGGTGAGGAGGGCCCTGCTCAAAAGAGCTTACAATCTAGATTGGACACTAGCAAAGAGATGTATTCACTTCTAACCCAGGTTTCTTATCAAGTCACATTCAACTTACATGGCCTGTCCTAAGTTAACTCAATTATTTTCCTCCACTTTTTCTATGTAATCTTTTTTTCTCTACAATACAACATAGTGATATCATTATCAAATATAGAGCAACTCCACTGCAATTTTACTACTTTTCTTTATTCCACGTAGAATGTTCTCTGTGGCAATTTGTTTTAACTGGTCCACCAACATTTTGGGTCTTTGGGGCTCCATTTTTCTGTTATCTTGTTGAACTAAACTATTAGTAAAAATGAATAAAACTCATGGGGTTTGGTTCAGAAATGATATTGTGAGTTTTATAGCAGCGGCTGCTCCAGGGATATATCTGAGTCACCGGAATCTATTATTAAACGGTTTCAAAAGTGCTCCTTTCTGACTGCAGATAATACTAAGAATCCAATGCTACCATGGTGTTCAGCTCGTGATGAATACCGCAGGGCCTGTTAATTGGAACCCCGCTAGCTCTGGATATGAGGAAGTGTTAGTGTTTAAACAAAAGCCAATATACACCAAAACGAAACTACACAAATATACTCCTATTTTTTATGTTGGAGGTAATACCATTGAAGACACTACTTGTTAAATTCACTGAAAAAAACTGAATTTATAATGTTCTAAAAATGGTACCTATGACTATTACATTCCCCCCCCCCCGATATGAATAGGGAAGTGATATATTGATAACACTGTTATTTCACACACGCTCTATTTTAAGCTTCAACTACTCCCTATTCATGTATGTCTCAGCCCAACCCATGTTTTGTCTATGCTTGTCCCAGTGATGTTTAAATCACATTTTGGTAGTCTATATGTTTCATAGAGATCACCTAAAAAAAAAACAGTGATACTGCTATGTAAAGCTGGGATTTATAGGAATAGGCACCAGTAGGATGACAAAGTTTTGAGTGGTTCCTAGCTGTTTGGAGCCAGTGGACCATCACTGGCTATTCTCCTATTGTTTTATGGAATAAAAGAGAATATTTGAAAATCAGAAGAAAGTTTGCCTTGAGTGTCCAGGCTATACTGTTGAAAGCAGATGTTATCTGAAAGTTAGAAAATCTTAATTAAAATACCTTAAAAAGAAGAAGAACATGGTAAATGTAAGATCTGCTTTCCAATAAGCTTTGAAGCTTATTTTATATAAAAAGATCCCCCACCAAAGTCCAATAAAGAGTATTATCCAATACGCAGTTTAAAAAAAATTAACTTAAATTACACTATATGGATAAAAATATTGGGACACCTGACCATTACACCAACAGAGACAGTTGAAATACATAGATATTTGACGTTGATGTCCCTCTTTGCAGCTATAACAGCTTCTACTCTTCTGGGAAGGCTTTCCACATGATTTTTGGACTGTCTTTGTGGGATTTTTGCTCATTCATCCAGTAGAGCATTTGCAAGGTCAGGCACTGATGTTGTACAAGTAGTCCTGGCTCACAATCCCCCTTCCAGTGGAGAGTTGAGGTCAGGGCTCTGTGCTTTTGCCCACATAGTGTATGTTCACCTTGTAAAAGTAAATTAATGAATGGCTTCAGGTCAGTATTTGGGATAGTGAAGGGTTCCACAAGATACCAAACAAAAGAAACTATTATTAAATTATTAGAGTAAATAAGCCTTGTCATTCCCATGTGTCCATCTTGGTGTAAAGACCAATCAGCTAACAGATGGCCATGAAACTGCCCAATGGCAGCCACCTGATGTGACTAAACTATGACAAGATCTTCCAGTGTAAACAGCACCAAGGTCAGAGTGAGGGCTTAATTCCACCTATAAATCTTTATTGCCTTTGCACTGCAATAAACCAAACTTTCCATAAACTATATTTTTATTGCAGGGTGCTAATCATTAAACCTTCCTTCCCTGCACTACGATGGGTTCCCAGAGCCACCCAACACACACAGGCATTTCCCATCACCTCTTGGCAAAGAGAGAACGCTTCTACCTTCCGCCTTTCACAATCTGCTGAGAAATGCAGTGTTTTCTAATTAAACATTGAAAAAGATATGTAAATTCATAGATTAACTGACTCATGTTACCTGGATTCCAGGCTCTCTTCAACTAACTAGTGATAGCAGTAAACACAATGTGTCAAGGCAAATATAGTGTGTGTGTAGATAGATAGATATATAGATAGATAGATAGATAGATAGATAGATAGATAGATAGATAGATTAGATTAGATAGATATAGCAAAAGCCCTAAGCATTTCATGTCAGATTTTAAAAAAAGTATAACTGTCAGCTGCACTTGATTGCAAACATTTATGGAGTGTGCAACATCTTCTGGCCCATCTGGCATTCTTGTGCACCTTGCTCCAGGTCAGTGGAGATGGTTGATTATCTTCTTTCCAACCATCATAAGGTGCTGCCATGCAGACCTTGCTCATTCTGCCCTTCCATCATGGATTTTAAATTCATCCCCACTCAGAAACGAGAGACAAGATAGAGAATCTTAATAAAGCTATATCTCTATAATGTATATATATTTTTAAAATAAAGGATAATGTATAATTTTTTTTTAACACTTGCATTACAAATGGCACACCCCAAATCTTTATTGCTATTAAAGCTAGAACTACTCCTGGTGTTTGATCATGCTACTAAAACATAAGTCATCCCATGTGGTTACACCCTCAATTTATGTGTTTAGAGCCTATAAGAGGTTGAGGATGAGACTTGTTGACGGTTACGGGTCCTGCGACCCATCCTCACACCGGTTGACTTACCTTCCGGAGGGAGGCACTGATTCCTGACGGGTTGCCTTGTCTCCGTGACCCTCCTCGCCCAAAAGATTGCTCCTGCGACGAGAAACATGGCGCCGGTAGGCAAGTCAGAGGTCTTGTGTTGGCGCAAAATGAGGGAGAAGAGCCAAGCTTTAAAGCTCCAACACAGCCCCCTATGTGTCCTATGTTTGGGGACTGGTTAAGGGGCATTGCTAGTGTCATCACACGGTAAGACATACCCACGTGCCCTATAAATATACCTGGGAACTTATGGGCTCTGCTGTTGGTGGGCGGTCCCGTTGACGTCAGTGGACGGTCTCATTGACATCGGAGGGCGGTCCTGTTGACGTTAATGGAAGTTCCCACTGATGTCGGGGGAGTTCCAGCTGATGTCGGTGGTGTTCCCGTTGCCGTCAGCGGGAAACACCCCCATTTAAAGGGAAAAAAAAGGCAGGGAATGGGGTGTGTCAATATCCCGCTCCGCGACCCGGAGGATTCAGGTCTTGACCCAGAGAACCGGAGGAGCAGCAATCACCCGGCAATCTCTGGGTCAAACCCGGAGAGTTACTAGGTATGCCTATAAAGCCCCAAGTGTCCCTGTTACCTATGCTCAGATATCCTGGTGCTACCTACCTGATACAGTGTGTCTCTACCTTTTTACCTATTTACCTTTTGAACCGCTACTGTAAGGTTTGTCTTACCAGAAGGAATCCGATATGCAGGACTGGAACACACTTGCTCAAAAACAGAACACACGCAAGGGGCCTGGTGAGGATAACAGGGCACTTGGTGGTGTAACTGTAAGCACGAGTGGTCAGAGGGCAACCGTTTAGCAGACCAGGGTCGGGACGCCAGAGGTAAACGTAGTCGGGTCGGATAGCCAAGGTCAGGATGCCAGAGGTACACGTAGTCGGGTTGGATAGCCAAGGTCAGGATGCCAGAGGTACACGTAGTAGCAGGGAGAGCCAGGGTCAGGAAACCAGAGAAACACAGGAAGCCGTTTAGCAGACCAGGGTCGGATACCGGGAGAACAGGAACAAGATATATATATATAGGATACGGGAGGAGTTCACGTAATACGGACAGAACCAGTATAACTGAGCACTGTGGATACTGTGCTCGAGGTTTAAATAGCCCGGGGGGGCGTTCCCCGACGTCCGGGACGTGATCGCGTCCTGCGTCGCCATAGCGACGCAGCGGAATCCAGCCGGCGGTCAGCTTCATGAATATTCATGAAGCGGCCTCGTGCGCGAGCGGCTGCTTCAAGCTCCAGTCTGCGGTGCCAGCGTTTCTGCCGGGGAGGAGAAGAGGACGGCCGGGAGCTGCTTAAGGTAGGTGCCTTACAGGATCCCCCTGCAAGACGCGACCTCCGGGGGCGAGGATGGCCTGGCTTGAGAGGATGCAGTTTATGAAACTTTTGAACACATAATGGAGCATGAACTTGACTTGCCGGTTCCCAGGTCCTTTCTTCTGGGCTATATCCTTTCCATTGTATAAGGTATTCTAGATGCCCTCAACGGATCCTGGAATCTACCACTTTTTGTACCACGTATTCTTCAATCCCGTCGATGACCACTGGTGCAGGAGGAGGAGGTACCCGGTCAGGAAAAGGATTGGCCACCCAAGGTTTGACCAGCGATACATGGAAAACCGGATGAATCCGACAGGTAGAGGGAAGTTTCAATTGCACTGTCACTGGGTTGATGATTTTCGTGATATTGTATGGGCCAATGAACTTAGGTCCCAGTTTCTTGGAAGGGATCTGTAGGCGCAAATGACTTGTGGACAGCCAGACTTTGTCGCCACAATGGTAAGTAGGGGGACTGGAACGGTGGCGATCTGCATATGATTTGTAGGCCTTTCTGGCCTTGATTAAGTTTTGCTTCAGGACTTGAAATTGTCTTGTTAGCACGGTGACTCGATCCGAGATCCCGGGAATCGTAGGTTCGGTTGGCAGACCTGGAATCATGATAGGATGGTAACCATAGTTAGCGAAGAATGGAGACATCTTTATAGATCGCTGTGTTTGATTGTTGTAGGTGAATTCTGCGGAAGGGAGAAATTGGAGCCAATCATTCTGAAGGTGCGTGGTGTAACATCTTAAGTAATGCTCTAATATTTGATTTAGACGTTCGGTCTGACCGTTGGTTTGCGGATGAAAGGCCGTGGACAAAGTGGGACGAATGTGCAGCTTGCGGCAGAACACCTTCCAGAAACGAGATGTGAATTGCACTCCACGGTCTGAAGTGATAGTGCGTGGTAATCCATGAAGCCGGAACACTGTATCCAGGAACAAGGTGGCTGTGGTGGAAGCGGAAGGAATGCCAATTGTGGGAATAAAATGTGCCATTTTGGTGAATCTATTGATCACCACCATGATTGTGTCGTGTTTCTTGGAGGGTGGTAGATCGACAATAAAGTCCATAGAAATTTTAGACCAGGGAACCGAAGGAATAGGTAATGGGCGGAGAAGGCCCGTTGGTTTTCTACGGAGGGTCTTGGTACGAGCGCAGGTAGTACATGAACGGACAAACGAGGTCACATCTTGGTCTAGCGAAGGCCACCAGAATTGACGTCGAACGAGGTCTGTAGTCTTCTTAATGCCCCCATGTCCAGAGAGGAGAGAATCATGGCATGTTTGTAGAACCTTTAAACGGGCCGGGGTCGGTACAAATATCTTATCACGGTAGTATAATAAGTTTCGGGTACGACGAACCGGAGGATTAGTTCTCGGAACTACGGCTCTGCGGGATAAGGAGCGAATGAAGTCCATGAGAGATGGTTGGTGTGTGAGGAAGAGGCTGGAAGGAAGAATAGTATCCGGTTGAGTCTCGGGACAACTCGATACAGTAGGTAACCGAGACAAGGCGTCTGCTTTGGTATTACGGGATCCAGGGCGATACGTGATATGTAGGTTAAATCTCGTGAAAAAGAGAGCCCACCGAGCCTGTCTGGGGCATAGACGCCGTGCGGAGCGAAGATACTCCAGGTTCCGGTGGTCAGTATATACTGTTACTGGATGTTGAGTCCCTTCTAGCAGATGACGCCAGGTGTCCAGAGCCTGTTTGATGGCCAGTAGTTCTCTGTCCCCCACACTATAGTTCATCTCGGCCGGGGTGAGTTTACGCGAGTAGTAGGCCACAGGATGCAAATTTTGTTTGTCCCCATGTCGTTGGGACAGAACTGCTCCTACCGCTAGATCCGAAGCATCCACCTCCAAATGGAACGGTTCCGCCACCATGGGTTGAATAAGGATGGGAGCAGTGGTGAAGTGTTGTTTGAGAGCGTCGAACGCATTCTGTGCTTCCGGTGTCCAGGCAAAACGGGAGTATTGACGAGTCAACTTGGTGATGGGCGCGATAACATGAGAGAAGTTTCTAATAAATTTGCGATAATAGTTTGCAAAGCCAATAAAACGTTGGACCCCTTTTTTATCAGAAGGTACTGGCCACTCCAAGATAGCTGACACCTTTTTAGGATCCATCTGTAGGTTTCCAGGCGTAATGATGAATCCCAGGAATTCTACCTGATCAGCTTCAAATTGGCATTTTTCCAGCTTAGCATAAAGGTGATGTGTGCGTAGACGGTCGAGAACCATTTTGACCTGGTCGCGGTGATCAGATAGGTTTGACGAGAATATGAGAATATCGTCCAGATAGACCACCATAAAGACATCCAGATAGTCCCGAAAGACGTCATTTAAAAAATGTTGGAAGGTAGCAGGGGCATTGCAGAGCCCAAAGGGCATGACAAGATATTCGAAATGTCCATATCGACTTCGGAAGGCGGTCTTCCACTCGTCTCCTTTACGCATGCGGACCAAATTATAAGCCCCTCGGAGATCAATCTTGGAAAAGATCCGCGCAGTTTTGAGTCGATCCAGGAGTTCAGGAATAAGAGGTAACGGATATCTGTTTTTAATGGTGATCTTATTTAGTTCCCGATAGTCTACACATGGTCGCAGACTCCCATCTTTCTTTTCTACAAAAAAGATTCCTGCTCCTGCTGGAGAAGTGGAAGGTCGGATGAACCCTTTAGCTATATTTTCTTGGATATAGTCCTTAAGGTGCTGTAATTCAGGTTCTGATAATGGAAATATCCTGCCGAATGGGATGGGAGCGCCAGGGAGGAGATCAATGGGACAGTCATAAGTCCTTTGGGGAGGAAGTGTATCAGCTCCCTTCTTGTCGAAAACATCACGGAACTCTGCATATTGTTTAGGAATACGTGGATCAGGAGGAGGAGGCGAACAATCAGGAAGCAATAGAAGTGTAGGGTGGTCTGTCCGGCATTGATTGCGGCAAAACAGGGATTGGAAGGAGAGGGTCCCCTTGGACCAATCAATTGTAGGATTATGGAGTCTTAGCCAGGGTAGGCCAAGAATTACTGGAAACATGGGTGACGGAATAAGGTCAAAGTTCAAGTATTCCGTATGATTATTCCCCAATAGAGCATGAAGTGGTGATGTTTCGTGTGTAACGGGTCCAGTAGACAGGGGGGACCCGTCGACCACTTGTATATGTATGGGAGCTGGCTTAATTGAAGTTGGTATATGCAGTTGCTTGGCAAAGTCCTGGTCCATGAAGCAACTGCTGGCTCCAGAGTCGATGATAGCAGAAACGGTGGTAGAATTATTGGTCCACTGTAAAAACAAGGAGATGTACAGGTGAGGAGAACCGTCCTTAGGGAAGGAACTTAGGCAAACTTTATCAGGTGCAGGCTTACCCCTGGGAGGGCGTCGCGGACAGGTAGATATCAGATGTCCAGGTTCACCACAGTATAGACACAGATTGTTCCTCCGACGACGGGCCTTCTCGGCTTCTGATAGTGGGCCACGTGCCACTCCGATCTGCATAGGTTCTTCTGGAGGGGGCATGATCGCTGGAAACTGGAGAGGAGGACCAGTAGGAACCGTAGGAGCAGTATGAACCGTAGGAGGGAAGTGGCGTCTCGGGGTAGGAATGGCTGAAGCTGCGCGTTCCAGGCGTCTTTCCCGAAATCTGCGGTCAAGCTGTATGACCAGGTGTATGAGGTCTTCTAAGGAATCAGGAATGCCCACGCGAGCCAGTTCATCCTTCAATCCTTCGGCCAAACCCAGACGGAACTGATCTAACAGTGCTGGTTCGTTCCACTTGCTTTCCATAGCCAAGCTTCGGAATTCGGTCACGTATTCCTCTACTGGCCTCTTCCCTTGTCGTAAAGCACGTATGGCAGCATGAGCAGAGGTAGTGCGAAACGGATCGTCAAATAAAGTGTCCATAGCGTGACTGAACTCGGTCCATGAGTTCAGGACTGGATTATTGGTGCGCAGTAGATGGTGAGCCCAGATCTGTGGTTCCCCTGATAATAAAGAAATCACAGTTCGTACCTTCACATGATCAGAGGCGTAGGTTCTGGGTTGGAGAGAGAACAGGATTTGGCAGGACATCATGAAGGTACGATAACTGGCTCTGTCTCCTGAGAAGTGCTCGGGAAGAATAGCCTTGGGTTCAGGAGTAGCAGCAGCAGCAGAGGCCCCCTCCATTGGTGGAAGCGGAGCGGGAGCGGGAGCAGGAGATGGTGCCCCAGGGCCAGGGGGGTTAGTTTGCAGTTCATGAAGCTGGTGCTGCATATGCGCATGGCTGGCTTGGAGGTCCTGGAAGGAGCGAGTAAGTGCAGTAATCTGTCCAGCGATGGCTGCAAGAGCATCAGAAATTCCTGCGGATTCCATGTCGAGGCTCAGTTATTCTGTAAGGTTTGTCTTACCAGAAGGAATCCGATATGCAGGACTGGAACACACTTGCTCAAAAACAGAACACACGCAAGGGGCCTGGTGAGGATAACAGGGCACTTGGTGGTGTAACTGTAAGCACGAGTGGTCAGAGGGCAACCGTTTAGCAGACCAGGGTCGGGACGCCAGAGGTAAACGTAGTCGGGTCGGATAGCCAAGGTCAGGATGCCAGAGGTACACGTAGTCGGGTTGGATAGCCAAGGTCAGGATGCCAGAGGTACACGTAGTAGCAGGGAGAGCCAGGGTCAGGAAACCAGAGAAACACAGGAAGCCGTTTAGCAGACCAGGGTCGGATACCGGGAGAACAGGAACAAGATATATATATATAGGATACGGGAGGAGCTCACGTAATACGGACAGAACCAGTATAACTGAGCACTGTGGATACTGTGCTCGAGGTTTAAATAGCCCGGGGGGGGCGTTCCCCGACGTCCGGGACGTGATCGCGTCCTGCGTCGCCATAGCGACGCAGCGGAATCCAGCCGGCGGTCAGCTTCATGAATATTCATGAAGCGGCCGCGTGCGCGAGCGGCTGCTTCAAGCTCCAGTCTGCGGTGCCGGCGTTTCTGCCGGGGAGGAGAAGAGGACGGCCGGGAGCTGCTTAAGGTAGGTGCCTTACAGCTACCTGCCTCGACCCCTGGAGTGTTACCTGTTTTTGCTATTTGACTGCTGCCTGCCTTGGACCTTTGCTCTTTTATGCTATTTGTCTGCTGCCTTGAACCCTGGGTTGTTACCTGTTTGACCATAGTTTGCCTATTGACTTTTGGACTGTATCTAGACTTTTCTTGGAATGATCTCACCTTTACCATGTTGCACCACTCCTGCCCTGGACTTCTATTTTGGACACCAAACCAGGTCCTAACACTTGTTCTCTAATTGGTACAGAACCATTCAGTGAAAAAAACATTCAAGCCTTTTGACAATTGGGTATACGGCGAATGATTCTCCTTTACAGTTTCCTCCTATATGGGTGAGGTAAGTTAGTGAATAATATCTTTGCCAGATAATTGCCATTATAACTTTAATAAGGACTTGGCTCAGCAGCTCAAGTCTCAAGAGCCCCTAAAAACCCAGGTTGGGATGAGCTACCTCTAGGTTTACCTATGTGGGGCATATGTAAGCACAACTTACCTATAGTGTTCACCTGCATTAGGCCACAAGAATGTTTGTGTAAGCCTACTGCCTACAGCACATGTCTGGAGTTGCTATCTTGGGTGTGGTGAATAAGTATCTTTACTATCTTTGTTTTCATGTACCCAAATGTTACATTGGATGGACCTCTATCTGAGGAACTTAAAAGAATGGGGGAGTAGGAAGGGTCAACTTTAAATGTTTAAAATACTGTTATCTCCCTCCATCCCACAGGACAGAGGACAAAGGGAAAGGCACAATTTGTTCTATGTCTCTCAAAAGGGTTTATTGCATTGGGGCATGAGAGTAGAGGTGGACATTCATCTATTTCCCTCCGTCCATTAAAGTTCCTTAAATCCAGATTGTGTAGAATCCACAATGGCTTGTCGGAAAACAACTTTTAATGTTTGTACCACACACAGTTCATTATTGTTGGCTTCATTTGTGTCAATTCTAAAATAAAGATTTTACAAGCTGCTATGGATATGATGGTATGTGGAAAGTACTTGCATTCCCCAAATTCCTTATCCCTTTCCTTTACCATATTGTTTAGTTGCCCAACACTGCAATCCCGTGTATTTTCTTCTGTGTATCAATTCTCCAAGTGTCTTAGTTCAGGTGCTCCTTAGTGCCTCTTCCAATCAGCCTTTCCATTACATTGTGTATCTTTTATTCCTATCTGGTAAGTTAGTCCTGCTTTCACCCTTCTTCCTGTACAAAATCACACATCATAATTTCTTGCATCTTTCAACCACTTAGTGTAAACTTTTTAAAAAGTTAAACTTTAACATGTAGGAACATGATAACTTTTTGTATAACAACAGTAATTTCCAACAGGGAGGTCCCAACAGCCTGTTTTGGATCCTACCATAACTTGTACTGCCAAAGAGAGCAAGGAGGTAGTGATTGGGGTGGGTAAGTAAGGTCACTTTTTCATTGAAACACACAAACATAATGATTATACAAACGTTCATTTTCAAGTAAAATGTAAAAATGCGGTTTGCTTTGTTTTATAATATGATTTTTGGATTAGATATTATTTAGGCATAATGGAGAAGATGGGGAACCAGAACAGCAACATCATGGCTCTCCATGGTGTTTTAGTGCAGTAAATAAAACAGTTTAAAATAAAGCAACTACTATTTTCATACATTAGAAGCAGTCTGTAGATGAAGAACATTCATAAGTAAATAATTATACAAGAGTATGAGATAATGAGATATTTGAAGCCAAGATTTTATTGGTCACTTGATGGTCTGCTCCTACCTTACCTGCCAGCCTTATGCATTTCAGGTGTGCTTAACAGTATTGGTGCAATGTACAGTACACAGGCTTCTATACATATGAATGTGCACAACTACATTCAGTGGATAGGTAGAAAAGGGCATACTACACTTAGTTTTGTACCTTTTTATGTTTACCTGCGCAACTTATTAGCTAAATGACCGCAAACCACTTTTAAAACATACATGCATGAATGAAGGCAGTTGAGACCGTGCTATGCATACTTACCAGTCCACCAGAGACCAAACCCCACCTACCCCAAATAACCACAGGCACCGCTGTATGGATGATAACAGGCTACAGTTTTATTAACTCACACATTGTATTATATTAGCCTATTACCAAATACAACCTTCGTATAACATCAACACAAACCACTAATGCATAAATAAATAACATAACACAACCTAATACAGTCCCGAAACCTAAACAGTCCCATGGGTCTGGGATGGATGTTATTGTTATGTTTCTGAGTGTGTATGTGAGTGCTGAATGTCTAGTTGTGTTGGTGTAAATGTCAGGGTGCGTGCGTCAGTGTGAACGTCAATGTGAGTGCCCACCCAAAATCAGGCTCTGGATCCGCCCTTTAACTGTCCTTGCTGTCCGTTAACTCTGACAGTTCCATACACTGTCCACCAACCAGTACTAGCCACCAGCCGACCTTAAGCTCCATGGGCATGGCCATAGTACTCAACCTTACCACATAAGAGGTTAGGGGACCAACTTACCAACTGCAACATCAACTTCCAACTCCATACCTTACAATCACTGACTGGCAAGGAAACAACACCCACCTGCTGTGACAAAGAAAACACAAGTTCGCAGCCTAAACACAGCCAATCACACAGCACTCATTCACACTCATACATGTGCCATGTATTACTCCAAGAATATTAACTTTTGCCTGGCTACTTCCTAGCAAATACTGACAGGTGAGGAACACACTTTTTGTGTGTGTAAGGGGGTTGTAGAAGAAGCATGAAGTTCTGTTGAGCATACCGAGACATTTTGGACAATGTGATGCTTCCAACTTTGTGGGAAGCGTTTGGGAAAAGGCCCTTTTCTATTCCAGCATGACTCTATGAAAATGTGGTTTGATGAGTTTGGTGTAAGAGAACCTAACCTCAACCTCATCTTTGGGATGAACTGGAACGGAGATTGCAAGCTAGGCCTTCTTGTGCCACATCAGTGCCTGACCTCAATGCTCTACTGGATGAATGGGCAAATATTTCTACAGAAACAAGATTTGGGGAAGAGTGGAAGCTGTTATAGCTGCAAAAAGGGGGGGGGCAACTACATCATAATGTCTATATATTTATTTGGAGAAACCAGACCTAAGGATGTGGTCCAAGGTGGACACTTTCTCACATTCTCTCTTAATATCTTCCTACCTATCTTCCGTCTCCTTCTCCTGCAGCTCAGCTTCTACTCTCGTCTCTTCTTATTTCTTCTTTCTTCATCCACTTTCCACCTTCATTAACAGGCCTTCTGGAGCATTTCCGCATAAGAGTGTAGCCTCTGTGAACCACCTGTGCAGCCTGTGCCCTGATTAGACACTACATTGGCCTGGAATAAAGGTTCCCAGGACAGTTCCTCAAAATGTGTGATTGTCCCATGGGATCCGGGACATGTGGACACCCTAACTAGTAGTTACTTGCCATCCAAGTATGGGTTTCAGAGAGATTGCGGAACTATTTTGGTAGGCTTTTTTCCCTTTGTTTGACAGTCTACCTCACAGCTTCTATATAAGCAGGCCCAACATTAGCTTAACTATAACTATTTATATACTAAATAGACCTATTGAATGTTTACATTTTTGTTTTAAAAAAAAATCAATATGCACTACTGTTCAAAGGTTTGGAATCACTTAGCTGTTTTCATGGAAAACAAGAAAATTTCTAACAATGCTAACATAAAATGATTTTCTAATGATCAATTAGGCTTTTAAACTTAAACTAGGTTTAGCAAACACAATGTGCCATTGGAACAAAGGAGTGGTGGTTGCTGATAAAGGGCGTCTGTATGCATATGAAGATATTCCATTCAAATAATAATCCTATACCTCGCTTGTTGTTAAGCCGCTGATTGGCTTTGCCAGACTTTCTAAGGGGAGCGAGGTGAGGACTTCTGGAAAAAAAGATAATGCTGGCCAGGTCACAGGCTGCTGCTGATGTAAGCTTCCATAAAGTTAACTAAAACCTCCAAAACAATTACGCTTGTAAAGAAAATGCATAAGCTCAAGGTAGTGTCAATTCATTCATTTAGTTGTTTCAAAAACTCTGATGCTTCACTTTCAAATCAACTGGAAATTACAAGTACTGTAAGAAACTGCGTTATAATATCGCACAATGATGACGTGAACAGACAAATTCTCAAAATAATCAGAAAGTCCAAAATAATAATGAGTATAATAAACATTTAATTAATGTGAAAAAAGAAACAGAACAGGTAATTAGATTGTTCTAAACACATAAATCAAAATATAATCTGATAATAACATAAAGGATATGTTACAGAGATGCCCAGTCTGTGAATAAATATACACATATATTTCATGAAAATACTGTCGAATAATAAAAAAATAAATAACGTTGAACTCGGCAGAACAACACACTCTCTGGATAAGGGTTAGGAATGAGCAACTAAATAGTTATTTTATCGAACAGAATTTATTCTAAATATTACTCAATGCATAAAACAATATAATAAATCGAAATAATTTTGGCAATCCCAGATGTTTTTTATTGATAAATAAAGTTGATATCCTACTGTATTTTTTTTAACCAGACCTTTATCACAGAAATGATAAAAAATTAACTACAAATATCCAATGCTGAACTCAATTGCTGAGCCAATAAAACGTCCACATTTTTAAGTTTGTTTTATAGTACACTTGTGCATTTGTTTATGTTTTAACTTTATTTTTAACGAAAATTGCCAGTTTAGAAAATTTGACATGATTCATCCATTCCTTGCGTTGTGTAGCTGCCGCCGTTACAATCCATTTTGGTGCCATTACAAGCTGTTTTGGTGCTCATTGATGAGGTAAAGTGGGGGCTGTGAATAGGAGGGTAGATATCAATGACTGATAGGTACAAGTAGCCAAAAAATTAGAGGTGGTCTCATTGATGGTAATTGCTTTGATCGGGGAGTCCAACAACCTTTTTCCTTATTTTTTTCACTCTGGCCAATCTGCATTTACAAGGGGAAGGGGCAAGCGTTCGATATATAGGTGTGCGGACTCCATTTTAACTTGTCAGAAGCAGCAGTTACAGACTAATGGGAGTTGGAGTGTGAGACAGTGATAGTTAGATTAGCAAAGGCTGAGATTGAGTCTCATGGCTCACCTACCATACTGCAAGTTAATTAATAGTTTATTTTGGTGCAAAACATTTACTGTTGTAGGGTGCATTGGAGGAGCTGTAGTGTCATCATCTGCTGGTGTCAGCCTGCCCAGGCCCAGTGCCCTACTACTTCTGCTGCTGCTGGACCTCTTTGACGGCCCTAACTCTGGGGAAACCTTTTTTTTTTTTTTATCTATAATAAGACACGAGTCCAGGTATCAGAGACTTCCCCGTTTTGGAATACCCTTGAATATGAAAAAAGGCCCCCGAATTCTGTTCGAGCCTAATGGTCTGGAAACTAAATTTATTGGCTGAAAATGAACGCGGCAAAAATGAAACAAAAATGCTTTATGGCATTTGTCTAGGGCCTTGCTTCTTTAAGATGATCAATTGGCAAACTGTTCTTCGAATGGGCATTGCACTACGCTATTGCGCTGCCCCAGGGGGACAGGAACGCAGTGCATGGCCGGGTCCAAAATGATTTACAAAGGACTGGTCAGACCTGGACCAAGCTGGCCAGAAAGAAAACTGCAAGCGAGGTAAGGGAAGATAGTGGGAGGTAGTATTTATGAATGTATGTATGTATGTTAGAATGAGGATGTATTTATAAGTGTGTTTGTGTGTTATCATGTATGTGTTAGTGTTTGTGTGTGAGCATGTATGTCTAAGGATTTGTGTGTAAACATATGTGTAAGGGTTTGTGTGTGAGCATGTAAGTGTAAGGGTTTGTGTAAAAGCATGAATGTGTAAGTGTGTGAGCATAAATATGTAAGTGTGAGCATGAATGTGTATGTGTGTGATCCTGGGGAGGTTGGGCACCCTCTGGCCCAGAGGGCAAGTAAAGCCCTTGTCCCCCCAACACACTCACGCTAACACAAACTTACACTAACATACATAATGTGTATGTGAGCATGAATTTGTATGTGTTTGTGTGTAAGCATGTATGTGTGTGAGCATGAATTTGTATGTGTGCTTGTGTGTGTTAGCACATATGAGTAAGCATCTGTGAGCATGAATGCGTTTGTGTGAGGAGGTGTGAGCATGAGTGTGTAAATGTGTGTTAAATAGGAGTACGTGTATGTTAATATAAACGTGAGTGTGTTGGGGGGCAAGCAGCCCATGTACTTTACTTGACCCCCGGGTCAGAGGGTGCCAGACCTACCCAGGATAAAAGTGCATAAATGTTATTAAGTCTAATACTGCTAGGGGACCCCAAATCACTACTTGGTATGTTTGTTACTGGGGTTGTCCCTGACGTTTACTGGGGAGACATAGAAAACTTCAGCCTAAGTGGCACAGATCTCCCAAATGTACTATTCAACAATTTTTATGCTTTAACAATTGCGCTTAATGGGTTATCGAATGGTTTCACTCACCTCAAATACAAAGAGAACTGTGATGACAGTATATGGAAATCACAGAGGGTACATAAAGACCAGACTCTTGGAGCTTTACTACTGATTGCATCTGCACCTCCTGAGACCCCAGTAAACTAATTATGCAAAAGTAAATCTACACTTTAAGGTTCCTCTGAGCAACCATTACATGATGTTTAATTAACATGGCAATAATTATTTTTCTCACTAGAATTTAAATATAATATGAAACAAACCTTGCTGTTGAAGATGTCTTCCTCTCCATCTATTGCTAAACAAAATATCCCTAACTGTGAAACAAAAAAGTGTTACTTGGCATCTATTGTTGGAAGACTGTTACCAACTCTAAAGTACATACTAACATTAATACATAATATTGCTACAATGTTAAACATAAATTCCACTACCTCTCATTCCCACCTTCTAGGCTTCCACTTCCTCCCATCTTCCTATAATCAAACAAAGAATAAAGACCAAATCTTGCACCTCTTATACTTGTTTATAATCTGTGATCTGATATTTACGTAATACTGATAGACATACACTGGGTAGTAAAAATAGGTACATTTAGTCTAGAAGAAAGGTATGCAATTTGTTGCTAAAAAAGTGTTATCCCATTCATCTTTTCATGATGTATGTATGGCATGGGTTAGTTGCAAGGAATGGTAGGGAAGTCTGATGTGATTTAGAAAATTAGAGATCATGGCAGGATGAAAGCAGATAAAGTTAGAGCATTAGCAGAGCTGGACACTGCTGTATCTGTCTGGAGCTGTCCACCCGGCAATTCTATCCATGGAACCAGTCTCGACAGCTCCAAGGCATAATGGCTTTCTTCCAGTCTAAAGGAACTATGGAAATATGGGTGGGATAACTACTTATGGTTCTGCTTCTAGTCTAGAAAAATATTTACCTGATAAAGCCCTTTGAAGTCATATGTTACATTCATATCACTAGGGACTGGTGCTTTTAAAAAAAAAACTCACCATGACTAAACATGAAGATGCAACAAAAAGGTCTATGACAAACACCTGAAAGTTATGTTTTGTTAAACTGGGTTAATAATGTGATCCCTATATCCGGACATTGTCTGTATTAAAAACTTTAGTAAGACCATCAACACATTTGTGGTCACCTGTACTAATACATCCTAAAAAAGGACATTAAGGTAACAGGGGTTCACCCAAGCACAAAAACGTGTACACACAGAGTCACAAATTTTGTGACATTACCAAAATAGGACAACCACAAACCAAACAAAGAGCTACCAGGTGATAGCATGTTTTAATCTAAGACCTCTTTCTGGAGAGGCCAGGTTGGGCACATTACTAAGGATAGTTAGGTCCTTTGTATGGGAAGCATGATCCAGCCCTGGAGGGAGAGAGGCCTCATTATCTTACTGAGTTCAACTGCCTCACTCTTCAACATCACATCATGGATTCTTCTTCTATCTCTTTATCAACTTCAATAGCTGTGTTCTCATAACTTGTTATTCCTCCATATTTCCGCATGTGGACCATCAGTGGTTTGGGTGACTGACTGCCAGCCAAGGTGTTCACATACATGCCTGTCCTGTTTTCTTCAAGGGAAGGACCCCAGTCCATAGCTGGTCGGATGGCTTGTTGTATTCTCTGGGGGGAGAGGTCAACATAAATATGTTAATTATCTGAAATTTTTATATATAACTTTGAAAGCTGAGCATGCTGGGGGTTGTGGCCCAAACAAATACACAAGCTACAGTTGTTCAATCTCCATAACTTTTATTTATATTTTTAAAATGTACATTTTATGTATCTCCTATGTGTTCCTCGCTCTTTTTGCTTCTAATGCCTCTAGCTATGGAACCTACCACCCTCCTTACTTTTTCCAATGCTTTTTGCTTGCTTTCATTATTCCCAAATCCAACTCTTCTGTTGTCACTAACAGTGCATCAATGCTATATTCTGCCTTGGGATTTTTATGTCCCAAGTTCATTATTTTACATTTATCACCATTAAATTGCAGCTAACACCATTCTTCAAACTCCAAGGTCTCTTAGAAGCTCTTCTACTGCTTGCAGCTGTGTGGTAAGTAATATAGCTCTTTTAGCCCACCAAGAACCAGCATGAGAAGTTGTTAAGAGGTATAACAAGAGCAACTGTTTATTAAGGGAACAACAGAGCCTTTTATCCAGTACAAATTAAAGGAGAGCAATAAAACATGCAAAAAATAATTAATAGAAGGAATTCAGACAAGACAACAATAAAAATGAGGGTTTATAATAAATATAGGTGGGCCTATAGGGAGAGAGCCAGTTCTTTAAACAGCAACCAATCAGAGGGCCTCATACCTTTCCCATGTTATACTATTAGAATGGACTACCAATCATCTTGTGCTATTAAAGGGGGGATGAGGCGACCAATCCAATTGGAGTAGCATCTACACTCTCCATATTACTCCTGGGGGCTCAGCACACACAGGCTGGCTTAAAGCTTATTTTATGCAGCTGCCTGATGCCAAAACTGTGGACCTGCTCACAAATGCTTTTGCTCCCATCATGCCTATTCTGCCATGCTATTTATAGGTTTTGCTTGATTATTTTTCTTTGTTTCCACTATTTTTACCCTACTGCCCTTCTTTGGTGGCAGAGGAATTGCTCGATTTCCAATAATGATAATATTATACATACAGCAAACTTTGCCTAATTTGAACAGTTTTGCAAATGCTAAATTACGATTTGACACTACTTAATTGTTCTATAAAACTATAATCTGTGCCCAGCTTTTGGTAGGAACAGCAGTGCTTGGCCTCCCCCCTCCGTCTGCTTACAGCTTCTACAGAAGCTCATTAAAACCCGGCTACGTCAGTGTACAGACTCATTAGCCTCACTTACTGCTAAGTCTACCGAACATGTTACTGAATGTCCTGCTGTCTATTTATTGATTATCCCATTTAAAATAACGTTTCTGTGGAGGGATTCAGATGGAATTTTTCCAACAATGCCAAAAGATGAGAGTTAGCTGTGATAAGCGTCATCTATTAAAAGATATTATTTATTTTTTAATTCAACCTCCAAAAAATAATTTATTAAAATGACCTTTAGCTTGTGCTAAATTCTCCTCACCTTACTCATTCTAAAATCATCAAAATCAGCAACTTAACAATAAAGATTACATAATTTAATGAGGAGGAGTATTCAACCTAAGATTTCAAGGGCTGCTCTCATGATAAACACATGAGGTGGGTTTTTAACATTTAGGTACCGCTTACTGTAGAATGTGATATTATTAAAGTTTTATATTACCTAAATAATAATACAAAAGAATACTTTTTTTTCGTTTTCACAGATGCATAGAGAGTGTTTTTACAAACAAATTGACGATCTCTATGTAAAGTTTTCCTGAGCTCGGTATGATAATGCATGTTATATGTTAGATTTCAAATATTTTAACCTGTGAACACCTTTACATATGTTTATTAGTAATCCATTGTTAGATCTACAAACCCCACAATATTTTAATTTGCCATTTTAGATTAGATGAGTGGCTGGAAATGTGGCTAGTGCAGGGCGTTATTTTAAAGAATTGAAACTTGCTGGTTGTCCTGTGACATCATTGAGGCCTGTCTGTTTGCAATACACATCTTTACAGCTTTCAAAGTATTGGTGACCTAATGAAGCAGAATGCAAGGATATGATGTCATATCCTGGTGTTTTGCTTGAGTAGGTTGTGAAGTGACAACTTGGATTGAAAGGCCTGTGTTGCAGATGCAAAGACCCCAGTCATTTTTACAGATCAGTGGGCTGCTCAGGAGAAATCCTCGGATTTCTCCACAAGCAGCCCATTAACCACCACTGCAAATCAGGAAAGCAAAATGGCTTGGCATAGAGGGCTGAAAAACCTGGTCTGTCCCACTTAAGATTAGATAGTCGGTATGAATATAAGATCCGCATTAACGTATCTAAAATCTTTCATAAAATGAAAAATGTTGCTAAAACAAAATAAAATAAAAAAATGCATAAAAGTTAAATAAAGCTAATAAAGCACTAGTTATTTTCAGTGCCTTATTTATTAACAACAGGGCATACCATGATCACATATAAACCCATTTAACTGTGAAAGCCATGCTTGATGCCAACACATGGCTCTTGTACCAGCTCAAGAGGAGTACAAGACAGAACCTCACTCCTCCTTACAGTGATTACCTGCATCTCTCCAGGCTTTTGCAGACATGTCCATTCTTTATGGTTCCATACATCAGCAAGCAGATTGCAAACTATTTTAAGAATACATATGTTGGTCTAGAAAAGCTATGCTTAGGATAGCAGGCCCAAGGGGGGGGCATATTAGGCAAAGAGGCTTCAGTTCAGATGTAGCTAGTGATTTTAATAGTATCTGGCCCATATACATAAGCCACAAACTCTTGAGAAGGTCTATGAGTCTCTATACATTCCAGGGGTCCTTGCTTCAGCTGGCGGTGATCTCAGTATTATCTGTCTCTGACACCACACAACCTTTTAAGGCACAGCCTCAGGATACAACAAATAAGTGCTAGATACTAGAGAAGCCCCTTCTCCAAGGTAAGTGCAGAGGGAGGAGTGGGGTACTAGCCTAGTGCAACTTGCTCCTATTAACATAAGACTGTACATACTGCTGAAACAGGTATTGGATACCATCAGAAAATACTCCTTTTTCACCAGTAACGAATATTTGATGTAGCGTTACACGTTTCATCTAATTTCAGAGCTGCATAGTGAATATCTGGTCCACTGGATAGTGGATTACTTCTGATCACAGATATTATACTATGGCTGTAACGTGGGAAATGTATCCAGAGATACACATCTGTCTTTTGAGTGTATTGTGCTTTGAACAACAGGCAAATGATGACTCAAGACCTATTGGTGTTTGAGTCGCTCTGCATTCATGTGTTTCCAGAAATGCTCTTTAGATTAGACAGGGTTTTTTTTCAACGCTTCCTCTCTTGGTCTTGGTCCCCAGCGCAAGAAGCAAGAAGCGATTAACTCTGTAAGTCACACTGTTATTATGATTCATAAATAACAAGAAACGGTAACAGAAGACTCACTAAATGTGTGGTTGCCATGGCAATGTAGCATGGATCAGCCTGCAGAAAAACGGTGTGTGATATATATCTATGGGGGGATGGAAATTAATTCTCCATATACAGGTAGTAAGAGGTGAATCAGCTGCTAAAACTCCATCTTATGTATATATATACATGGCCCATATATCGGCATTCATTTTTACAGGGGAGGGATTTTCCTATGCCCAATGCCCTTAAGTTATTTCAAATGATTAGCTTTTCTAAATGATTTAACCAAATTTACATCCGTCTGCTCCAGTCTGTGCACCCTCAATTAACAGAATTCTGATTTTTTACTGTTTATAATTGTCAAACCTCAATGTAATGATCATGAAAATAGAATTTTCGAGATTCTGACTTTAAAGGGACTCATTTTATCTTCTAAGCAGTATTTATATTTACAGCATTAATGTATAATATAAAAATAAATTTGTGCTAGAACAATTGCAGAAAATGTAAAGATTAGTTAATAGAAAAATGTCATAATCATACAGATGACATACACAACTTAATCGTTCAGATTTGTAGCATACATGGTGTTTCCTAATGAGGTACCATACAGGACAGTTAAAAACATGTAAGACTCATTCCATTCCCACAAGTTATACAAAATTGTGCTAGAATTAACATACATATGGGGAGATTACACCAGACAAAATTAACCAGATCTCTCATCAGCCACCCAAATGCAAAAAGAGGCCCAAAGTCCAAGAATAAGAACAAATCATGAAAAAACCTTGAAACTTACCTCCCAAAACGTTCCTTCTTCCTGTAGAACGGCAACCAACATCCCAATGGGGATCATCATGCAAGACATGAGCCCCATGAGAATACCCAGAGCTTCTGACCATAAAGGGAACTGGTAGCTTCCATACTGAGATGGTTGATATTTTATTATACTGTAAGCCAATAAGCCCTAAGGACACAAAACAGAATGTGCATTTCAAAACAAACAGAACTTAACTTTGTTTTCATGATTGTGTTTCGCAAGATAAGTAATGTTCTTCTTTGTTAATCTTGGCGGATTTTAACAGATCAAATGTGTCAACTACGTTTGGTTAATAATGATGAGCTGCAACAGAAACTGTAGGTGTTCCAGTTAGGTGTAATAGAAAGAAAAAACAAGGCCTTTTATGTTCCCAGTTAGACAATAATTTAAATAAATATTGTGGTGTGACCATCACTTTGCAATTATATAAAAGGCTTATGTAATTTTAGCCTGACACCAAATCATGTAGGTTGAGATGTACCCTATGGATCATTGCAATCAATGGAAGAGAGACACTGGTACAGAAAAGTAGAGCAAGAAGAAGGCAGAGGTAAAACAGGGTTATATCAGGAGAGCGGGGAAGGTGAGATGTGTGACAAAGGGGGGCACAGAGACTCTCACATGCTTCTGTGTATGAGTCACAGTTGTTAATGCCGAAAAACAAAGTCAAATGATCTTAACACCCATTACCTGCTTTATGACATATTTAATCAATATTTACAAAGATTATAAGACTCAACCTAGAACACCGAATCTAGGAGTCAGATGTAAAACCTGATCATATCCTAATGCTGGATATGGCACTTTTAGGTCAGAGAAGGGGATAAGTACTAATGTTTTTTCAACCTTTACCTTTTGTGCCACATGCAAGCTGGTTTTTACATTTATTTACAATTCTATTGCACAGGGTAGGTTAAATGAGGACACAGATAATGTCAAAGCAAATCACTCTGCTCCACTTGTACATATTTTCACAGAGAAGTGGTACAACATAGGTAAATAAATGATACAAATACAAATGATATTCACAAACACACATATTATTTCTCCAATACAGTAAATATAGACAGATGAAAGGCAAAGATTATATAAAATGCTGAGCAATGAATGAGCGCCTGCTGCTTTTCTGTAGATTATGATGTGTAAATGATGCAATTAACCAATCGTCCAAGGCAGAATGTATTTATAGATAGATATCGCAATGTGTTTGCCTATTCAGAGATGGGGAGTTCTTTGACCCAAGGGACAATGCAATCTGTCATACACACAGTTGAGGCTTTCCTCAACAGTCCTGCTACCTGCACACTTTTCTGTGTCTGTCTCTCCTATTATATGGCATGATCCAATCCAACTGTGTTTTTTGACCCTCCATCACTTGTGGATTCCATTCTCAATATATAGTCATATATCACCTCTGTATGAACTTATCAGATGTCTTTGTGGCCTCATGGCCACCTAACATGGGCCCGCAGCTTACCGCTGTGGAGTTTGCACACTGTACGAGTAAACACAATTTTCTCATCCAGGTTCCTGCTTCCCTTGGGCAATAAAAGAGAGTTTCCTCACAGAGTGAGCGGGCACCACGGCAGTAAGCTGTGGGCCTGCGTTATGTGGCTGTGATGGCGCAGGCAGGTTGTTTTAGGGGCAGAGGCCTACCATATCAATGTCTGGCTCAGTATATAGTGATGGGAGTTATGCTGTACCTGTCAGTAAATTTTATTTATTTAACCGTATTTAATTTATTTATAAATTAATATATTTACAGTTTACAAATTTGTGAAATAAATATTTTTGCCAACATTATTTTTTTTGTGGGTGTCTTTACATTTTAAAGTGTCACATACAGGATCCGTCCCAGGTGTGAAATACTCTAGGTGCGCCCCTGAATCTGGGTTCTAGGGCACTGGATGCACTCTGGGTGCAGGCGCAAGTCCTATGGGTGCCATCTGGATGTTGGGGCAAGCCCTATGTGTGCAATCAGAGTGCTGGGCATGTCCTGTGGGCAGTAGTATATTTATGTTTTGTGCTGCCATAGGCTTGACTAAATGTATATGTCCCCTAATCTTAATTTGCCCAACCCTTTTCTAACTAGGACACACCTCTTCCAGTGTAAACCCCACCCCTTCCTCTATCTAGGTTTCAAGTATTCCTTGTTGTATATAAAGCATGGATACTGAGTATCTACTTGTATATTTTGTTGTTTTGTGCACCATTTCCAATGTTTATCTAATATTTTGGTAGCTAATAATTTTTTATTAAACTACATAAGGAGTGCAATTTTTTTATATTTGCACCAAGATCAATCATCCATGTCATCTATACTAGAAAGATCACAGACTGAAATTCATGAGAATGTTTTTTTTTATCAACGGTGCTGTTCCACCCACTCTGTTAAATGTTAAATATTATGTCATTTTATTTAATTTCTTTTAGCCACAAATAATAAATTGTCATGTAAAACAAAGACAGCCACTGTTGCCATAGAAACACAGAAAGGCTTCTAAAAACGAGAAAAAAAATAAAATGACACATCTGCTAAGGTTATTTTGAACTCAAGATAGCATAACCAATGTTTTATCTTAAACAATCTTTTAAATATCAAATGGCCATATCTGAAGCTTACCAATAGTGTAACTGGTGATAGAAAGGTCCAACAAGCTTTGAAGTAGATTCCTGGCTTGAATCCAAGCATCATTTGGATATCTCTGCAAAAATTCTTCATTCCTGGAGGAAACATGTGAGCTGTTAAATTGCTTTTATTATAATAGAAGTTGTATAACTAGGCAATAATTACATTGATTGATTGTACATATATGGATCCTAATATGGGTCTCCAAAAGGACTACAATCATAGAGAGTATATTTGACCAAAATCAAATCATTACAGCTCTTATAGTCAAATTAGTTATACCGCTATGTTTTTTTTTAATGGAATCCTCAAATCCACTTTATTGACTTCATTGTATTGACTACAACCATATATATAACACAGAGTTAATCTGAATTTCGCTGACAATAAATAAGCCTGTGGGTGACATTAAGTGGAAAACAGAAAACTAAATTAAAGCGCTTGGGCAGATGGCTGTTCTAAGAAAGGAAACATGTAGGGGAAGGTGAAAATCAAGAAATATTCTTTCTGCGAAATGTGGGTGGATCAGTAAACCTGGGTCTCCCCTTCTACGACTGTATTGCCTCGATGATGTTGGGCCCCAAGAAGTTTGAACAGTCAGTGGGTAAGGAATACACTAATATAGTGGCTTTGGAAAGTTGCGAAGTACGTCTGGAAATGTTTTTTCTCAAGGTTGTGTCCATTAACAATCGGCCGATAAATACGGCTGGTAAATGCAGCTTTCTATCTTTAACCCCTTAAGGACAAAGCCTTACAAAATGCATTGTTTTCAATGGGTTTAGGGACCGCCCATTGTCCTTAAGGGGTTCATTCTGTATATAATCTTTTCTCACTTCTGGGCAAACGTCTCATGTGACAAGCAGGCATTGATAGATTGTTTTCACAGAAACTAGAAAGGCTTCTTAAGTGTTTCTTTGTTGATATTTTGAAATTATACCTTCAAGGGAAATAATACAGTGATAGATCTGAAATATTTATTTGTTTAACCTACAGAGTGCAAAAAATGTCCCGTCTAAATGAAACAACACATTTAAGTAAACATGAAGTTAACATGAAGGGTTATGTTCTTACCATACACTCGAGAGACCACGAGACAGAAGGTGATTACTAATACCAGAAGGCCAAACCCGGCACTGTAGTCATCCAGCAACACCAACCAATACATTCCACCCTGAAGAGAGAAACAATTTAGAATCATGCTTTCAGACAATGTACATTGTATAGTGTTACACTTTGTAATTTGACATCAAGTGGCTTGTTCAAGTAGAGGCCCTCTAAACACATATTAATTAATATGGAACTCTCAACTTCTCTATGGCCTGTTATTAAAAAAGGCTTTTCTATAGAAGTAAAACTTACATCTGTTGTTAGAATTAGCCCTAGCAGGAACAAAATAATGCAGATAATAGCAGAAAAGAAAGCCTTCTTTGGTCTTAGGTAGTACGGAAATTCATCTGTGATGGCCGTTACAATGGTCTCCATGAATGCAAACTGCAAGGAGAACAAATAATTACATTGATGAATACAGCACATATATGATGAAATGTAGACGTGCATTTTCAATGAAGACTTACTTGGCTATCCAAGCCGAGTGTTAGAAGCATGAAGAAGAAGAGGAAGGACCAGAAAGGAGACAGAGGAAGCATTGTCATAGCCTGTGGATAAACAACAAAGGCAAGGCCAGGACCTACAAGATACAAAGTATTGCTTTCATTATGTTAAATAAATATCTCAGTGGGGAATAGAACCATTAATAACATACACACGTATACAATTACACACACTTACTCATACTCACTAAAACACATGTACACATTCATTCTAACACACACTCCATCTCACCCCACTTACACATATATGCTGACACACAAACACTTACACATCCATGTTCGCTCATACACACACAATTACATATATCCATGCTCACACATCCTTGCTCACATACTCACAATTACACATCCCTGCTCACACACACACAATTACACATCCATGCTCACATACGCACAATTATACATCTATGCTCACACACACCATTCTCACATGCATGCTCATACATACAATTATACATACATTGTATGTATACACAGGTGCACACAATTACACATCCATGCTCACACACAGTTACACATCCATGCTCACACACACAATTACACATCCATGCTTACACACAATTACACATCCTTGCTCACACAATTACACATTCATGCTTACACACACAATAACATATCCATGCTCACACACAATTATACATCCATGCTCACACACACAATTATACATCCATGCTCACATACATACATGCATACAAACACATATACATACATCCCACCTCCCGCCGCTCACTCGGCTTTCTGTTTCCGCTGTGACCCCGATACGTTCCCATCTCCCCATGCCGATTCAAAAAAGGTTAGAAAGGGCCCTTCAACATGGACCACAATTTTCTAAAAGGTTTTGAACTGGTACGAGGAGACAGACACAAGGGGTCATAGGGGTCACACCTGTAGTTTCAACACTGATTCGGCCATTTATGCATAATAACAAATACTTTTAGATTGGACCTCCGGGGAGGGGTAATGCAGATGTGGATCCTATGCTTACAGAGTCTGCAACAACAGCTGAACTGTACAAGGACCAAATTCTTTTTAGGTGAGACAGCATTTGTTGAATATTAATATGTGTTAAATTTATTGCCTTTTGATATTTTTATTATATGTGGTATATGTATACCACCAGGTGGAGAACTAACTTACAAACTAATGGTTTTACAAAAGTTAAAAAGTTATTCAAGGCCAGTGGTACACAACCCCAGCCCTCAATGACCTTAAACAAGCCAATAACGATGTGTATACTTGCCTGAAAACAATTTGTATAATGAATTTTTATTGAGATGCATGTGCTCAAGCTGTGATATTAAAAAATGACAGCCTGTTTGTGACTGGTCTAGACCAGTCATTACAGGTTTATATAGTTTTTTTTATTCTAGGTTAAAGTTTTACCATTTACCATTATTTCATCTACATATACATGAAAATTATAACTGTGGCTGCACAATCCCAACATTTCAAATGGTCAAAGGGGGAAATTTTTCATAGTTTTGTAGCCTAATAATAGCTAACTAAAGTAATTTAGTAAGACATTATAGAAAAAAAAGATGGTGTTGTTTACGTTAATTGTTTTCTTCTTGTAAACATATTATTGCATGCCACTTTAAATTGGACAAGATGGAGGTGAGGGCATGCAAGTTGAGCTCAACTCACATGCCCCCACTTGCAACTTGCACACATTTTTTAAGAAAAAATTACAATAATGAAAACATAATAAAAATGGATTCTTTTAAGCAAGGGAGTCATAACTGGATGTCCTTCCTGGTGTCAACTTCTTTTATTGATCTTTATTTTTTTGTAAATGGATTTTTCTTAATCCCTAGGGTGTTGACTAACGCCAATGTAACATTTCAAATCCCCCCAAAGATTCAAGGTGAACTTGGAACTCCAACTCTCATTCGCATCTTACAATCATCTAGAAGGTACATGGATCTGCAAGTTGCCAACCTTTTTCAACTCAAATCAGCTTCACTCTCCTTCTAATCAGTGTATGCAAGCGAAGTGTTGTTTCTATTGACACGTTTGCAATTGCGAAATTGCTAGATGGACGTCAATCCAACTTGTGGAACTTTTCTACAGTATACATCGTCTGCAAACCCACATTTTAGTAAATAGACTTCACTATCACTATGATTTTCATATTAAATGTGTTGTTATAATAGAACTCTGTTTATTGAGTTTGTCCTTGCCGAAAATGATTAAAGATTCTTCTGTAAATGCATTGCTTTGATTTTGTACAAGTTTATGTGGGATATATTACACTATTGTTCCTAATATCATTTAATGTAGTTATGAATTATGCTCCTATAAGAAATGGGTTTTTATATACCACCAGGTTACAGATTGCCCTTACATAGATATCAAATATCTTGATATTATATACCGTATTTTAAAAAGTTGATAAAACAGGAATAAAACAAAGGTAGAATAATAAAGAGGGAGATGGAAATAAATTGGCGGGCTGTGTATTGGTGAGGTTTATATGATTTGTGTTGGCAGGCAATTAAACTGGGAAATAAGTTATGTTTAAGTATGGAAGATTAGAATCTGTATGTACAGCATCTGTGTGTGATCATCAGTAAGCATGTTTGATTTGAAGTCAAACAAGGGCAAAAACTTGTAACATAATTAAGGATAATATTGGTTAAAGGAAACATAAGACACTTTTAAATCTTGTAAAATCTTGTAAAACATGTAAAAGCCAAGACAAGAGTTATTTAATTAAATAGAAAAAAGATAATACAAAGGAAGGGATAGAACTATGAAAACATGGATTCAGTTTCCTCTTATGTCTCTGCAGTATAGTTATTCATCCAAATTATGTACAAGACAAAATTCTACACAATTAAATATTTGAAGTATTTGACTATTTAGCAGTACTATGATTGATTCTCTAACTCTGCAGGTGTATATATTATAAAAGCACTAAATTCAGCAAAGTAGGTGGAAGGTTTAAGCCCAGATAAGCCAAATACAATGGATTGTTAGGAAAGAAGAGGCCAAAATCCTAGGGCACTCTCCTACAGACTAATTGTATCTGGGGTTGACACCTTTTACCGGTAATTTCTTGGGCACTTATTGAGAGGTATTTTGGGGGGGGGGTGTTAAGGGTGTGGTTAGCAGAGAGAAAGACAATATTGAAAAGAAATAAAATAGATGGAACAATAAATGGACAGAAAGGTAGCAGAATGACAGAGAAAGGAGAGAGAAGAAAGAGAAAATTGATCCATAGGATGAAAGGATGAAATAGCAAAAACAGATGAAAGGAGAGAAAAAAAGGAAGGGGAGGAGAGGAAAAACATTTAACTGGCAGATAGTGATGAGTTTTGGACCCCCAGTAGTTTCATAAGAAAATAATCTAGTCATCTTAACTTCCCGTTCCCTAGATTTCTTTGATTAATTCTCCCCTTTATTTCTCCCTTTAAGTTAAATTACTGCTCCTCTTTGTTGGCAGTCTATTACACTTTCGTTGATAGTATTCTGTTTTTCTATGGAAAAACTAGAATGATAAAAAAAAGTTATGCCTTGCCAGAACAGTGATGATAATAATGACATGTGGAACTCTAAATAATTAGAGCAAGAGCAGTGGAATTAACAGACAGGAAATGTAAAGACTGCCAAAAAAATGTGAATCCCAGCAGAATCCAGCATTAGAAGAAAGAAACCATCTGGCTAGTTGAATGTGTAACAACAACAGGCATCCCATGTGGGATGCAGACAGTTATACTATTAAAGAGATAGTATAAGTATATGACAAGTGTTAGGAAATGGGGGATTAGGGGATTGGACCATGGAGCTGTAACATTAATGGTGCTCTCTAGCTAACTGGTGCAATCTGGCTCTTCAGGTAAGGTGGGCAGGTTGTCATTGTCCTCCTACCACACACTTTAGTCTAGGGCTCCACTCTTTGTGTCTCTTGTCACACACCACAACATAGGTGTCCCAATCTGTGTAAGGGGATAAACTTAGAAGCTTCTGGACATCTAAGAGAAAGCAGGTAGATCGAAGCTGTGCCCCCGGCCTGGCTAGTTGAATCTGCCACCACCATACCTGATAATGTTCATGAGGTCAAAGAGTAGCACTTGCATTCCAGGGCATGTGGCTATGGGCAAGTGCTTTACAGAGACTTTTTGTCACGTGTGACCTATGTATATAATTTAATAAGACATTTACATAAAAAATACCATATTTCATATTTAATTTCTCAACACGTTTAGTGCTATTTCTTGGCTTTTATGTAGTGATATACTCATATAAAAACCTTCAAAACGATGTGGAAAAGGTATCTGGGTCCAAAAGATCTTTCCTCTATAGGAATGTATTACAGAATTTATACAGGCCTGTACATTGTAGTCCTGGGATCAGTTGTAACACATTTCCTTATTGCCAGAAAGATTTACGCATTTCACTGACTCTGCTGGCTTAATGGAACTACATATGGATTCCGCCTGAGGGCTCGAGAATCACGGTTATAAGAACCATTATTCTGAACTTACAGTTATTAGAATGAGCTGAATGGCATTTATTGTGGAACAACAGAGCACTGTGGGAGGCTGCAGAGATAAACCACCTGCAGACAGCTTTAGCAACAAATGTGATGTTTGCTCAAGTGACAATAAAATATTCCTGTACAAAATAAAATGTCCCCACACCATGCACTGTCCTGTAGAGCCAAAAAGTAGGCTAGGTCCAGATATCAGCCAGGACATATCCTACATCCACTGTATATATATATATATATATATATATATATATATATATATAGTTGAGCTCAAAAGTGTGCATACCCTGGCAGAAATTGTGAAGTGTTGGCATTGACTTTGAAAATAAGACTGATCACACACAAAAAAACAGTCTTTTATTTATGGCTAGTGATCATATGAAGCCATTTATTATCACATAACAGAAATCACCCAAATGGACCTGATCAAAAGTTTACATACCCTTAAATATTTGGCCTTGTTACAGACACACAAGGTAACAAACACAGGTTAAAATGGCAATTAAAGGTTAATTTCCCACTTTTTAAATTACAATAAGTGTCTTTGTATAAATAGTCAATTAGTTTGTTAGCTCTAACGTGGATGCACTGAGCAGGCTATATACTGAGCCATGGGGAGCAGAAAAGAACTGTCAAAAGACCTGCGTAACAAGGTAACGGAACTTTATAAAGATGGAAAAGGATTTAAAAAGAAATCCAAAGCCTTGAAAATGCCAGTCAGTACTGTTCAATCACTTATTAAGAAGTGGAAAATTCGGGGACCTCTTGATACCAAGCCAAGGTCAGGTAGACCAAGAAAGATTTCAGCCACAACTGCCAGAAGAATCGGGATACAAAGAAAAACCCACAGGTAACCTCCGGAGAAATACGGGCTGCTCTGGAAAAGGACAGTGTGGTTGTTTTTAAAGGTGCACAATATGATGAGACTGGAACAAAAATGAGCTGCATGGTCGAGTTGCCAGAAAGACGCTTTTACTGCGCCAATGCCACACAAAATCCCTGTTACAATATGCCCGACAACACCTTGACACGCCTCACAGCTTCTGGCACAGTGTAATTTGGAGTGACAAGACCAAAATAAATCTTTATGGTCACAACCGTAAGCGCTATGTTTGGAAAGGGGTCAACAAGGCCTATAGCGAAAATAATATCCGTCCCCATTGTGAAGCAGGTGGTGGCTCACTGATGTTTTGGGGGGATGTGAGCTCTAAAGGCACAGGGAATCTGGTGAAAATTGATGGCAATATGAATGCAGCATGCAGAAAACACTGGCAGACTATTTGCATTCTTCTGCACGAAAGATGCGCATGGGACAATCTTGGACTTTCCAGCACGACAATGACCCTAAGCACAAGGCCAAGTTGATCCTCCAGTGGTTGCATCACAAAAAGATGAAGGTTCTGGAGTGGCCATCAGTCTCCTGACCTTAATATCATCGGCCAATCTGGGAGATCTGGGGCCTCAGACAACTATTACAAAAAACTGCACACTGTTTTCTTATGTAAACATATAAGAAAGCTATACCAAACATATGAACTATTCCTATGCTAAGTCATTTAGCATAGCTTAATAAGGAGTTACAGTTAAAGTCACATCTATATTTTAAGCTATTTATGTTAAATCAGTTGGCATACTTAAATATGGGGTTAACATTAAAGTTTAATACTCACAGTGCTGCCATGGCATCTGAAAATAATCTTATATATATATTGTATGTATATATATATATATATATATATATATATATATATATATATATATATATATATCGTTTTGCTTTCTGGACTGCTTTCTTTTTTGCCCAAGATTATCAGGAAAAAAAAGTAAATCTATTGCCAGCTGAGAGAAAGGGAAGCACCCTAGTAATATTGAAAGACCTATATATATATATATATATATATATATATATATATATATATATATATATATAATGGCTACTAGATCTTTCTGATCTGTGGATACAAATGAATTTGTTTGCTTTCCAAAGGATTTTATATAAAGATAAGAGCACGAGCTCTTATCTTAGCTTAGACAATTTCTATAATAACACTGGAAACCAGCATTTCTATTTTAGAGGAAACATATTGATTGAAGCTTCAATGAATACATTAGCTACTCCGAGCTTTGTAACATATTGTTCCATCACGTAAAGGCTCAAGATTTCTATTGTTCAGGCACTTCAGAAGACCACAGCCTATTTTTGGCAAATGAAGCTCAGGCAGGCAACAGGCAATTTGTATTATTTACCGACAACAAATTTCCAATGTTCTAGTTGTATTACTGTATTTGCTCGATTATAAGAGGACTCCCCAAAATTTGAATAATAATTTAGGGAAGAAAAAAAAAAGCCTGAATATAAGACTACCCTATAAGAAAAAAGTTTTACTAGAAAATATTAATTCACATGTAAACATTTTTTTCATATTTAATACTATGATTGAGAAAAATGCATTTTTTTATTTCCTTTTATTTGCCAACCTGCCCCCAGTTATGTACATCTGCCCCCCGATATGCCTTATACCCCCTTATATGCCAGTCTGCCTCCCTGATATTCCTTTTAACCCCTATATGCCACACTGCCTCCCTGATATTCTTTTTAACCTCCCATATGCCACTCTGCCTCCCTGATATTCTTTTTATCCCCCTATATGCCACTCGGCCTCCAGAAAGCCCTTATACCCCCAATATGCCATTCTTTCCCTCCCCCGACTCAACAGGGCTTCCCTAGACTTCTCCCCGTGCTTCAGATTCCTTGGTGTCTAGCGGGGGCAGCCGGTGAATGTCTGCGCGATGCGCACAGACAACCTCTGCTGCTGCCGGCACTTCCGCCGTGGCTTCTATGAATGAGCACCGGAAGGTCATGTGACGCCGGTGCTCCATCATAGAAGCCCCGCCAGAAGTGCCGGTAACAGCGGAGGTTGCCTGCACACATCGCACAGACCTCTACCGCCTGCCGGAGAGGAGGATCCAGGTGCCCTGCAGCGCTGCGGGGGATCTGGATCTTAGTCTCTCTACACGTAATGTATCGGTTTGTCTTAGTCTGTCAATTCTCGTCTTGTCGTACCCCTTGAATATATGGATTGTATTAAGTGCTGCGTAAATTGTTGGCGCTATATAAATAAAAGATAATAATAATAGTCTTGTAGTCAGACCTCTATTTGAGGTCTGATTAGAAGGCGACTCCGAATATAAGACGATGGTTCTTTTTCAGAGCATTTGCTCTGAAAAAAACCTTGTCTTATAATCGGGCAAATACGGTAGTGCATGAACTTATAGGGGTTTTCTATATCAAGATCAAAACTGTTCTAATGTAATATAGATTTCTGAGTAGCAACCCATAATTGTCCCTAGACACACCACCATACTACAGAAGTCCTAAGTCTCCTGGAATTTTAGAGAGTCTCCCAAAATTTTTTTTCTCCCTGACGGACACAAGAATATCCCTGATGCACAGTGTCTCTCAATGTCTCCCTACCTTCTCTGCCAACCACTTGTCCCTGTCAACTTTTTCGCAGCTCCGTGAAGCGCTTCCTCAAAAGGGCAAAGCCTCCTCGCACACCCCCTCCCCCCGACCCCAAGCAGCCAAAATAATGCAGATAGATTTGCATTCGAGAAAGAGAGGTGGGAAAAAAAGCTTCTATTACTTCGCTGATCCGTGTGTATTATTCTGGCCTTTTGGAGTAGTTCCGCAAAAGGGTGCAGCAACGGCGCCCCACGAGGACAGCCTCTCCCCGTTCTTTCCGTGGGGGAGAGGGTGTGCAACGGAGGTTCTCGGAAGCCTGGTTAACTGAGATGATAGCGGGGAGAAGCAAACTATGAAAGGCGATAGAAGAACAAGAAGTGAAAAGAGAAGAAGTAGAGCTTTTGAAGAGGAGACAGGGACACGGAAGTGGTCGGCAGAGAAGGTAGGGAGACATTAAGAGAGAGTGTGAGAAAGAGTATCAGAAGGAGTAAGAGTGAAAAATTGTGAGCCAGCGTAAATAAAAAAGCAACACGCAAACAAAAATCCATTTTCTGCTACGTCTTCGTTTGTTTCGTTCAGGTTTCTCCTCGTTTTCAGATATTTGTACAAATTAACTAAGAGATGCATGTGATAAAAGATGGTATTGCTTCTCCTAAAAAAATCATTGCCATACACAGATCATCTTAAAGGGGCATGATAAACAAGATGCACATTGTATTCACAAAATGAAAACTACTTAGTTGAAATGTACAATTAATAAACTGTTGTAAGTTAAAAGTTAAAATAAAAATATATACCTGCTTTTGCAACTTGATCAACAGGGACTCCAAGTTCCTTAGACATGTACCCCAACACTGAGAATATTGCAAATCCAGCTATTATACTTGTAAAGGCATTTCCAAGAGTAACAATGAACGTGTCTCTGTAATGTCAACACAAAAAAAACCCAGATTAGAGACCAGCATTGTATAATTTTAGCACCATGTCAAACACTGGTGCTATCTGAAGGCAAATCTATTAATGTACTAGTGTAAATAACAGATTGGATATTTTGCATAAAGGAATAAATAACTCTGAAGACCTTAGAGAATTTGTTGAAAAATAATATTGCAATTCATTTAATCTACATTACTGCATCTCCTGAGACAGAAATATCTTTAGCTATATTTGCCTGATTAAACATTCATTAGGATTTTTTGTAAGCAATTCTTAAAATATTGAGCAAGTATTACCTTCCTTCTGTAGTGAGTATGGTCTTCATCAATACATATCTGTAAAGTTCTACATTGACTTTTGCTTTAAATTTCACTGGAATTCCATTAAATTTGAAGAAACTCTGAGCTTTGTAGTGTTCTACCTGTTCCAGTCATGATGGTACTCTCAGGACCAGTAGGAACATTTTGCTATCACTGAGTGACGAATAACTGTAATGTTCTGTAATTCGAGTGTTTTGAAAATTCTAAATGAGCTTGGTACAGATGGAACACATTAGTAAATGATCCAGATGTTTAACTATACCACAAGTGATATCATATGTCACAACCATACCTGAAACTATCCAGTTTGACCTGGAGTCTCCCGGTGAACTTTTGCCTTCTTGGGTCTCTGGGTCAGGGTCACCTACTCCCAATGACCTCCCTCCCACTCTACTGTCTGAGACTAGTCCAGCCTCAATATGTGAATAACCCATCCCTTCAGGTGGCTAGATGTGCCATTTCATGAAAGCACAGCCCCAAAGAGTAAAGGATCTAGGTCAGGGGTGTCCAAGTTTTTTCTGCAGTGGGCCACTTCATCAGAATTGTATACGTGCGAGGGCCGCACTCATTTTTCACTGTGAGAAAATATGGCCTTTAATAAAATATGCAGATTCAAATAAAGTAAATGACACAAAACCTTTACTTTTCCTCTCACTGATTTCTGGGCCTAGAAAGTGTTGTGACTACAAATTCAGGATAATTAAAAATGAAATAGTTCTATTTATTCTAGGGATGCACCAAAATTAAACTTCTGGACCAAAATATTCACTTAGCCAAAACCGAAAATGACCCCCCACCTTTAAAAATAATACTAAAAACTCACATTTTTAATAAAAGTAGGTAACACACCACAATTGGACAAAATAATTAGCAATATGACTTGGCATGATAGGAGTGTGATTGATAACAGCAATCACACTCCTATCATACCCAGGCAGGCAACCAGTAAATGCAGGTACCTAGGCATGATGGGACTGTGCTTGCTGTGATTGCTGTTAGCAATCATACTCCTATCATGCCAAGTCAGCCAGTACATGCTGGTACAGGGTGGCTGTAAGTGATGTGCAGACCCCATACTGCTGGCAGCATCAATACACAAGGGGGGCAGCTAGCTAGGTTTCAGCATGTACTGGCTGACTTGGCATGATAGGAGTGTGATTGCTAACAGCAATCACAGTCCCATCATGCCTAGGTTCCAGCACTTACACATCCATGATATCACACACTCATTCATTCATATACTCATTCATTCACAGATTCATTCCCTCAATCACGCATACTCATTCAAACACCCTCCCCACCCCCTTACCTGCACTGCAGCTCATCGATGCCGCTCACAGACTTCAGCAGGGGGCGTGGCCTCCCTCTGCGTTCTCTGGTACTGCACAGAGGAAGAAGGACTGGAGCAGAGTCATGTGATGTCACATGAACTCTGCTGGGTTCCGCTTCCTCTTTGCAGTAAAAAAGACCCTCCCACTGGTAAGTAGCAGGGCTCTTGTTGTAGCAGGGCTTGACATACAGCCCGCGTAAGATCGGTTGCCCTGGCTGCCGATCTTACGCGGGCCGCACCTCAAGGTCTCGCGGGGCGCATTTGGCCCGCGGGCCACATGTTGGACGCCCCTGATCTAGGTAGTTACTCTGGGAAGTTCCCATGTATGGTCAGAACATTTTACATAAGTGTCCTGTATAATGATGGATACTGGGAAACTCCAGGCTATGATAGAGAGGCTGAGATAAGATTTTTATACAGACAGGATTAGTCTCTATAATACATTGATATTTTTAATCCACTCTAACAGAAAATAACACCACACTTACCTGTAAATGTTCTGATGGAATGTGTTATATGAGGCAAACGTGAGAAGACCACCAAACCCGACTCCAAGGGAGTAAAAGATTTGTAGGGCTGCCTCTATCCACACCTATATCAGTGACAATAAAATAAAAACCAGACCACTAAATTACAGACATCCTACCTTGGGAAAATGTTTAATTGGTTTAATGTCTCTCACTTACAGGACTGTATATTAAGTTCAAATATCTATAGATACTATAATCCTGCCCACTTCATTAAAAAAGAAATACTAGCGATAATAATCAGGACAGGCAGTTAATCCTTTATTTAAGGAGTCTAGCATTGAGAGACACCGACTTGCAGTGTCCATAATAAGATATTTTAAAGTAAAAACAAAATTCAGATCTGTAATTTACTGTATCTTGTGAAATTAAAATGCATCTAATAATTATTGCATTTCTAAAGTCCAGCTCACTGACAAGCCATATGAAACAAGCCATATGAGGGCAAGATTGCCCCAAACATCACGAAAGTTTTAGATCCAAAATTTGTACATAAAAAAATATTCAAGCAACTTAACTTCTTTACTGACTAAGGGATATTCTATCTGTTTCCAATGCACTCACAACAAGTACATTATTTCTTTAGTGATATGAAATGGGATCTATCCGTCACACCAATGTTTTTACCTTTGAAGACAACAGGTGGTCAAACTGGGGGGTAAGGTAGAACTTAATTCCTATCCACGCACCATCTAATGTTGCTCCACGAATTAACAGCATGACCAGAATTAGATAGGGAAAGGTGGCTGTAAAATAGACAACCTGCAAGAAGAAAAGGAATGAGTAAACTTCCACACTGTTCACAGCAATACATTTAGTACTATTTTGTATTATCTGTAAGGTGCCAGATATTCTGTGCCATATTGCAATGGAATGAAGGGAAATGCACGCAGATACCATGATGACAACTGCAAGGCAATATCAGGGAGAACTGTCTCAAGCCCATACATGTAAACAGTAATCACTGCATAAAAAACATTAAGTTTAAAGGAGGCAATTATTTCATTTTGTAGCATTGACTGTTTGTTGATGTCCAAGTTTTTTTGTACTGTTTTTACGACTATAGTCCTTAACAAACTTAGGAAACTTAAAAACTTCAATTATCCTTACCTTGCCAGATGATTTTACCCCCTTTAATATGCAGAGATACACAATGGTCCAGGATAGGAGAAGACACAGACACAATTTCCATCTAATCTGTCCTGGATCTCCAATTCCAGTGCTTCCTTGTATGTGAAGAACATAACGACTGTAAGAAAGTGATCACTGTAATGAGTATTAACAAAATACATAGGTAGATAGATCGATCTATCAAAAAAAGGAAAAGTAACATGCCACATCTTGGGTTAAGTGTCCGTACAAGGTTTGTGGAATCATTTGGTAATATTAGGCATTTACTGAAATGTCAATGCCAACAATGTCAATTGGTATCCACAATGGTTGATAGATATATAGATAGATAGATAGATAGATAGATAGACAGACAGTATCCTCTGATTCCCATTAGGGGATATATCTATGATTATTCATGGTCTAGATTTCCAGGCAGAACCTCCTATCTCTCCACCACTCTCACCTCCAGTACTCCTCGCTGGGGCTTACTGTGCTGCTCATGTTGATTGGCAGCGCAGAGTTGCTGGCCCGGATTACATGGTGGTCCAGGCAGAGCTCAGTGTTCCACCAGTTGCCGCAGTGCTCCCAGGGTAGGCTGCTGGTCAGAGAGGCGAAGAGGTAGAATAGCACATAGGCTATTATCATGTTGTAGTAGATGGCCACCAGGGCCACAATTAGGAGCATTCCCATCCCAACACCTGTGAAGTACACAGGAAGATACAACAAAAGTTCACAAAATGTTCATTTTTTTTACAAACTTTGTATAATTAAAGACATTTTGGAAATTATTACATTGTGCATGAAAATATAAATATATAGATTGAATATATGATTACATATCTATTTATAGCATGTACAATTATCATCATCATTTACAAAAATAGTCTGAAATGTCTACAGTTGTATAAAGATTAGTATCCATTACCAATACCTATGTGGTTATGTGGTGAGGAAATACGAATTTTCACGAGCAAACTCACTACTTTGACTCCAACGCACAAATTTACAAGCATACACTCAACTACAGGATAGTGAAGCTGATGCATATTAAAAAAGCAAGAAAATCAGGGATTCATTAACCTGCAATTTGCAAAATCATACTGAAACCTCAAAAGTAACAGGAACAGGACAAGATTGGAGAGTTTTATAATATTTAATTATATTTAACTTACTACACCCTGAACCACAACACATGGGGGGGGGCTCAGACCTTGTTTCATGTCAATGTTTTTGTGAGTTAAGAATAATTGAGTGAATTTACAATTATGCTTTAGTCCAACTCTTGTGAGTTGCTGACAGTTTAGTGACCTGCCACCATGAGTCTCACCACAGCCCTTTGCTCAAGATGTGTGCCTATGAATAACTAAATTGGAAAATTGCATTTCTCTTTCATCGAGATTGATATATATATTTGGAAATTGTATATATTTGTGAAGTGCAAATCAATACTTAATATTGTACTCCATGAAATATTTTTCCTGGGTATATAGAAGGAATGGATTAATTATGAGACTGCTTATCAATGAATTAGTGTATAATATAAACAAATGAGAGCAGAATAAGTCTCATCAACACACAAAACAGACCTATAAGCAGCAAGAAGAGGCTCTTCTTAATCAATTGTATTATTGTGTAGTTGGAAGCGGGCCAAATTTGATAGTCTGGTAATACAAATTTAAAGCCTTTGACTTAACTTTGATCATCATTCTAGAATGATGCATTAGATGCTCCTTGTGGAACTGAAATTAAGAAAAACGGATGGAGTGGTGGCCAAAACTGTATAAACAAGACAAATGTTGAACAATTTGAAATTGCCATACATACAGTTTTTTTGTCATTGTCTCTTCTTTACATGTGTACTATATAAATATCTAAATATTTTTACAATATTTTGCATGTTTTACTTTTTGTTTATTAACAGTTTTTTGGTATTTACTTTCATGGTTACATACACTATTTTAGTGCTTGCATCCAATTAATTACACATTTTATTACACGTGTCACAGAAAAATGTTCCTTCTACTATTACTGCAGCACACTTACCTTTGAAAAGTGGGCTTATCTTCCACACAGCCAGTGGCCCAAGACTCGAGAACTGCCCGAGAGACAGCTCCATGAAGAATAGAGGGATACCACAAACCGCCAGCATGATGAAGTATGGAATGAGGAAAGCCCCTGGAACATGAAGTAGACTTAGCAGGGATAATATTATAACATAGTAACTATGGAAGCCTTCTTGGCTTAACTAACAGGATATGGAACTTGTCTTTGTTTATACTTCAGCACAGCGGCATGAGGATACATTATACATTATCCAGTTATCTGCCTGTAATAGATAGCACAACTAAGTTGCTCCCATTCTCCAGGTTTGCCCATGTGGGGTCTCCCAGCCCTTTTGCTCCATAAACTTCATATGTCACAATGAGGTATTTAATGCCTGGTATGTTTTCCCCATTACTCTTCACTGGTTGTACCATCAGACATTTCCCTTTGTGGCTATTCAAGCATCACGACAGATAAGATATACAATAACTGGTGTGAAATTATCTCATCTATTTATGCGTTTTCTACAAACAAACCTATGATCATTTTAAAATGTAATTGTACCAATGAAAGCTTAGAACTGTGTGGATTTTAATTCAATCAGCTGGAAATCTATAAGGAAAAATTAGAGCCATATTTGAAATTAAACTGCCTATGCCCACTAATTACATGTTACGCATATGAATATGTCTCATAGTCACATCTACTGTAGCATTGTCTGGTGGGCAGTCAAGGCTTATTGTATTGGGTGGCATAGATCCATAGCATTAGTACACAGCAATAGAACAAGATTTATTGATTTTTTCAAGATCCTATACTTCACAGTTCTATATGTTTAAAAAAATCTAAGTAGTGGCATTTACAGAGCAAAGTGAGAAATACATATGTATTAAAATTTGAAGTACAAATGTACCCTGTATCGATATTCAATTGGGGCAGCCATCTTAACTTTCTGTTCTCAAGAATGATTATTGCTCTCTAATAAGTTATCTCATCCCTGTTTAGTTATTGTTGTTGATAATATGATTACATTGCGACATTAGTGCCATGCATTTCTGTCATTTTAATGTCTTGCTAAAAGGAAAATGCAACTCATTCAATGGTGGACAGAACTTCCTTATTAGAAGCAAAGTATTCAATACTGGCTGCAAATTAGTTATTTTCTGACGGCTATCAGAGACTTAGTTCCACCAGGATCCAAGATGGCTGCTCAATGTCATGTTATGATTTATCAACTTAAATTGTCTAATTATTTAGGCAAAAATCCTTTCATATGTCTGACAGCATCATCATATGAAATTCGTGGATGCCCTAATTTGGTGCAAAGATATATAAAATAATGTTAACCAGTGAGGTATGTTATCAACTAGAAAAATCTCACAAACCAATGACTTGTGACTAAAGTGTGTAGCATTGTTGCTATCTGATTCACATATCCCTGCATGTTTTGCACACAATATGACACAGTCAGAGACAGAATTCAAGTATGATTTGACAGATAGTAAAAAAAATTACAGTGGATAGCAATAAAATCATTATCGAAACTCTACACCCCTGGAGCAGAATCTAAGATCAGTTCCATGTAGATGCAATTTCCTAATAATCATATCACTGTGCCTGTACCACATAAGTAATAAATTATGTATTCAGGGAATAAGAACCATAGTTATTATGATTTTTCCTTCAGACTAAATACAAAAACTAATGTGTGTCACAAGGACATGGAAATTGTTTGATGGATATATTTTTTAGTCAATAGAAGGGAAACAGAATAATTATAAACTGTTTTCTTAATAGCTTTTAGTATAAATAAACTAATTCCTTTATTAAAACTACCTATTGGAGACTTCTGGGGTAGGGCATAATGGTGATGCCTGCATTTTGCAGAGCTCTTCCAAACCACAGGCAATCAATGATGATCTGCAGCTCTGCTGTCCTTTTTCCAGCTAACCCACCATCATGTCGGGCCCTACTGGGGATTGAACAAGCAACCTAGGCTAGCCGACCACTTTTGGGTTGCAGGTCTCTGCCTCTCCATTGACATTGGCTCATTGGCTGCAGGCCTGCCTCGGCTGCGACCTTCGCAAGAGCGAAAGTGCAGCCAGAGGCCATCTTGGTCCAGGGACTCCCCTTCATCCTCTTGCTACAGCAACGCTTCTCTCCGGTGCTGAACAAAAACCCTCAGCAAATCCTCTTTGATCCAGTGTACACAAAAACAGCGGAGACACAACTGTAAGGTCTGAGTAGAGTAACAACAGGCCTTGAGCCATGTGAAACACAACAGGGGATCACCTTCAGAACAGGATAAATACAGCAAGTCCCAAAGAACATCCCCTCCATGTCATTAGTTGGAGCCTGCATTGTTTGGCTATATACAGCTTATACAAGTAGTGCCAGAGACTTAACCTCCCTGGGGAACCCCCCACCCCATCTCTATCGGATCAGTGTATTCTGACTACCATTTCCTAACAACACTGAATAACCGCTAACATAAAGAATTTATACAATTACATGGAAACTGACCTCCAGATCTATATCATAAACTCAGAACTTGTTTCTGCAACAATAATCATCCAACAGAAATGGCAGTACACTTTCACTGATTATATTAGTGAGCCACAGCTGATTTCACAGCTGATTATACCTCCCTGACCTGATGTAAATGGTGCAACATATTTTACTGTGGCAATCGTTTTGTTGTTTGTTTTGCAACATTGATCAGCATTCCAGGAATAAATGGTTAAAGACCACAATATCCACTAATCATATCTGGCACCCCACATAATGGTCCCACTCTGCTCCGGAAACTTTAGAATACTTTGTGATACACATGCCATCTTAACTATTTACCTTCTTTGCTGAAAAACACTACTGTACCCTGACATGCTCTCTAGACCACTTGGTGTTTTAACACTTAGTGATATGTCACTGGCTATGTGAAACAGACTATTATCTGCACCCTGGCGTGGCACTTCTTTTTTTTGCCCTCCTGGCCTTGTTTTCACAATATGGAGAATTTAATCAACAAACCCCAGAGAAAACTCTCTCTCTGATAAAGACCACTCTTCTCTCCACCCAATCCCAATCTAAATTGGGTGACCAGCAGAGCTCACAGGGGGAGATTGACCTAGAACTAACTACTATGAGTCAAGACCCCATCCCTAACCCTGACCTCTCTTAAATGTCTGCCCAGAAATACTCTGAAATGGCCCATGGTGCCTTCAAAGTAAGCCATCTGGCCCCTATTTAACACCAGACTCCTGGAAATCTACCAACACCACTTTAGAACGGATCACTACAAATGACCACTATCTAACTACTACTTGATAAAGTGGATTTTTGAAACCAGGAGCAGGAGAATTCACCTGAAACTTTACCAGCACTCTACTGCAAAGTGTCAAGTCTCAATATTTGATAAAAAATATAGCTTTGGAATGCCCTGGGCCTGTCATATTCCCATTACAAATAGAAAAAGCTCACTGATTGGGTTGAGGGGGGGAGAACTCATCCACTGCCAACTTTCTTCAGATTAGTAAACTTCTAAAATAAGAGCAAAATACTGGTGGCTTATAGAGCCAAGGGAGAACTCTGCTATGACAATCAGAGAACTACTACATACAAGATTTGATTTTCCATAAAGTAGAATGGACGTTTTTCATTGATAGTCCTAAAGAAGTAGAGCTTATTGATGAAATACTGAAAACTAGAATTGCAGGCATTATTTGGTCCTTGGGCATCTCTGGTGATGCTTGGTAAAATAGCTACATGGACTCTATCAGGGTTTGATACGAGTCTCAGAATCTTTACCCCAATGTCATTTTCTGAAGGATTGCACAGTGTGGAGCTGGTTCTTTGTGCTCGGGTGCTGGATATCTATGCAATCGGTTGTTTTTTCACTTCACTATATGAATTCACTATATCTTTACTTCCTGACAAGCAATGGTTTTCATAAGGCCAGTTATTAGAGCCACTTGGTTGCCATCATTATATCATATTGATGATGGAGTAAATAAGGATTAATATAATTACATAATTTCCAGACATGCTAAAACCCCTAAGCAGCATAAACAAATACTTTCTAACATTAAATCTAAACCTTTGACCAATTAATTTTATTTTATGAACGTTATGATAGTTTTAGCAATTAGCTCTTCAAACAACATCCACTTACTATCCATTTTCCTGCATATGCCTGTAAAGCATTTTATGTAAAAATACTTTTATAGTATTTGAATTAGGTACTGGTAGATTTTAATCTTGGGGTGGAAATGCCTGAAGCCCTGAAGAAAAAAATGTGTATATGTGATATGGCTGGTCACTTACCTCCTCCATTGGTATACACTCTGTATGGAAATCTCCAAACATTTCCAAGGCCAACACAGTATCCAATGCAGGAGAGCAGAAAATCCAACTTTCCAGTCCAGTTCCCTCTCTCCTCTGGGTATTCCATGTCCAATTCATTCTCATCTCGATCACTTGGGCTTATCAGCAGATCTGGTGTAACCGGCTGTAAGGAAAGTAATAGCAATGGGAAAAGCATATTCGCAGCCATCTTTAAGGAAGAGCAAAAAGCTGGTCAGAACCCAAGCACTTCACTAAAGTCCACAGCAACTAGCTTGACAAAGGCCTAAATCACCCAAAGGCAAACTAATTCCAGAAACTGAGGCTTTAATAAGTAAGCATTGGTGGGAACAACTTAAAATTATAACATACAATACTCAAGAGCATCATTGTTCCCTTAACGTGTATATTTCCATTGTGGGATAAATGTCTTTGGTGGTCCCAGTCCTTGAGTAGAGGCATGAAAAACATTACAGAGCGTGCTCATCCTCCTGGCATTCACAAGGTTACAACAGAGTCAACAACTACCTATAATTATTCTATTAAGAAACAAACCAATCAGTCTCCATAGCACTAAACAAGAGTGTCACATCAACAAAAACATGACATGCAATTTAATTCAAAAGTCAATTGAACCACAAGTGACACACAGACTAATTATGATGGCACACAAACTGCCGAAGACAAAATTGTTGGTGTATGGTAAATAATTACAGCTGTTGATATTTTATGGAAATTCTGTGTGTGTGTGTGGGGGGGCGCTTTATTGAGACTGTGTTAATTAGCATTTTTGTACAATGCATTATACCCTAGACAAACCCTGTAGAATACAACTGGCCTCGTGGCTAATGAACGCTGGGTGTTTTGATGTCTGTTTAAGGAAATGAAAGCTGTAGCTGGGACACCAGGTAAAAAAAATAGCTCTTGTCTTATTTCCTCTTTTTGATCGTTAGGCTGCCTTTTTAACAGCAGGTTGTGGTACAGCTGTGTCTGCTGCTCTGTTTCCATGGAAACACAGACATTTTCAAACAGCTGGTTACACACGTGTGTACGAGCAGTGTTACTGTATAAAATAAACCGGACACTTATCTGTGCTAGATGACACAAAAACATAATTCCTGCCCTATTTGGTACATTTTATTCGTCCCCATTAAAAAAAGGAATTGTCTCCCCAGCCTGATAAAATTTTCACAAACAAAATAGTAGAGAAACAAAATATTATCTAAAATGATTCCCTACCCTTACAAAAGTGCTTTGTAAGGGTCTGTCATAATTCTAATAAACTGGTTCAGCAAATCAATTTGGCAGCCAAATTATGCATTGCCATGGTCTAAATGACAAACAGTACCAAATGGAAGAGTTAGCAGCTTGGGTTGAGGATTATCAGGAAACGTTTTATGGATGCTGGGGAGAAGAAGCCGTGGTCTACGGCCAGAAGAAGATCTATAGCAATGATGAGTTTGGGAAGCTATCGGTGAAGCTCAGTGTTTAGAGGACCATAGACCAACTGGTTGGTTGAGAGGTCTTTGATGTGGTTGGTTTGAAGTGTTTGAACGTATCTATAGTTCTCATCAAGTGAAGAGTGATTATTTCTGCTATCGTTAGGGCCGGCCAAAGACATTGTGCTGTCTGGGTTTGAGGATGAAATGATGCCCACCACCACAACCACGCCCACCAAAATCACACACACAACAATTATATATACATGTTCATACACACTTAACATCCATGCTCTCACACACACACATCTATATCCAAATATGCTGCTTTCCCTCCAGCTGTGAGCAGTCTCGGATTTAACCACAGGGTCATGTAACCTTGCGTTAAGTGACCCCTCTATGTTCCTGGTTGCCCCGCAGTATTACTCTGCTCCTGCTGCACTTATGCAAAAGGTGGAACTTCTGGGCGCAGCTTCTTCTCCCGTAGCTCTCACTTTTTGCAGAAGCGCATGAGATGCCAGAATAATACAGACAGATTCATGGCGAAAGAGAGGTGTAGAAACTCTTCTCTTTCTCCACAAATCTATCTTCGTGCAGCAAATTACCACCCCTGTCAAAGTGCCAGATTCATTTTAAAATGAAGACATTTTACTCAGGATTGAGTAGATTGTCCTCACACCTTGTTTACTTTTCCTTAATTTTTATTATTGTAAAAAAAAACCTTTGTCAATCCCAACCTGCCAGGGGGACTTCCAGCGTTACAAATAAAATAAAGTGAGAAAGGTAATAAGGTCAAATAATATTTCCCTCTTTTACATCATAGGTCTGCCCTGACCCTTCGAGGCATGGACTCACTAGAAGATGTACTGTGGTGTCTAGCAGCAAGCAGATCATTTAATTTCTGTAAATTGCGAGGTGGGGCCTCCATGTGTTCTCCAGGTAAGCGGCGTACATGTACCCGGCCATCCACTTGATGTAAAACAAAACGTGTTAATCAGACCAGGCCACCGTCTTCCATTGCTCCGAGGTCCAGTTCCTATACTCATGTGCCCATTGTAGGCGCTTTCAGCAGTGGACAGGGCTCAGCATGGGCACCCTGACTACGCATGCACAACAAACTGTGATGCACTGTGTTCTCACACCTTTCCATCAGAACCAGCATTAACATTTTCACCAATTTGAGCTGAAAAATTGGCTTCTAAGACATCAACTTTGCGGACAAAATGTTCACTTGCTGCCTAATATATCCCACCCACCGACAGAAGCCATGATAACAAGATTATCAGCATTATTTACTTCACCTGTCAGTGGTTATACTGTTATGGCTGACCGGTATATATATAAGTACACTTGTTAGTACATGCCAAAGAAAATTAGACTACAAATTCTTGCATGTAAAATACTAAATTAATTGTAACACGAATCTATATTTAGATCCTGAAGTTTTATCTAAAGAGCTCACAATCATTTTGCGTAACATCGGTGAAAATATGCCAATAAAGCCCTTCAAAATGTTCATTGTAAAATTTGTACCTCCCAAGAGTACTTCTTTGGGAACCAAATCTCTCTGTCCCTCTTTACCTTTCTCTGATGTTCTGCGTCTGGCACTGAAACTGTTAAAGGACCGTTTGAGACAATTATAATTGTTTACATAACTAAACACATTTAATGGCATAGTAAGGTTTCAAGTCCATTACTCGATAATGAATGGCTTACATGTATCCCTGGAGCTAATCCTTCAAGCTGTGTTCTAACATATGATATAGGTTATCAGTCCTTTAACTTAGCTCCTCCTGTTGTACAAATGGGAGATAACATTTTACCCATGTAGTCTCTTGTTTAGTACTCGTCATGATATTTTCATAAACCTTTAAAAGATAAGTCTGTGCCAAATGTTCTGGGTGCCTTAATATGATATGTAATGGTAAGTGATCAATTTTCTAGGTCTAGGTCTATGCTAAAACAGAGGTCCTTGTTTTTTAGGAGACATTGAAACATAGAATGTGACAGTAGATAAGAACCATTTGGCCCATCTTGATACCTATCCCCCTGATGGAGACTTCTGTCTGCAAAATTACTTTGCATCCCGAGTCGTCCATTAAGCCTAAATGTAAAATGTATATTAATGCCATAAAATGTGTTTAGCATAATCAGTGCCATTATAAAAAAACATTTTACTCAATATGTTCTGAATATCACAATTAATTTTGGGTATATATCTAATTGAAACAAGTTCTATTTACTATGCTATACCAGGCCTGGAGTGGCCATCTGCAAACACCCAGTGGACCATTGATGAACAGAAATCCTAAACACTATCTTGGTAACATTTTTTTTCCCTTTCAGGTCATCGGAAATTAGAGTAGCCCAGGGTCATTGGAAGATATCAAAATGAGATAGAATGCTGGTTTAAATATTCTCCACATTTGCATTAGCAATGCTTCCCTGATTAGCTACTGCAATAGCCAGATTGCAAATTTTGCTTTATTTTGACCCAAATGTCATCAAGCAACTCATATGGACATTACAGCAGATACACAGAAAAAATAACATCCATGCTAATTGGAAGATCTACTATCCTATGCAAATACCCCAAGGCTTGAACTATAACAGATTTGTAGAGCGACGGGAAGTATGATTAGGAGTGGCATACTAAACACAAGCTTATACACCATATGGACAGTATTGGGACACACCTCTTAATTATTGAATTCAGGTGTTTCAATCAGACCTATTGCCACAGGTGTATAAAATCAAGCACATAACCATGCAGTCTGCATTTACAAACGTGTGAAAAAAATTCAGGTGGTTCTGAAGAATTCAAGCGTGGTACTGTGATAGGATGCCACCTTTGCAATAAGTCAGTTTGTAAAATCCCATGCGCGGTCAAATGGTATTATTGGAAAGTGGAAGTGTTTAGGAACAGCCGCAACTCCAAGCCATGAAGAGGGGTCACTGAGTGCTGAGGAGCAAGGCAGATAAATCTTAATGCTACACCATTCCACTATGGCCGCATTAACGCAGGGCAAAAGGGGCACCTGCCCCTTAAGCCCGCAGCAACTGCAGCCGGGCCTGCCACTCTAGGGGGCCGGGCTTAGGGGTGTGCGGCCACACAGGGCGCCACTGCAGCAGGAGCGCCTGCCCGGGACTTAAATTAAAACATCGGGGGGGGTTAAACTTTATTTAACATCCTCCATGTTAAAAAAAGTTTTTAAAAAAAACGATGTTTTAATTTATGTCCCGGGCAGGGGCGCCATGCACTCGCTCGTGAAGTTTTCAACAACCGCTTGGCGCCCCCACTCTCCGTGACTCCGTCGCGGTGCCGGCGCTCAGCTGTGAAGCGCGCACCGTGGCAGAGTGGGAAGACGGACGCCTTGCGCCCCCACTGCAGGACTTTGGCAACAAGGTAAGTAGGGAGAGGGTGGGCTAGTGAGAAGGGGGAGAGGGGTTAGATAGTGAGAGGGGGTACATATTGAGAAGTGGGGAAGGGGGTACATAATGAGAAAGGGGGGAAGGCAGTGAGAAGGGGCAGAGGTGGTAGATAGTAAGAAAGGGAAGAGGTGGTAGATAATGAGAAGGGGCAGAGGGGGGAGGCAGTGAGAAGGGGGAGGGGGTTAGATAGTGAGAGGGGGTACATATTGAGAAGTGGGGAAGGGGGTACATAGTGAGAATGGGGGGAAGGCAGTGAGAAGGGGGAGAGGGGTTACATAGTGAGAAGGGGCAGATAAGAAGGGGAGGGGTAGATGGGGAGAGGGGGTAGTGTGAATGTGTACAAAAATGAATGAATAAATGTGTGGATGAATTGTGTGAATGCATACAAGAATGAATGAATTAATGTGTGGATGAACTGCTTGAATGATTTGTGAGACTCCATTAATGAATATGTATAAATGATTTGTGTGAATGTGTGAGTAACTGTGTTTGTTGTTGTGGTAGCGGAGGGAGTGATTGCATGCTAGGGAGTGTGGAGCAGGGCCCAAGGAAATGTCGGTGTGGTAGAGCCTGTCCTGGTGTGTGCGTTGGTGTGGCAGAGCCTGTCCTGGCATGTATTTACTCATCTGTTTTCTGGCCCTTTACTTTCTGTAGGAATACATTGAACTGTTTATTTTTTTACTTATCCAGTGATAAATAGCCCTCCTGAATTTGTAGTCACTTCAGAGGACAAAACATTCTAGGCCCAGAAATCAGTGAGAGTAAAAGTAAAGGTATTGTGTTATTTACTCTATTTCAACCTGCGTATCTTATTAAAAAGGATTATTGGCAATAAATTGTGGCTTCAGGGATCCCGTGTATGATGACTTTTTTAAGTCACATTGTTCCCCCTAGGGGATTGGCGCCACAAATCAGTTGGGTTGGTATGAGTTCTGAGTTTCTTCCCTGCTGTGCTGTGAGTCTGTGACTGACAGACTCGCTTGTCGTGAGGGTGATCTGACCAGCCAAGGCCCAAGGAGTGCCACACTGCCACTGGTATGGTCAAAGATTAGTTACTGTTTTGAATCTTTCATTAAAGATATAGCACTTTATAAATTGCATAACGTTATGATTCATTTATTATATATTTATGTAATGGTAATTGATTACAGTGACAAAAGCATGCTGAAATATAACTAATAGGCAACAATAAATGGTATATTAAATGTGTCAGAATTTGGTTTAACAAAAAATAAATAAATAAATAAATAAATAAAAATGGGCTTCTCAGTCTTAAATGCCCGGGTCTATTTTTTGTCCCAGTCCGGGCCTGCTTCCAACGTTATGGGAAAAGTTTGGGGAAGACTTTTTTTTATTTCGGTACGGCTTTTCCTCAGTTTACAAAGCAAGGTCCATAAAGACATGGTTAGAAGAGGTTGGTGTGGAAGGACACGACAGACCCATAAAGAGCCCTGACCTCAACCCCACCAAACACTTTTGGGATGAACTGGAATGGAGATTGTGATCCAGACCTTTTTGTCCTCATCAGTGCCTGACCTCACAAATGCTCTACTGGATGAATGGGCAAAAATCCCCATTGTAGAAATCCTTCCATGAAGAGTGGAAGCTGTTTTAGCTGTAAAAGGAGGACCAACTACATACTAATGTATATGTATTTAGAATGAGATGTCATCTATCTATTTATTATCTATCTATCTAGCTAGCTAGCTACAGAGTTGTATTTACTTTGGGTGCTAACATAGGCCTGACCCACTACGGAGTGCCAGGATATAAAGTCATATCTTGGCACTCCGTGACTTGATGGTACTCAGCACCATTTTAAAGCAGTATATGGAGGCTGTGCCAACTCAGCACACCAGGAATCTCCCTTGTAACCACTCCATTGATCAGCTGCACGCTAAAGAGCCTGATAATTCAAGAGGGTACATTTTCATCCCTGGATCTCTCGGCCTAGGCCAAAATAAGTTGCTGGCTACCTAGCTACAGTATCTATTAGGATCAGGAGCATAAAGGAAAGAAAGAAAAAACATAGAGGGATGAAAACATGCCACTGCGCAAGTGTGGAATTGACTCTCTCTTACGTGGCTATATTATAGAGCAAGTAAATGCCAGTTTTGTACTAAACTAAATGTGTTAATAAACACCTCTACTAATAACAGAAGTCCTTAGAAGATTGTGTCATTAGTGCCAACATCAAGGGTCTACATTACTGTACAGGGGTAAAATAAATAAAAAGGAAATAACTCAGAACAATAGACACCACGAAATTTCCTTTATAATTATTTTTTTTTATTTTTACAAAAAACTTTTATTTGTTTTGCCTCCTATGCTGATATCATAGGTTCACATTTCACTAGTGTGAAATGTGTTGATTAAATCACATTTAAGAACATGGCTAGTTAGTATCATGTGTTGTTCATTCACACCCCTGAAATAACCCCCTTTCTGTTTCACTTCCAAAACAAACCATAGGTTTTGTTATTGCCATCATGTATCTTACCTATGTTTAATTACCTGTTGCCATGTTATAAATTGTTAGCTGATCTAAACATTCATAAAAAATCGATTCTCTTCAAATTGCACAAATATCTAACATGAGGATCCATGACTGGCACACAAAATTGCTTCCTAACGAATATCTAAATCAGAGTAATGGCTGTAAAATGAACATATAATATTCCTTACATTTTTATTCTAATCAATGCAGAACAGTTTCACACATGCATTTTAATAACCATACATTGGTAATTGGATGTGTAGATATTTGGCTCGCGAATTATAACGTCAATTGGCTTTTTAACTCTTTCAAACCAGGTGGCTGAGCCTACCGAGAGCATTAAACCAACTATCGGTCTACCGCAGATCCCCCCTCTTACAATCCTAAACAAACCCAAATAGAGGTTCGCTCTGTCAAGTAAACAAACCACTCAACAGGCAATACAATTTCTGCTTATTTTACATGAAAAAAAGAACTATCAGTTTATATTTTTTCTTCCTCTATGTCATCATTAGATTTCCAGTTTCCATACGTATATACGGTATATATATATATAAATATATATATATACAGTGTTGCAGTCATATGTTCATTTATACATGCATATCACATATGTATAAAGAGGTGTGTGGCTGAATATATGTATCTGTAGGTGTATTAGTTGAATAGAGGGGATCATGCCTTTGGGCTCATGCCTGTGATCAGATGAAGCTGTTTCTTCCCTACCTGCTGCAGATGGTCCTTGTACCTCTTCATCCTGTTGCTCTCTCCTTCAGATTCTGTGCCCGGCACTTGGAGATGCGAGAGCAGCTTGCCTGAAAGAACAGCTCCCGTTTCTTCTTCCTTGCTCTCTCTTTCTCTCTGTGTCTCTCTCACATTCAGGTGACTGACACAGAATGGGGATGAGCTTGTGATGTTAACCCCTTTTGTAATAGACTAAAAATATGCAGGCAGATGGATAGTGATAAGACAAGAGGCCTGTGCAGCAGGCACATCTAGAGAAGGATAGGGGGAGTCTGATCATTCACAGACCTATACTGAAGACTGAAGCACACTATGCACATGTATTCAGTTTTTAAAAGGATCATTGCATTCGCATTAATGCACCCTAAAAAGACATTCACTACCAGAAATAGTAGGAACAACACAATTACATATGTAGATGTAAAATCAAACGTAAACACAGGCTTACAGAGGTCATGTATTAGTAGCCACTTTGCGGATTTGCACACATATATAACATTAGAAAAAACCCAACAATGAGATTAAGTTATTCCAAACTCAAAGTCATTCAAATCTGTATGTCTGAATCATAGAACCAAGGACATTCATTTATTCATTGGCAAAACTGTAAGGGATGCTGGGGACTAAATATCCCACTTGCACAAATCTTATGTACAATTAACGTAAATATAACTCACATTCCTGGAGTTACGTGCCACAAAGATGATGCAAGTTAAAAACTGAGGGATTATTCTGGAGCATCTGGAGTTGACTTGAAACTGTGTTCCATATAGGACATTTCCCCTCAACCTCCTGGAAAGGAGGTGCGGGAAGTGGGGTCAATCTTTTATTTTGAGAGTTGTAGTTGAGTTTATGCAACCTGGCAACTGAGTTAACCAATTAACTCAACTTCTGACTTGACGTTTAATGAAAAGATCCCACTGGAAAACCATTAGACTGTTTATGTCCAAGGGCTGAGTTTGTTAGATGATGATTTGTAGCAAGATTTTTTTGCTAGGGTGCGATTGTACTAACTTTTTCCACTCACTAACTGTCCTGTGTACGGCATTTACACAATTTCATTTATAAACCTGTTTTTGATTTAGACTTTTTGGATTGGATATGGCCTGATGCAGTCTTCAGTCGAAGTTGATACCTATTATTGGGCCAACATAGAAAAAGATCTAAAGTTACATAACTGCAAATTGTATGGCTGTAATAGACCGTGATAATACATTTTTTACACCCGATAAAAAAAATTAAAAATTTGAAAAGAGGGACATCCGTAGCAAAAAAGGATAAAGACTTTGTCCCAAAGAGAGACTGTATCTTCTAGTCAGGCATATTAATAAAGTAAAAATTATTTCCGAGGCTTGTGTTTAATTGCCAGAAACCCTTTTGAAAAAAATGCACTTTATCTGAATACACTTTTGTGCTCTATGTTATAACATTCTATTAGTGTAGTCTATTGGTTCTTTGTGATCAATTCTGTGTACTTTGTCCATTCTGCATTTCTGTACTTGCTGCTTCTTTTACTCTCCTCCTTCATTCATTTGCAGCCACCTTGTATCAGCAATGTGCATGAAAAGTCTAATTAAAGAACTTGTGAATGACGTTATCTCTTGACACCTATACACGAAAGGCATTTGTGTGACAAATGGAATGCTGCCAAAGTGTACCCTCTGCTGGTGAAACGCTGGTACTGCATGCAATCACATATTAGTAACAATAGTTTGTCCTGCTTCAACAAAGGACTTACAGACTTATTGTAATAAACACATATGATCTTTATAGGCACATTAAATGTTTAGATGTGTGCCCCTTAAGCACTGCATGAAAATCAATTAAAATCTTTTAAGTTTTGCATGGTCCATTCACAACTTTTGGCAAAAATTAAGGAAATGAATTTATTAAAATTACCTACAGTCTAACTTAACTATGGTTAGAAGATGTGGGACCCGAACAAAAGGGGCAGAATATTTTCACATCCAAAGCTCCTAAAGACGTAATATCAGGGAAGGAAAGAAATACAGAAAAACGGTGTCCCAAAAAGCAACACTAATATTCTTTAGGTAGGGGGAGTAGCAAGTTCCCTTTATGCATAAATAATATTTAAAATTGGATGAGCTCCCTCATAGGTCTGTTTTCAACGCTTTTGTAGCTAGATGTACAGATTAAATATTCAGCCATTAAAAAAAAATCCCTGCTTGATCTACCTCAGACACATAATGTCATGTGTGCGGGAACAGTAACTTTTCTTCCATTTCCTTCCTTATCAGATTTATTATACACTTGGCATCAAACACAGGTTAACTCTAAGCTGATTGGTCAACAAACAGCTATTACATACCAAACCTTAGCAATAAAAAACGTCTACCTATGTCTTTGCTTAAAAATAATCTAGATATCAAACAAAAAGATCTATTATTTTTTTTAAAAAGGTTTATGGTTGTGGATCACTTCAGAAAAGTTTTGGATCCCAGGATAGTGTACTTAGTTGGCAGTTATTCAAACAAATACAGTAAATATATAACCATAAGACAATATTTTTAAAGGTCTATATTTATAGTCACGCAGTACTTTCCACTGTTCCTAGTTTTAGGAACAGTGCTTCCTAGGGACCGCAATTAATGAAAACGTGGGCACCATTAGTGATCAGTAGATTACAGCTTTTTAAATATATATATTTATTCAGGGCAATCACTTCTAGTAGCATTTCAATGTCTATGTTTGATAAAATCAGAATAAAATACTGAGGAGTCAGCTACAAAATATGTGGCTCTGAGTATCTGCTGAGTGTATAGTTTAAACCTTTAAACTTGGGCTGAAACCCAGGGAGAGTTCCCAGCACCGGCGTAACTTCCGGTTAAACCCCTTCTTCCTGTCTCCTCGTACCGGTTCAAAATATTTTAGAAGGGCCCTCCTCCGAGGTCAGAAGGGCCCTTTCTAAACTATTTTGAACAGGCACGAGGAGACAGTCGCATATCGGGGGTCACGTGACGTCACATGTAAGCACGGATATGTCTGTATGTGTGTGAGCATAGATGTGTACTTGTGTGTATGTGAGTGTGTATGAGCATTGATGTATACTTGTGTGTATGTGTGTGTGAGCATGGATGTGTACTTGTGTGTGTGTGTGTGTGTGTATGTGTGCGCATGGATGTGTAATCGTGTGTGTGCGCATGGATGTGTAAGTGGGGTGAGATGGAGTGCGTGTTAGTGAGTTTGAGTCAGTGTGTGTGATTTGTGTGGTTACATATGTTGACTGTTGGAAGTGGGGGGAGATGGCACAGACTAGCTATTGAAGTTGAGGGGCCGAGGGGGGGGGGTTGCACCAGGGCCCCATGGCTTCTAGTTACGCCCCTGGTTCCTAGATATGAAAATGGACTACTTTATAAATATTTTCAATTTGATTACATGTGCTTTGGGGCAAACACATAGCCTCTGTTAACAGTGGTATGATGTGCAGCAGCAAGAAAAAGAAAATGAATCCTTTGGAATTACCTGGTTTTCTACATAAGATGTGATCTGATCTATATCTAGCTCACAAGTATAGACAAACACATTAGCTTAAGCTAATAACACAAACAATGAGAATCTTTCATGTGTTTATTGAGCATACCCATTAAACATTCACAGTGCTAGTGGAAAACATAAGTGAATCCTTGGATTTAATAATTTATACAACTACCTGTGTCAGCAATAACTTCAAGCAAGCATTTCCGGTAGCTGCGGATCACACCTGCACAATGTTCAGGAGGAATTTGAAAAATTCTTCCTTACAGAGCTGCCTCAAAAAAAAAAAAGCGGTGCCAATTAGAAACAAGTTCTTAAGAGGGACACTCTAGACAGGTATTGCATTTAACTATACAATCAATCAATGGAGCTCAGCTTACTAGTCACAATGTGATTAATTAAATAAAATAAAAAAAAATCAGTTAAAAACAAAAAATTGATAACATGTCAAAATATATTTGTAAACTTTGCGCTAAAATTAGCGCTATATTTGAACAAAAATTCTTACATTTAAAGAGTTAAAATGCTGTCATTTTAAATGCCCAGTTAAAAAATAATTTATTAATACATACCAGCATTTGAAATACTCTGGGGTGTCTTGTGTTCAAACATATATGTTTGATGGGGTAAGTTGAATTGGCCAGCTTTAAAGATGTCCCAAAAAGGACATGGAGGCTGAATCACCATATATGAAAAAAAGGTTTTGAAATAGCAATATGCTACTTGTACTTGCAAGTAACATGCAAAAACAACCCAAAAAACATTTCTAAACCCAGGACAAATATTAGATTCTATTTAGCAGTTTGTTTCATTAAAATAACAATATCAAAAGAAAGCCCTTTTTGTCCTGAAAAAACAATACATAACTTGTGTGGGTACAGTGAATGAAAAAGAAGAAAATTATAGCTAAACACGAGCACCGCAGGAATGTTAAAACAGCCATTGTTACTAAGGGTACAAAAAAAAAAAATCAGCCATTCTCATGAAGGGGTTAAACACCTTTGTTCCTTCACGTTCCTGATGGTAATACAAGCAGCGCCAGCCATACCCATATTAGAATCATTTTCCTGACTAAAGGAAAAATATGTTGATCACGAATGCATCTCTGAAAAATATGAACTTTTAGTTCTTCCAATAAATAAAATTGATTTGCTCATAGTTACTACCCTCTTTTTATAGTTAGAAGTGTAGGTTAGGCATGGGAATTTCCTTTTGGCTGTAACATATCTTTTAGTCGACTAAGGTTCTACATTTCAAACTATAAATATATACAGAAGTACATTATAAATGCATAAACGGGTTAAACAAAGTACAAGACAGGAAGTATTTTTAAAAGGCTGATAATTGCTTGGATGAGGTCAAAGTCTAAAAGTACAGGGTTAGAGTCTTGTATGTAATATTAGTTAATTGATGGTGGATTAGTGGAATAGCTTTTTAGTAGAGGTGGTAAATGTTAAAACAATCCAGGTGTTTAAGCCTAAACACCTAAAGTGTCCTAAAGATAGGCAGGACAATGGACTATTTTTTTAGGTTTACAAGAGATAAAATAACGGACAAATTATTATCTGCCGTATATATTTCTATTGTTCTATGAAATCAATGGTATAGTATAAGATGCTTTATTTGAGCAGCCATAGTGGAATTAATGCTCCCTAAAGTCAGTTAGAAGGAAGTAAGAATAGCAGTCATACCAATGGAACTAGAAAGACAAAGGAGTGGGAAGGGTCATTAAAATATAAAAGGAGGCTAAACAGCACAGGGTTGGTTAAGGGATAAATAAAAAAGCAGGGTAGGGGGAGTGCCACACAGACATGAGAGAATGTGGAAATTAAATAGGGATGGATTGAAAACACTGAAATGTCCACAGGGAATGAAGGCAGTAAAATGTGTAGTAAATGTACAGGACTAAAAAATGTTATCGGAAATAGTAATTATTAGACTTGTGCATTCGTATTCGGGCAAACATGAAAACGAACACGGAGGGTGCGTTTTCGTTGTACAGCCCGAATACCGAACATACAAACATAACGGCGGCAAAGTTCCCTGTCAGGAATTAAAGGGCCGTGCAAGCGCCTCTATTGGTCGGCCATTGGTCTCCCCACTCAAAGAATTAAAGGTCCGTACGACCAATAGACTCGCTGTCAGGACTCGGGTGATCAGGTCGGGTAGGAGCCCATGCGCAGGGGATACTTGGGGTTCAGTGTGTAACCCACGGTGCATGATTATGCAAACAAAGACACCACAAACAGAAATCCAGGTAATGCAGTGTATATAACAGGACCAGCAAATAAGGGTAATATAGTCTAAGCAAGTAACCAGACGTATGGCAAAATAAAATACAGGTAACAAGTCTTTTGGCAGGGAGCCCGCTTGGAAGGGCACGACAGACAGAGAGCCCGCTTGGAAGGGCACGACAGACAGAGAGCCCGCTTGGAAGGGCACGACAGACAGAGAGCCCGCTTGGAAGGGCACGACAGACAGAGAGCCCGCTTGGAAGGGCACGACAGACAGAGAGCCCGCTTGGAAGGGCACGACAGACAGAGAGCCCGCTTGGAAGGGCACGAAAGGCACACAGCCCGCTTGGAAGGACACGAAGCAGGGAGTCCACTTGGAAGGACACGAAGCAGGGAGTCCACTTGGAAGGACACGAAGCAGGACAGCAGGACAGCAGGACAGCAGGACAGCAGGACAGCAGGACAGCAGGACAGCAGGACAGCAGGACAGCAGGACAGCAGGACAGCAGGACAGCAGGACAGCAGGACAGCAGGACAGCAGGACAGCAGGACAGCAGGACCAGTACAGGTGCAGAGCCACAGCAGGAAAGTCCATAGACTTCAATACAAAGGCCCTGACTGAAGGGCAGGGCAGGTTCATAAAGGCAGGGCAATCCAGGTAACAAGGCCCAGCTGGATGTAGACTAGGGCTCAACCCAGGTAACAAGGCACACCTGAGTTCTGAGTGCTCCAGAGGGTGGAGAGTGGCCACTAGTGGTTGCAGATGTAAACACCACAGGTATAAAAAACCCATGGTTCAGGCAGCAAAAAATTGGTTCCTGACAGTACCCCCTCCCCAAGGAGCGGCCTCAGGGTGCTCCTGGGACTGTAGAGAGGCAGTATCAAAACCTGTGGTAAGAATTCTTAGCCCTAGCACGTAGAGCTTTTTCAAATACGTGCAGGTCCTCCTTTCTTACTACAGTTCCGTTGGAGGCAATGACGCAGTCTGAGGAAAGGTCATCTGCAGTGCAGTTGTAAGACATAGTGGTATTGGATGCTGGATGCATAGACATGATGGCACTGTTCCGTACTCTCTCTTTCTTTGCTGTCCATGCACCAGGGGTAACGAAGCTGCCCTGTACCCAGGGCACCTCTGGGGGCAGGGGGGGTAGTACCCGAACTGCACCGGTTCAAGGCTGGAGTGGCAGGCTTAACAGACTTCTGTTCACGCAGCTGTTGCTCGTAATGGTTAAGTTCTTTCCTATGCACAATTGTCCCGTCAGATGCTAGGATGTAACCAGGAGCCCCTAAGGAGTGTTTTGCTGTTTGGGGTCTACGATTCTTATTCCTGGGAGTAATGGGAGTGGTGGTCCCAACTGCACAAACAGCCGTGGGGTTATCAATTGCGGGTGTGTCTGTTGTATCAGCAACAGAAGCATCTGAAGACACGCTGTCCATATCAGACCAGTCGGTTTCATCAGAGATGGTCTGGAGGTCATCCGACATGGCTACAGATGGCGCAGAAGTGCCAGGTACTGTGGATTGGTTAACCCCAGAATCACCAGGTTGGGGAAGAGATAGGGTGTGCTCCAGCTTTGATGCGTTGCTGTTGTCACATGCAGGTTTCTGGGCCTGGGGTTTGTTGGTGTGGGTTGCAGAGGGTTTAGCTGGTTTCAGAGGACATTGGGTGATCCAGTGTCCCTTTTTGCCACAGTAAAAGCAAGATTCCTCATCACGCCTTTGTTGTAATTCGGTTTTGGTAAGGGGTTCACGTTTCCTAGATTTCCTAGGAGATTCCTTTTTAATACTGATAACAGGCTTGTTGGATTTCTCAGGTGATGTAGCAGGTGTAGGTGAATGGTCTTCATGAGAGTGATTGGAGTTGGAGTCCCAGATTTGCATTAATGATTTGCACAGTTCAAGCAAGCATTCTCCTATCACTTTGATTACTGAAAGTAACCCCGCTGACTCCTTGTAATGGCCTTTGTATTCTGTCAGGACTCGGGTGATCAGGTCGGGTAGGAGCCCATGCGCAGGGGATACTTGGGGTTCAGTATGTAACCCACGGTGCATGATTATGCAAACAAAGACACCACAAACAGAAATCCAGGTAATGCAGTGTATTTCATGTATATAACAGGACCAGCAAATAAGGGTAATATAGTCTAAGCAAGTAACCAGACGTATGGCAAAATAAAATACAGGTAACAAGTCTTTTGGCAGGGAGCCCGCTTGGAAGGGCACGACAGACAGAGAGCCCGCTTGGAAGGGCACGACAGACAGAGAGCCCGCTTGGAAGGGCACGACAGACAGAGAGCCCGCTTGGAAGGGCACGACAGACAGAGAGCCCGCTTGGAAGGGCACGACAGACAGAGAGCCCGCTTGGAAGGGCACGACAGACAGAGAGCCCGCTTGGAAGGGCACGACAGACAGAGAGCCCGCTTGGAAGGGCACGACAGACAGAGAGCCCGCTTGGAAGGGCACGACAGACAGAGAGCCCGCTTGGAAGGGCACGAAAGGCACACAGCCCGCTTGGAAGGGCACGAAAGGCACACAGCCCGCTTGGAAGGGCACGAAAGGCACACAGCCCGCTTGGAAGGGCACGAAAGGCACACAGCCCGCTTGGAAGGACACAAAGCAGGGAGTCCACTTGGAAGGACACGAAGCAGGACAGCAGGACAGCAGGACAGCAGGACAGCAGGACAGCAGGACAGCAGGACAGCAGGACAGCAGGACAGCAGGACAGCAGGACAGCAGGACCAGTACAGGTGCAGCGCCACAGCAGGAAAGTCCATAGACTTCAATACAAAGGCCCTGACTGAAGGGCAGGGCAGGTTCATAAAGGCAGGGCAATCCAGGTAACAAGGCCCAGCTGGATGTAGACTAGGGCTCAACCCAGGTAACAAGGCACACCTGAGTTCTGAGTGCTCCAGAGGGTGGAGAGTGGCCACTAGTGGTTGCAGATGTAAACACCACAGGTATAAAAAACCCATGGTTCAGGCAGCGAAAAATTGGTTCCTGACACTCGCTTGTACAGACCTTTAACTCCTGACGGTGAACCTCCGCCTGGGGAGTATCAGGGCACGGGTAAGCAGGTCAGGTAAGAGCCCAGTTGCAGGGGATATCAGAGGCTCAGTTTGTACTCCACAATGCATCATTACCAGGAGGTAGGTACAGACAGGCAAAATGAAACATACAGCAGGCTGGATCTTAATAAGAGATGGTCTGTATTGAAGAAGCTGGCAAGACAGACAAGTACAGGCTGTAGACACTGCTGACAGCCCTCAGGCAGGGCATACGGCAAGAAGCCCTCAGGCCCCCAATGTTCGGTGGGTCCTAGCACTAAACCCTGCCTGCTGAATTTGTAATAGGCTAAAACTAAACATTAAATCTAAACACAGAACAGAGATAAAAACATACCTAGAGACTGCAGACTGAGACACACATAACAAACGGGTGTGGCACATATAAATATACAAACAAAAAAGGGGCAAAGAAACAAAGCAAGACCAGAAACACAGCAAGAAGGTAAACCTGGAGAAACCTCGCAGTAGACGTTACAGGGAGACCATTTGAGTTAAAGGTCTGTACGAGCGGACGGTTGATGGCAGAGGAGCACCCTGCCGGCGACCAATAGAGGTGCTCCTACAGACTTTTAACTCCTGAAGGTGAAACTCCACCTGGGCCTGCTCCAAGAGTTAAAGGTCCGTAAGAGCGACCACATGAAAGACAGATCACGATTATTTCCCTTAGCAATAGGAAGATGCCGAGCAGTGCCATCATCTCAGCATTGGCAGACAACAGTGGGACCCTGGTTCACCCATCTACTATCTGGGGAAGACTTGCAGACAAAAAGCCATACCTCTGATGTGGAAACAAGGCAAAGTCACTGCAATGTTCATGAAAGACTATGAACCGGGGTGCAGAAAAATGACAGCAGGTGCTCTGGACAAAAATTTTAATATTTGGCTATAGCAGAAGGCAGTTTGTTCACTGAAGGATGAATGCTTGCAGGCAGGAAGTACAGACATACATAGACATCATGCAATACCATTAGGGAGGAATCTGATTGCCCCCAAATTTATTCTGCAGAACGACAACGACCCCAAACATACAGCCAGTAATTAAGAACTTTCTTCAGTGTAAAAAAAGAGTCCTGGAAGTGATCATATGCACCCAAAGAGCCCAGATCTCAACAACATTGAGTGTGTCTAGGATTACATGAAGAGACAGAAGGTACTGAGGCTGCCCAAATCCACAGAACTGTGTTCTCCAAGATGTTTAGAACAACTTACCTGTGTGCAATTGTACCTAGAAAAATTGATGCTGTTTTGGAGCAATACAATTTTATTTTAATGTTCATTCAATGTTGTAAATCATAGAAAAAGAAACTATTAACATATATATATTTTTTTATTTTATAAAGAAACCCCTGAAGCCTCAAATGTCCCTCATAGTCATAAGGGGTACATGGCATGGCCATGACTCCAAGCTGGTCATCTTTGGGTGGTGGGAAAAGAGGCCTATCAGGCCCTTGGAGACAAGTGAAGGGTGAAAATAGCCAGTGGTAGTTAATACGCTGGATTTAAGTTTATTATAAATATTAGCCCTCTTCTAGTTAGCGGATTATTTTGAACTGTCCCCCTTCTCTATTTTATCAAGTTATTTATGAGGGTTGAGAATTGACCGACTCTGCTATCTGCATTCTGCTCCGGCGGCAGCGGCACCCGCCGGCAAGAAGCAGCCTCCTTGACGATTCGCTTACAGGAGTGACACGTATTTGTGACCTCGCATGACCCTGTCTGACCTCCTGTGCCTCATTCTCGGTCCCTACAGCCTATTTAAACACGAGACTTTCATTATTTTGTTACCTTTGGTTGGTGTAAGTTGTGCTTTGTGCTGCTGCTCTATTTTGATCTCATTAACCCGTTTTGACCCTCAGAGCTGTGGCAACTGGCATTTAATGTGGATAAATGCCAAGTTCTGCATCTAGGGCATAAAAACCCAAGGACAGAGTATAGAATATTTGACATTGTCCTAACCTCAATGTGCGAGGAAAGGGATTTAGGGGTAATTAGTTCTGAGGATTTTAAGGTAGGTGTGTTGTATGTACAATAAAGACAGACAGATCAGGCAGAAACTTCTTTATTCCATGCTCTCTCTTCCTCTCTCTCTGCTGCCCCCTCCTAGTTGCATCACAGGACTTAAGGTAGACCATATATTAGTATTTAAGGTAGAACTTTAGAGTTTGGAAATTAACAACATTAACAGTGTCACAAATCAACATAACATTACATCACATCTTCCCCCTCAAACATTTACTCATTTAATGTGTAACAAAGTCCTCCCATATTTTAGGTTTCAATCTGCGACCGTAACTAGAGTAGGTGTCCCTTGATTCCATAGGAGTGTTCAGAGCATTCTCTCTTTCTGGAGCCGTAGAACATGCTAAACCCAGGGAGTCGGTAGTTTTATATGGTTCAGTGTTGTCCTCAGAATACGAGTCAAGCTTGTCTGTTAAGGCGGGTGTGCTGGAAGCTGCAGAATCATTTGAGGTACATGTAGTAGAACTTGAAAAGTCAGGACGTAGATGACATCTGTTTCGTCTGAGTTCCTGACCCAGCCGATTCTCGATTACATATGACCTTGGGGTTTCCAATACTCGTACTATACGTGCAGGTTCCCAAGTTTTTCCATCTGCTCTGTGTCTTACAGCTTGTCCTGTGGCAAGTGGTGTCAGAGATTTGGCTGATTGGTTATAATATCGCTTTTGTTTGGAAATTATTTTGTTTCGTTGCGCAGCTACATGCTCGTGTGCAAGGTTCTGAGGCTGAAGTTTCTTTGGAGAAATTGGCACTGTAGTTCTCAGTGCTCTGCCCATAAGTAACTGTGCAGGAGAACATAAGCCCTCCAGAGGTGTTGCACGATAGTTCAGAAGACCCAAATGAACATCCTGCCCGGACGATTGTGCTTTCCTTAGAATGGATTTGGCAATGCCTACATATTTTTCAGCTAGTCCGTTAGCCTGTGGTAGATGTGGACTAACGGGACTGTGCTTGATGCCCCATTCGTGGAGAAAAGATTGAAATTCAGCGCTGGAGAATTGTGGACCATTGTCAGAGACAAGTTCTTCACATACACCATGCCTGGCTAGTATTGATTTGAAAGCCGAAATTACAGAGGAGGACTTCAGATCCTTCAGTTGTACTATTTCAAAGTATTTACTGTAATAGTCAACAATAATCAGGTAGTCATTTCCTTCAGTATGAAAAATATCAGTAGCCAGTCGTTGCCAAGCACGAGAAGGGATACTCCAGGGGATGAGGGGTTCTTTTGTGTTTCGTCGTTGAAATTCGTTGCAGGTTTCACAAATCTTCACAAACCTCTCAATGTCAGAGTCTATGTTAGGCCAATAAACCAATTCCCGTGCCCGTCGTTTGCACAGAGCCATGCCTAAGTGTCCTTGGTGAATTTGTTCCAAAACCACTTTCCGTTGACTTCTAGGAATGAGTATACGTTCACCCATGAAGATAATGCCCTCGTTATTTGACAATTCATGTCTCACAGGCCAGAATTCCTGTAACTCTGGTGGTAGTTTTTTGCGCTTCTCCGGCCAACCATTGCACATGACCCGGCAAAGTTTTTCTAGTTGCTTGTCCAGTAACGTTTCCTTTTGAATACTTTCCAATCTGACATCTGAGACGGGTACATTGACTAAGACTGTGTGCACTTGTTCCTCCAGATCAGGTTCATCCCGTGCGTCATGTCCTGCTGGAAACACTCTGGATAGCGTGTCTGCCATTGGGATTTCTTTCCCTGGTCTGTATTTGACAGTAAGGTCATATGGTTGCAGCTTCATTACCATTCTCTGTAGGCGTGGAGGGACTAAGTTTAGTGGTTTCAGCATTATGTGTTCTAAAGGCTTGTGGTCCGTTTCCACTAATACTGGACGCCCATAGATATATTGATGAAATTTTTCACATCCGTTGACAATGGCTAGCATTTCCTTTTCAATTTGGGCATAGTTGGATTGAGCTGCCGTAAGTGCCCTCGAGGCATAGGCCACTGGGTGACCTCTTTGTGTCAGTACTGCACCCAACCCAAATTGTGATGCGTCTACTTGAAGAACAGTATCACAGTTTACATCAAAATATTTCAAGATGGGTCCGGGCTGTTTGCTTATGGTGGCCTTTATTTTCTCAAACGTTGTTTGCATATTAGCATCCCAAGACCAGCATGCATTTTTCTTCAGTAGAGTTCGTAGAGGTGCTGTTTGTTGGGCTAAACCCTGCGAAAACTTTGACAGATAATTGAAAATGCCCAGTGCTGTTTCTAGTTCTTTTCTGGAAGTTGGTGCTTGCATTTTAATGATTGCTTGTATCTTGTTGGGATCAGGTTTTAAACCATCTTTACTGATGATATGCCCAAAGTAGCTTACCTCCTCAACACCAATCTGCAGTTTGTTCGGGTTGAGCTTCATATTCTTCTCACGACATCTCTTAAGCAAAGCAATCAGGTTCTTGTCATGTTCCGCACGGTCTTTGCCATAGACCAATAAATCATCAATTATGACTTCCACACCCTGCAGGCCTGAAATTAGCTCGTGTGATTTTTTCTGGAACATTTCTTGAGCAGATGCTACACCAAAAGGTACTCTTGTAAATCTCCATCGTCCAACCGGGGAGTTAAACGTGGTGAGGCGACTGCTGTTCTCATCTAAACGTAGTTGCCAGTACCCAGACTGTGCATCTAGTACACTGAACACTGATGCCCCAACAAGTTTGTGTGCTATGTCCTCTAGAGTGGGTAGTCTGTAATGTTCTCTCATTATTACCTTGTTCAAATCACGTGGGTCAATGCATATACGGATTGCTCCTGTGTTTTTCTTTTCCACCACCACCATAGAGCTGACCCATTCAGAAGGTTCTGTGACCTTTTTGATCACTCCCAATTTTTCCATCCTTGAGAGTTCTTGTTCTACTTGGCTTTGAAGCGTTAAAGGTATTTTCCTTGGTGCATGTATAACAGGGTGTGCCCCTTCTTTGATCCGGATTTTGCATATCCCTGGAAGACATCCGAGTCCTCTGAATACATCACTGAAATCATGTTTAATGCCGTGAGCTGTAAGTATGTTTTCACCGTTGTTAACAGTCATTATAATTTTGATAAGACCAATCTCTTGGCTCGTCCGCAGACCCAGCACAGCAGGAGCCTGTGTTTCTATTACAAACACCTGTAAGTTAGTTTCAGATCCTTTATAGGCACATTTTGTATGACAATGTCCAATAACATCCAGGACCTCTCCTCCATAACCTCTTAGCTTTGGTAGCCTTTGCGTTTCGAGTTGTAATTCCTTACTGAGGAATTTGCGATATATGTGTCCTGGCACGCAATTTACCTGAGCTCCTGTGTCAATCTTAAACTTGACAGGGATCTTAGCATCCCCTAGATGTAAGGTGACCACTGCTTCATCTGCAGAGTGTTGTGTGTTCTGCACCGATGCAAGGTATATCTGTGAGCCGTCTGTGTCATCATCTGAATGGTTGTCCAAATCATCTATATTATACACTGGTCGTGTCTGTGGCTTCCTATAGCTCATTCCATTATGACACATTTTGGCAAAGTGCCCCTTTTTTCTGCATTTATTACATATTTGGCCTCTTGCAGGGCATAACATATCTTTGTAGTGTGTGTTTCCACAATATCCACAGGTTGTTTCTGTGTTCCTAGCTCTGTTTTTTCTTTTATTCCCTCTCCAGTCAGCTTTTTCTCTTATGTGACTTCTAGATTGCTTTTCAATTGCACTGACTTGTGGTTGTGGACCTCCCAGTACCTGCAAGTCTTTTCTTGACATCTCATATGCTCTCGCAATTCTGATAGCTTTTTCAAAGGTTAATTCTTCCTCTTGCAGTAACTTTTCCTGCAATTCTTTGAACTGACTGCCCATTAATATCCTGTCTTTTATCATATCACTGCTATCATGAAATGCACAGTCTTTTGCAAGCAATTGTAACTGTGTGACCCACTCATCAACTGATTCACTGCCCCCTTGGTTCCTCTCATAGAACAGCTTTCTTTGCACTGTGGTGTTTTTTCGTGGATTACAATATGCATCAAACTTTGCAAAGAGTACCTCTGTCTTTTTCTTGTCCTCTGGAGCTATGTTTCCACTTGCACACCATGCTCTGCATACATCCCGGCCTGTTTGGCCAACACTGATGAGAAAGTATGCAGCCTTTTGTTGATCCGTCCATTGTGCTGCATCAGGGCCTGCATAAACCAGCTCTATCAGCTCCTTCCACTTTGCCCAGTTCTCTGATACATTTCCAGATTCTAAATCCAGGGGAGGAATGTTTCTTGTGCTGCTTGCCATTATTCTTTAGATACACCCCACTTCTGGTACCATGTGTTGTATGTACAATAAAGACAGACAGATCAGGCAGAAACTTCTTTATTCCATGCTCTCTCTTCCTCTCTCTCTGCTGCCCCCTCCTAGTTGCATCACAGGACTTAAGGTAGACCATATATTAGTATTTAAGGTAGAACTTTAGAGTTTGGAAATTAACAACATTAACAGTGTCACAAATCAACATAACATTACATCACAGTAGGTAGACAATGCAGTAGAGCAGCAGGTAATACTAGAATGCTTGGTTGGATAGCGAGAGGTATTAGCAGTAGAAAAAGGGAAATGCTCATTGCCATTGTACAGATCACTCGTGAGACCTCACTTGGAGTATTGTGTACAGTACTGGAGAGCATATCTCCAGAAGGATATGGATATGTTGGAGAAAGTTCAGAGAAGGGCTAATAAAATGGAGGGGCAAAGGTTTCAAGGTAACATCAGGAAAGGGTAGTGGATGCATGGAATAGACGTCCAGCGGAAGTGGTAGATGTTAATACAGTGAAGCAATTTAAGCAAGCATGGGATAGGTATAAGGCTAAACTAGATACAGGATAAGGCCAGATACTAAGGAAAGTATTCAGGGTTGGGCAGACTGGATGGGCCAAATGGTTCTTATCTGCCATCACTTTCTGTGTTTCTATATTCAGTAGACCTAAATCAAGATGCATCTGTGGTGTAAAGAACAGAACAATAATGCAGGACACCTCAATTTATAATAAATGTAAATAATACGGTTATAATTGAGCAGTGGCATCTCCAGCTTTCATATTAAGGGGGGCCCATGGGGGGACAGGGACCAAAGTGTGTGGGGGGGGAGTTATAAAACGCTACATATAAATATATATATATACGTTAGACATGCATTTTTAACTGCATAATATGTACTTACCGTGTTTCCCCGAAAGTAAGACAGCGTCTTACTTTCTTTTTATCCCTAAAAGCCCCACTATGTCTTACTTTCGGGGTATGTCTTATATTGGGAAAAAATTTTCGAATTTAATGCTTTCCTACCTTTCCTTTCTTCTTTCAGCTTCTTTTCCTCCTCTTCGCCAGTTCTTGTCTCCTTCCGGGTCAGAGGGCACGGACAGCGGTGGGCGCGGCTTCAGTGTTGTGCGCCGGGATCTGACAAGAAACCCCGGCGCACAACAGCTGTTGCCGCGCAGATCACAAGGGAGCGGTATCGGAGGTCATTAACAGACCTCCGGCTCCCTTGAGTGATTTTAAGCCGGGTTGAAGGGGTCTGCTCTAAGGGGCCGGCCTTAGGGGTCTGCGGCCGCACAGGGTTTAAATAAAAACATCGGGGGTTTTTTTCAACTTTATTTAACATCCTCCATGTTAAATAAAGTTAAAAAAACTTTATTTAACATCCTCCATGTTAAATAAAGTTTTTTTTAACTTTATTTAACATGGAGGATGTTAAATAAAGTTAAAAAAAAAACCCCGATGTTTTAATTTAAATCCTGTGCGGCCGCAGACACGTAAGGCCGGCCTTGGTGGGGACTTCCCGGCCCCTTAGAGTGGCGGACCCGGTCGCAGGTGCGGCGGGCCTAAGGGGCAGGCGCCCCTTATGCCCTGCGTTAATGCGGCCGTAGGCCGTAGGCAAATCCCCCGTGTTTCCCCGAAAGTAAGACATATGTCTTACTTTCGGGGTACGGCTTATATTAGCTGACCCCTCTGAAACTCCCGATACGTCTTACTATCGGGGGTGTCTTACTATCGGGGAAACACGGTATCTCTTTGAAGTAAAGACCGTGACTGAAATACGATTTTTACAATAACAGCTGAACTGGCGGTTAGTTTTCATTCTTTAATATTACCCCCTGCTGCCAATATATATAAATATTACACCCTGCTACCAATATATATTAATATTAGCCCCTGCTGCCAATATATATATATATATATATATATATATATATATATATATATATATATATATATATATATATATTAGACCCGGCTGCCAATATATATCAATATTAGACCCTCTTGCCGATATATATATAAATATTAGCCCCTGTTGCCAATATATATATATATATATATATATATATATATATATATATATTAGATCCTGCTGCCAATATATATATAAATATTAGACCCTGTTGCCAATATATTTTATATTGAAAAAATTGGACCCCACACTGACTGCAGGTTAGGGGAAGACTGTGAGAGTCAGTGCAGTCTCCCCTCCTTCTGTCACGAACCGAGTAAACAGTTGAGGGTAGTTACAGACAGGCGCAAAGAAACAAACCACAGACAGAATACGCTGATATGATCTGTATTGAATATGCTAGCATGAAAAACAAGCAGAGGTGGTAAGTCTCTTGGCAGGAAGCCCTCTGGCGGGGTGCACGGCAGGAAGCCCTCTGGATGGGGCGCACAGCAGGAAGCCGTCTGGATGGGGCCCACGGCATGAAGCCCTCTGGAAGAGGCGCACGGCAGGTAGCCCTCTGGATGGGGCGCACGGCAGGTAGCCCTCTGGATAGGGCTCACGGCAGGTAGCCCACTGGATGGGGCGCTCGGCTTGGGAGCCCACTGGATGGGGCGCTCGGCTTGGGAGCCCACTGGATGGGGCGCTCGGCTTGGAAGCCCACTGGATGGGGCGCTCGGCTTAGAAGCCCACTGGATGGGGCGCTCACTAATTCACACTTTCATTCACACAAGCTTTTATTCTCTCACTCTTTCACACAAATTATTTACACATATTCATTAATGCATTCTCATAAATTCATTAATTCTCTCACTCATTCACACAATTTATCCACAGATTAATTCATACTGGATGGGGCGCTCGGCTTGGGAGCCCACTGGATGGGGCGCTCGGCTTGGAAGCCCACTGGATGGGGCGCTCACTAATTCACACTTTTTCACACAATTTATCCACAGATTAATTCATACTCTCACTCATTTACACAATTCATACATACATTAATTCATTAATTCTCTCACTCATTCACACAATTCATCAACACATTCATTAATACTCACTTATTCACACAGTTCATCCACACATTTCATTTCCTCACTCATTCACACAATTCATTCACATATGAATTCATTAATTCTCACTCATTCACACAATTCATCCTCACATTAATTAATGTATTCTCTCACTCATTCACACAATGCATCCATACATTAATTCATTAATTATCTCACTCATTCTAACTGTTTCTTTCAATATTCTTACTACCCTGCTTTCTCACTGTCTACCTTGTCCCACCTTTTCTCACCATCTACCCCCCCTTCTCACTATCTACCCTTTCCCTCCCCCCTTTGTTGTGGGAGTGCGAGGCCTCTGTCTCACTGCTCAGGCCGCAGTGCATGCTGCTTCATTGCTAAGCGCCGGAATTTGACGTCATATTGCAGAGCTCAGCATGAAATGCCGGCAACGCGACACAGACAGAGGCCTCGTAGAGGAGAGTGAGGGGCACCGAGCGGTTGCTGAAAATGTATTCCTGAGCAACTGCTCGGCGCCCCTCTCTCCTCTGTGGCCCCCTCTACCCCCCCAGCCGACACCACAGTAATTGAGTATTTCCTCCCCAGATTTAGTGGGTGGAGTTTACGGAATGACACAGCCACAGGTCGTTGGGTTGTCAAGTTTTTTTACTTTTCCTGTAGAAAAGGTTAAAGGAGCTGTTACATATACTCTGTTGAATTTAACACGTGTGTAACTAAATACTGGATTAAAAACCCAGTACTGTCCAATGCCCTTCCCAGAATTTTTTTGTTAAAAATACAAAATTTTGCTTCATTCATAACTTAGCAAGGAGCCAATAGTTGTTGCCATGGAAGCTACAAAACATTTCCTTGTTTTAAACCTTCAGATTAAATAATACAATGACATTTGTATATAATTTAAAAAAAAAAAAATATATATATATATATATATATATATATATGTTTTTTTGCTTTAAATACTAGAGTGGTTTCAATATGTACAGGTAAGGCAATGAAATAGGAACATTTATATACATAAAGAGATTTAGCAAAGTTCAGGAAGGATGTTTATTTGAAAGGAGGAAAGGTGTTAGAACAAGAAGTCATAACCTAAAACTAGATGGTGAGAGGCTTTCATGTTATGTAAGAAAGTTTTACTTCACCACAAGGGTGGCAGATAAATGGAATAGCCTTCCGGAGGCAGTGGTAGAGGCTCATACAGTGAGAAAATTTAAACACGTGTAACCCCTCAAGGGATTTTAGTGATTGCTGCTGTGTCACTGACTCACCTGCAGTTCTTATGGAGTGACCAGCAGATGGCGAACTAAAAAGCACATGGATGAGGTGAAAAAAGGGGCCATTGGAGTTTGGAGAGAGAAGTTGAGAGTTGGATGCCAGAGGTGAAGGACCCTTGCTGAGAGAGGAGAGTTGCAGCATCCTGGCACAATCTTCCAGCAGACAGAGATACAGAGCTGTTTGCAGCAGAGTTGGCAGTGAAGAGGTTAAAGGCTGAACTGCCCTGATTGCAGGTGGTGCCTAAAACCTCTCCCCCTGTCTCCACAACAGGGCACCCTGAATTTAGCCACACACCAATAAAAGATTTTGATCTCCAGTCCCACTGACATACTGAAGTTTCCAATACAATTCAACCCATACTGTGGAGTAAGTTACTCATGGGCCCCAACTGTGTTATGTGCACCAACTAAAGGTACCCAGCGGCCACTAGGGTGAAGATTAGGGAGGGCCGCAGTGATTGTTGTGGGTGGGTGAACCTTGTATTGTATATTGCATATTCTGTATATTTCATTCTACTATATTTCATGTTTTCTGTTGCATTTATGCATAGTGTTTTGCTGTGCAATACAAAGTTAATTTTAAGTTAGCCCTGTGTCAGTTTTATTAATCACTCTGCTATGTTCCCAGCGGGAGCTCATATACATACCCTGGATGCTCCGTTGGGTGGAGGCACTGCCACAGTTATGTAACCCAACTCCCAGGTAGCGGAGGCTCAGGATTGGCCTGCAGAGCACAAAGAGGTAACTGGGGTAAAGGACCACAGAGATATTGGTGAGCCTACCCAAAAACCCGTTACACACGGATGGGATAGGCATAAGGCAATCCTGAATCTAAGCTGAGACCTAGGACTGATTGAAGTTTGAGTCTTTACAGCAGGAAACATGGTCAGAGTAGTTGAGCCCAATGGTTCTTATTTGGCTCCAACTCTAGGCATCATTAACCCCTTAATGACAAAGCCCGTACATGTACGGGCTCAAAATGCATTGTTTTCAATGGGTTTAAGGACCGCCCATTGTCCTTAAGGGGTTAAAAGACTCCTATCATCCACTCCTTCTATGCAGCACATAGCTTGTAACTTGTACGTGCTTGCATGTGGGTGGAAAGGCAGAGAGAAAAACAAAATACATATTTATTGCTGTTTACATATCAGCCCATACAAGGGCACACACCTTGTGAGGATCTTGCCTATCGAAGGACCTTTGCCCTGGCTGTTCAAACATATTCTATCAGCAATACCAACTGCTTGCTATGATTTCTTGTTTACCCTAATGTTCTCCCAGACTAGTTCTAAGTGCTGAAGGCTTAACTAAGCAAATGTCTACCCAGAAGCCTTTTTGTAATGCAATGTTTAGCCACAATCCTTATTAATAGGCTGTGGAAGGATATTCTGTGGATCACCAGTCATGACTTGTGTTCAGCTGTTATCACCTCAGCAGCTTTAAGGTTGTTACGAGGAAACCGAAAGCTGCAATGTTCTTGATGGTAAAGTGAGAAAATAAAGCAGATTCCAGATTACTTTAGCTCCTAAGTTAGTGCTGCCTTCAGCAGTGTGAGGTGCATTTAATGAGTTGTTGATAAAAGGGTTGTCCCATGGAAACACATTTTTCCCAGCATAAAATGCAGTGCTGTGTTCAGTAATGTTGGTTATTATTGACAAATACCTGTTTTTATCTAACTTTATTCCAAATGCAGACCTGGAGGCTGCCATTGTTGTCAGTCATCTGATATTTTGGTTGACTTTCCCTGTTCAGGACAAGGACAGGTCCCAGAGGTGCCCCACATCTACCTCTACTAACCCATTGGTCTTCAAACGATGCTACAGCCAATGCAACAGGAAAAACCGTTCCAGGGCCTGCCAGCAGTATCTATGTGTGATACTCGCAGAGCTGCATCTCGGCATGGATATCACTGGCAGGCATCTGTGTTACTGTTGAAGCTGTATTGAAGGATACAGCACATGAAACATGGAAAAAGAAAAAGAAGAAGTTTAGAAGGTCAGGAGATGACATCATACCCGCTTTATAAATGGTGAGCAAAGTGAGGGGGAAGCAGATTAAGTTCAGTGTGGAAGAGTACAGATCTCCACTGCCCGGCAGATGCAGGGTGATGCCGAGGCAGGGGCGCACGGGGTGCACAGCGCCCAGGCAGCAGTAAGCGGAGGAGGCAGAGGGGTGCAGAGCAGTCACCGAATGAGCGCCCCACTCTCTCCTCTCCTCTGTGCCGCCACCTGCCTCGGCAGAGCCCTGACTGTGGTGGTGGGAGTGTGCATCTGTCTCAATGTGAGTTACATGTTACATGGTGAAGTCAGGGAGCCCAAAGAGGTGAAGTGGTAACCATAGAAAATGCATGTGGTTAGAGGGGTTAAGTTTGTTAAGTGGAAGAGTTAGTAATAAAAAAAAAAAGTTAATTGTCTTCTAATTGGGATTAGACCAATTAGGCTTTATTACCTAAAACAGCCATCGGATAATACACGAAAGATCCTAATTATTTTTTGTGAATCAGGTCAGACCCATAGCCTTTGTCTATTTCTCTCGCTGGAATGCGGAAATACCCCTACATTTGGGGGTACATGAAAAAGGGTCCTGGCGCAATACTAACCTATGTTTATAAATGCATGTATGGCTCTATATAAAAAATCCACCAGCGACATTAAATAATATGGGATTTCGATCAAAGGAATTTGTAATATCTAATGGAATGAGACAAGGCTGCCCTCTGTCCCCTTCCCTATATGTCTTATCGTTCGAACTCTTATTGGCTAGCGTATGAGACAATGTCAACATTAAGGGACTTGCAGTGAGCAAGGGGGAAGCCCAGCAGTTAGCCTTATTTGTGGATTATGTATTGTTTACTCTTACAGAGTCAAGTACTTGACTGGATGGAATGAGACAAGGCTGCCCTCTGTTCCCTTTTCAACCTGGAGGTTGAGTTAGAATTCTCTCCCAAGGTAATGTTGCTGGACATGTTCTCTCCAGGCACTACTTTAAGTACCAGAAGGTTAATTAGGCACATATTCTTGGCAGCCCTCACATGTACTGCTAGAGGTTGAAAGGATCCATCTCTTACCACGGTATTAGCAGTCCAGAACACAAATAGGATTTATGAAGAGATGTCTTACAGACTAAGAGATAGACAGACTTCTATCAGTCAGAAGGAGCTGTGCAGGGAGAGGCTTAAACTGATCGAGGGAAAGCTTTTAAATAATAATGGGTCAAAGCTGGGGGGGCTAACCAATTACTTAATGTTTGTGAGAACCAGTTTATTGGATATCCTCACCCCAACTGTCTCAGTTTCTGCTACAATTTTCTTCCCCTGTTGAGTAATTTTTACTTTTGCATCTTCTGAACATGTATTTCTGATATATAATGTAATGTCTCACTTGCATTCATTAACAACGAAACATTTCCATACATCTCATTTTTAACTTCGACAAAACACTCCAATGCAGCCATATCCATTTTTTCTATTCAATTACTTTATCAAATTGTAATTTTAGCCCCAGAAAGACACAAGTACAGAAACTTAAATAAATATATATATTTATAGAAATAAAATAAAACGGGAAAAAGAGATGCAGAAATCCAAGGATCATCCCTGAGTGGTCAATTTAAGAGCTGCCTTAAATGGGGTTCTTAGTAAACTTAGAATACTACAATTACAGACTACTGTTCTTCCTGTTCAAGTAACCTACTTCAGATCCATTCATAGAAGTACCACATATGGTGGTGACTGATCTACAATAGGGTATATACCGGATCATTTTTGGTCTAATGTAAAACAGTTAGCAATGCGGGTCTCCAGGCTTCAGAAATGCTTAATGATGATTGTTTAATTCCATATGTCTGTTACTTTACATCTTTGTGTTATGTCAGCCCAATGAAAAGTATATACAATACACAATATACAATATACAAATACAGCAATATCCATTTTTCTTTTTATGTTGACCGGTGAAATCCTAAAAGTGTGTTTGCAGTGCTTTATGTCACCATTGGAAAGCTATCAGATTGGTGGCACTCTAGAAGAATTTACAGCATTTATGGCCAATATAAGAAGCAGGGACAATTCTATTGTCCTCTTCTATTTTTATATGGATATTTTCAGCCTAATTTGAGATGATTGCTCTTTTAACATCTTGTTTGTGGTACTCTATAAACGTCCATAATCCAGTTTTTGCTATGGTGGGTTTAGTGCTGCATCTTCTTTCCATATTTGACCATTATTTATCGTAAAACCCCAAGAAGCAAGCATGTAAAAATTTTATGTGGCTAGACAAATCTTAAGGACCATATTTTTAGGTTCCTGAGAGTTATTAACCTTTCTAAATTATATTGAATGGTAGTAGAATTGTATGCATTTCCACATAAAAATCGGAATTATGATGGAATTTGGTATTTTTGTTAGGCTCTTACAAAATAAATTCCTGGTATAGGAGACATGTGTTATATTCATGTAATAAACTCAATCCCTTAATTTTGATCTTATAATAAGTTTAGAGATGTGTGTTTATGATAAGTCATGCCAAAGGAACAATTTATTTGCAATATATTTTGTACCATGATCACAAAAAAATAGGTTTGCTCACGGAATTGTGTGGTATGAGGTCAAACAGTTTGCATTTATTTCAACAAATATACTTTCTCAGTTTTAACTAATTATTTGACCAAAAAGATAGAGTTTTATCATATTTGTGGCATTACTTCTGCAGATTTTTTTCACTGGGCTCAAAAGTTGTGAGAGGGTACCTTTTATTCACTTTAACTTTTGTATTGTTTTCAGGAGTGTAGAAAATAATTTTTAAGTAGCATTTCTTAGTTGAATGTACTTTATGAAATATACCGTATTCAACGATCGCCTCCTAAACTTAAAAGGTGTCGCTGGAATGCCTCGATCAGGAGGCATCCAGCGACACCAAACACTTACCTCTGGGTGGGCTGTGACCGCTCCGGAGAGCGGTCACAGCCGCCGCTGCCGGTGATCTTCGCCATCAAGCAAGATGGCGGCGGCCCGGGAAATAAAACAATAAAGACGAAAAAGTTCGCTAGAGGGTCTCCAGACCCTCTAGAGAACTGGCTCCACTTGCTGGTTGAATACAGGTACTGCATTCAACCATGCAAGTCAATGGAGCCCAGCTTTCTAATCACTATGTGATTAGTAAAATATTCAAAAAAAATAAAAATAAATAAAAAATGGGAAAAAAAATTTAAAAAAAATGTGCTAACATTTAAAAATAATTATGCAGTGATGTCACTAGATGAACCATCCAGTACCAGCAAAATGTGTAAAAAAAAATATAAAAAAAGTATTAAAAAATAAAAGAAAATTAAAAAATAAAGTTTATTATTTTGAGCAAGTGCTAAAATTTCTCAAAAATCTCAACAAAGAGTTAAAATAAAAGCACTTCAAATACCCAAGGGGTGTCAAATATATAAAAAAATGGCTGATGGGGTAAATTGGAGTGGCCTAGCTCAAAGATAGGGCATAGGTACAGACTGACCAAAATGGCGAAAAAAAGCGCACTTCCCAAATGTGGCATTTTAAATCTGAAACAACCCGACAAACCCATGCATGTCGGGTATCACTGCACTCAGGAGATGTTCCTGAACACACATTGGCGTGTTGTTTGACAGTGGCATATACCAGGACCTGTATATCTATAACTAAAGTACAATTTGTGTGAAAAAAAATAAAAAAAATTACTATTACAAAGTTTGACAAAGTGTAGTTCTATAATTGGTGCATGGAAAGGGTTAAAATAACAGGATTTGGAATACCCTGGGGTGTCTAGTTTTCAAAAATATATGGTTTGAATGGGTTAAATTGAGTTAACCGGCTTCAAAGATATTCCAAAGAGGAGAGGGAGGCACAATGACCAAATGACCACCTGAATTACGCATGCCCCAAAAGTAGCCTTTTACCAGCCAAACAATCTGACAAACCCATGCATGTGGGGTATCGCTGTACTCAGGAGATGTTGCTGAACACATATTGGGGTGTTGTTTGACAGTGACATATACCAGCACCTGTATATCTATAACTAAAGTACAATTTGTGTGGAAAAAAAAATTAAAAAAATTACTATTACAAAGTTTGACAAAGTGTAGTTGTATAATTGGTGCATGGAAAGGGTTAAAATAACAGCATTTGGAATACCCTGGGGTGTCTAGTTTTCAAAAATATATGGTTTGAATGGGTTAAATTGAGTTAACCGGCTTCAAAGATGTTCCAAAGAGGAGATGGAGGCAGACTGACCAGATTTGTTAAAAAAGATTTGGAAATCATAAAACGCTGCTTGTACTTATTGTCCTATAACTTACAAAAAACAGCAAAAAAACATAAAAACATTGGGTATTTCTAAACTCAGGACAAGTAGTAGAATCTATTTAGCTAGCTTTTTTACTTGCTTTTTTAGGTGAGTAAAAGATTTTTCAAATAAAAGTCATAAAATGTGTTTTTTTTTCAATTTTTCACCATGTTTTTTTAATTTTTTTTATAGTAAATAAGATGATACGATCAAAATAATGGTATCTGAAGAAAGCCCATCTTGTCCTGAAAAATACAATATATAACTTATGTGGGTACACTAAATGGGTGAGGAGAAAATTACAGCTGAACACAAGCACCACAAAAGTGTCAAAACAGCCTCGGTCCCACAGGGTACAAAACGAAAAATGAGCCCGGTCCTTAAGGGGTTAATGCTCCATCGTATGTTCAAAATAATTCTCCATTTGGGTAGCGTTTTTTGATGAAGTCACAGGTATATAAGCTATTTCTCTCTTTGTACTTTTATATCCAGGTTTTTGTTTGCTGTTCTACTGGAAAATAATCTTTTACTTTAAGATATACATTCATTCAACATGTACTCGTCATCATCAGGGCTTAACTGTCTGATGATGGGCCTAACATTAGAAGTACATTCATTCCAACATTTCAAATAACCAAAGAAGAATGTTTTGGGTGTGTAAGTGATGTGGCCTGGCAGTTGACCAGTTGAGAGATATTTATGTGTAAGGTAATTACAGGCAAAACAAGGTTTTTTAGATAGACAAGTTAATTCATAAGAACATTTCTGCAGCGCAAAAGTCCTGTGGGCAAGTGCTAAATGGCAAAGGCCCCTTTACTGCTGCTTGAACTGTGCACCTGATCTCTTGTGCGAGATACATACAACTGCATACTGCGGTCACACGTATCCAATGAAGGAAGGCCCTGCAACTTGATGACATTGATGCGGTTGGCGGCTGGATATGTGCGGCCAAATGCTATATTTATGTGCTCACATAGCGTGCGGACAGGGAGTGTGAGGCCCTGTGGGCCACCAGCCTGCCTGGTTCTATCAAAATATATATATATATATATATATAATTCCAATCACATGTAAAATGATTGAACATACTTTTATTTGAGTATTAGAGAGTACAGTTGTATTAAGAATTATACTTGTGCATTCAGATTTGTACGAATTGCAAATTTACCAAATTTTGGTAAATTTGGCAATTCGTAGAAAGCCCCGAAAACGAGGCTAGATCCCCCACAAATTGATCGAATGAGGATTGTGTTCAGTACCATCAACCCACCAGCAGGGGTCACTACTCAGGGGGAATGACCCAATAATAAATATGGTACGATGCAAACTCAGGGTCTTACTGACATTTTATGCGTGCATTCATAACATAGGTGCACTTTTTATAGGAGGCAGTCAGATGCAGGCCCAGACTGGAACCCACTCAACTTTATTGCTGCTCATACATCAGATCCATTGCTTTAGTGCATGGCTGCCTGTTGGATATATGTGGTCACACACTGCAAGAGTAACAGTACCAAATACAGCTGCATGTTGTCATTTATCAGCCATTGCCTTCATCTGTCAGAGCCTATATGCTACTTTGCTAAGATTGGTCAGTGTTTAATAGTGGACCTAGGTATGGCAATTTCTAGAAATGAGCTGTCAGTTACAGAGTATGAATATTTGTTGTACTATTTCTAAAACTATACATTCAGAGCTTGCACGATCCTTATAACCAACTCATCTGGTTAGTGCTGGCACTGTCTAGAGACCAGGACATAATGCTCTTCCAAAGGGAACCCGGCTGCCGTGTTCCATCTGTACTCCTTGCCTATCCTCTTCTCTTGTCCTTCATTTGTCCCTGACGGACCACCTGGAATCTAGCCGCCATTCTAAGGTAGACAAAACAGTAGAGAAGTACTGGTTCAACTCCAAAATAAGAGAGCCTACTAAATTTTGTTCTACATGCTTCAACCTCAATATTTAAAGGAAAGTCCCCACTGAATTAAATACAGTGCTGTATACTGTAATGTAGGTTGGCACTAACAAAAAACTTTATATTTTATTTTGTTCAAATAAAAGTCTAAACGTCTAGATATCTTTAGACCTGGAGACTGCTATTGTTGCCAGTCATGTAGTGTTTTGAGCACCACCTTGTCTGTCCCACTATAGACTATAGACTTTAATTTAGTCACCATGTCCGGCTGGGTAATTAACAATGAACCATTCTAATGCTTGCCATAGGCAGTGAACTGAACTAAAACTGTTTATCAAAGAAAACATCACAATCATTTTGAAAATATATTTTTGCTTTGATAATAGTAATAATTTGGTGGGAGCTATACTTTAATTCACTCAATGGTGCTGAAATGTGATTATATATACAAAAGAAACCATGCATACAACTTACTTGCAGAATGATATTAGCACCTGGATGCATCATCCAACCATCATGTATACTAGACTTGAGTTGTTCAGCCCAAATACCGAACATACGAACATGAAGAGAAACACAACATGAAGAATCTTCGTGTTCGTCTTCGTTTACTAATCTCCCTGGTCCCTTCACCATCTAGCCTACCTTATCTACGCAGCATCGCAGGGGTTATCGAGAGCAGAAATCTGTAAGTTCGCTGTCGGGAGTTAAAGGGCCTGGCGAACGACTCTATTGGTCGCCTGCAGGGGCCTCGAACGGACATTTAAAATCCTGGCGCCAAAGCTGCTGCGTAGTGCATACCGCATTAACCCCGTATTAACCCTTTCTCCAAAAAAAACGGCAAAAAACAAAGAAACACGAAGAATGTACACGAATACAAAGATTTTGGCCGGCGCCCAAGTCTAATGTATACATAAAAGAAAGAGAGCCCACTTCAATTTACAAAACACTAGAAACACAGTCTCAACTCTCCCGGGATGTAACCTTAGTAACCACAGAAAAAAACATACGTATCCCCAATCATAATTGGGGATTGTGTGTTGAAAAAAAAGTTCAGGACGGGACACTGGCCAGACAATGCTGGCCCTGCCACACACTGCCAGAAATCCTGTATGTCCAGTGTCTTGGATGATTTGACCATTAGTAATATTTAAACATACATTAATATTTTAAAGAAACACGATACACCATGTAGACTAATGCTTATTCAGAAAAACTAGTTATGCTGTGTTGTTTATTGAAAGCATTTTTAAAGTAGCAAAATTCCCTCCATAAATGTGCTGTTTAAAGAATTATGACGATGAGCCAGTGTTGAAACTTCCTGTTTCTTCTGTTCTAGGTTAAATACACAGAATGGTGGGGGGAAAAAAAGGAAGATATTCGTTTGCAACTGTAACAACTGCAATAAAACATTTTATTGTCGTGATTGGTGTGTTCATGTGATTTTACAAAATTCCCTTTTCATGAATAAATACTGTATATCTATCCTTATGCCAGCAGGTGCAATGTTGGATAATGAAAGGGGCGCTCCCTTAATGTTGCATACACTTAGTAAGGAATTCCAAATGTCGGGATGGCACACTGTTACTGTGGGAAATAAAATAGACACGCAATGGTACAGATAGTAATAATAAAAAAACGACTTGATGCTATTTATATATAGTGCACTTACTGACGCAGTAGTGTTAAAGGTCATGTCACATGATCTTATGAGTCTACTAGTGCCTTCAAAATAAAACCATAGTGTAGCTGAATTGTGTGGCTTTCCTCCTTTTGCTGGTTTCATTCTGAAGGCACTAAAGGATCCATAAGATCATGTGGCCCATCCTTGAGCACTACTGTAAGCGCACTGTATTAAGTTTTTTTTATCATTACTATTTGCGCTATTGTATTGCGCTATAGTGTTTCTGTTCGATTTTATTACCATCGGTAATTGTGCTCCCTCCCATTATATTTGGAGTATGTAAAGGAAGTACAAACAGGGAAGCCTTTTTATTTGAATTTATTTTTTTCTCCACATACTCACATTTTTGTTGTATCTATAGTCAGTAAGGAACCTAACAAAGTGTGCTAAAGTAGGCTTTGTTACTTGAAGCAGTTACTTTGCACAGGCATTTTCCCAGTACATTTAGTGTTTGTACATGCTTCTCTTCGGGGGAAAATAAATCTTCGTATTCCGCGAATTTTCGCCTGTTCCTGTCTTCTCTTCGGGCGAATATTCATGGACATTCTTCGTGTTCGGTTTTTCTTGGTTTTTGACGCGTACCGCAGCAGCTCTGGCGCCAGGAGTTTAAATGTCCATATGAGCAACTCTATTGGTCGTCAGCAAGGGACTCGACCAATCGTTGATGGCAGACTAGCCCCCTGCTGGCGACCAATAGGGTCGCTCGTACAGACTGTTAAACTCCTGGTGCCGTAACTTACCCTGCAGATCCCACTGGCCTCCCTGTTCTATCAGTTAAATGTCCGTACGAGCGACCAATAAAGTCGCTCGTACAGACATTTAACTAATTGAACAGGGAGGGAGACCAGTGGCATCTGCAGGGTAAGTTGCAGCATTGGGGTTTTAAAAGTCTGTACGAGCGACCAACAGAGTCGCTTGTGCAGACTTTTAAAACCCCAATGCTTCAACTTACCCTGCAGATCCCACTGGCCTCCCTGTTCTATCAGTTAAATGTCCGTACGAGCGACCAATAAAGTCGCTTGTACGGACATTTAACTGAAGGAACAGGGAGACCAGTGGGATCTGTCGGGTAAGTTGCAGCATTGGGGTTAACTTTTTAACTTTCATTAGGGGTTAACTTTTTTTTTTAAAAGGCTTAAGGGGCCCTTTAACCTACGGATTTCCGCTCCCGTTATCTAACGCAGCATCGAAGGGGTTAACAGGAAATCCATAGGTTCGCTGTCAGGGGTTACAACTTACAAAGGCCGTGCGAGTGAGCCTATTGGTCACCTGCAGGGTCTTCCTCTGGCATCAACCAACCCTGTAGGCGACCAATAGGCTCATTCGCACTGCCCTGTAACCCGTGACGGCGAACCTGCGGATTTCCAGTTCCGGGAACTTCGTGGTGTGTGTGTCTTCGTCTTCGCCTACGTTTTACGTTCTACGTCTTCAGCGTGCCTTCGGACAAAAAACGCACTCTTTGTGTTCGTTTTCATGTTCGCCCGAAGACGAATGCTCAAGTCTAGTTTGTACACTAAGGGGCAGTAATAGCCTGACCTGGCATCAAAAATGTGAATCCATATTATTGCCGCAAATAAATATGCATTAAGATATTTTTCGGGACAATGGCAGGGAACCATGAGTAGGTGAGTAATCATGTGAAACATTGGAATAAATAAAAACATTGCCCTTTATAAAACTTTTTGTAAATATTACATATATGTTCCTTACAACCATAGCAAAATATCGTATCTATGGGATATTAAATTATGGTGGAGGGTCTTCTAAATCAGCCCCAGTGGCCTAGGCTGGGAGCTCCGGGGTAAAATGAGATTAAAATGGGATAAAGTAAGATAAGGAAGCACAGGAAGACTTTGATGTTGACGTGAGAAACAGTAATTATGATACCTACCAATAAAACTTTGAGATAAGATGTAGATTGTAAGAAGGATAGTGAACCCTTGTTCATAAACACATAAGTGTTGTGATCCCGTCTCATTCTGAAGCATCAAAACTAGAACCTGAGATGGAATTAGGAGACACTCCAGCAGATAAGTCACAATTCAGACAAAACCTTATTTAGTATAACTTACTGTAGGTATACTATAATTAATATATTATTATTAATTAATAATTCAAAATAATGATCCAGTAGAGCATTTGCAAGGTCAGGCACTGATGTTGGACGAGAAGGCCTGGATCGGAATCTCCGTTCCACTTTATTATGATTTATTGTTGTATATTCCAACAATATTAGGGGGATGTTGCCAAAGGGGGAGGTCCCTGACACCTGCTGGACTCACCTTTCACCAACAGCAGCATCATCTCAATGTTAAGGACGAGATCCACACTGGGTTTTGCACTGCAGGACCACCAGCAACAGCAGCACTGCACCACTGGACACACACATATAGCAGCATGCTATGGGACTCCAAAAATTGGACTAGTTTGATGAATTGATGTCTCAGAGTAAGGGAGGTGATAGGGCAGCAGCAGCAGTAGCATGGCACTGAAAGGGGGTAGACACTGGCACATATCCAGCCCTACTGTACAGGACCCTGAATTTTCCCTAAATTTAGAAAACTATTTATTTATTCCTCTGCAGAAAAGCAGGGCACTGGCAGACGGACTGAAGCCCCCCCTCCCTCATATTAGAAAAAAAGAACAATAAAGAAGGGCATTGAGGTACAGGGGCAGGGTACAGGGCAGGACAGGCCAAGCACTGGCAGACAGACACATCCATCCACAAGACTGATCCTACCTCCCATATTAAAAAATATAAGAATTGATCACCCAGAGTAAGAATGGTGAAAGAGAAGCAGAAGCAGAGCACTGGGCCTAGGCGGGCAGACACTGGCAGATGATAGGCATATGTAAGCCCTTGGAGCAGGACTTTCCCAATATTATATATAAAATATATTATAAGGCATGTTTTTTGACCAATGTGTATTTATCAATGAAGAATAATATATGATAGAAAAATAATAATAATAAAAAAATTTGAGGTTTGGCTGGTATCGTAAATATATATATATATTATATTATATATAACACTCCCCTAATTATACCTCCGCAAATACTTCTTAGATCCCAAAGCACACTGTAATAGAAAACAGACAATATCTACAAAGCTATTGGATGATAGGACTGGGTAGACATATGGAAGGAAAGAAGAAAAGACTCCATAACACAGTATAGTGTATCAAAACTCAGAATACCATTTATGATTAATTGTGATCAACTCACAAGAAACTTGGCACCGAGACCAGTTCAAGTGCTAAAAGCGCTTATAAAATTATACAGGTTACCAGTCTGGACATGCTGCTCCAAATGGTAGCATGAAAAATCCCCTGGATGGCAGGTAGGGTAATAGTACCACTGTAGTCACTTGTGGTTACACCAGACTGGAACATAACATCCATCAGCAACATGTTTTGTCTGCAGACTTCAGGGATTTCTGTGGAAAGCTTCCATAAATGGAAATGGGCAACTGTCGCAAGGCCGGTAAATGCCTAGTTTTGTCATCAATATTTATCATTGAAGATGAAGAATAATATATGATACCATAGAAATATAATACAAAATATTTTGTGTTCTCCACAAATTAGAGATTTGGTTATTCGCGTAAATGGGCAACACTACTGAGGAACAGAACAGTATTTAATAAACAACTAAAACCCACTGTGAGCAAGCACAAAGGCCTAATTTTGTCACAAATATTTTTTTGTGTGTGTGTTGACCAAAAAAAAAAAGGGAGGTTTTCCCTTAAAATAACTGGGAGAAAAATGTCTGCTGCAGTCCCTGTAATTGGTATATAAATTATATGCATACACTACAGTAGTATACTACAGCTTCTCCAATCCACCCCACAATCAATAATGAACTATTATTACTTTATCAATTAACTTTCAGTATTGTATATGAGCAATGAGCATCAACTTCAGCCCTGCTAAGCCATCACTGTCTTACACTCCACCTCTCACCAGTCTGCAACTGCTGACAATTCAAAATGGCGTCACCACACTTATATATCTAACGCTTGTCCCGCCCTCTTGTAAATGCTGATTGGCCAGAGTGAAAAAAGTAAGGAAAAACTCCCATATGTTGTTGGACCCACCACAGCCATAACCATCAGTAAGGCCACCTCTCATTTTTGGCTACTTCTACCTGTCAGTTATTGTTATAACTGACCGGTAGATGTCCCTTCCCACTTTACCTCACCAATGTAATGGCTGCTACAGGTGGGAACAAATGGATGAATCCTAATGAAATTTTAAACATTAGAAATTCACGAAACATATGAAACATTTCTTTGTGCGCACAATATACAGCTGTCTTTCGCGTGGCAGAGGCAACAGGTAAATGAGTAATTATTCACCTAATCTTGCATACTCCAGCGCCCCATGCAATGTTAGCGCCTTTCACCTTTAGTGACTTATCGTTCAGCTGTTATGTGATATCCCCTCTGCCAGCTGCTCCCACCGATATCTCAGAATGTTTAATGTTTATGGCAGTGGGATATTCAGTCTGTTAGCAGTCATAAACACTGATTAGGCTAGGCTCTGGGACACGAACTGAATCCAAAGAGTTTATAAAGGTTTGGCCTTGTTCTTTGCCCTTTTTCCGCTTTTTTTTTTTCTTTCAAAGCTACCTCTTCCCACCTGTCTAACGCTTGTTTATATGCCTTTTGCTAGTTAATATTCTGCTCAGTCCTCAATATGCAGGTAAAGCACAAGTTCTAAAGTGAGAAGAAAAACATCATAGTTTTCAGCAACAATGATTTAAAAGAATATGGGCATAAGGAGAAAGAACAGAGGTCTTCATAGTGAACTTCACTGTGTAACACAGACACACACACTGTTTATACCTATATAACCAGGTACTCACAATAAGATTCATTTATATTTCATGTGTACCTGTAACAAAATAACCCTGATATGTAGAGCAGACAATAAGACATTTTTGCCCTGCTTGAATTTAATGGGCTATGCATTAGTTCCTTTTCTCTTTTGTTCTTTCATCCTTCTATGTTGTCCTTTCCTTTTCTTTGTCTCTTAGAAGTGTCTTTCTTAAATGAGAATAGGACCTATTTTTGAATATTATTATTATGCATTGCTTAACTACTTGCTTGCTCTGTGGCGAAAATGGAAATACAAGATGACACTATATTTACGGTTTGGGTCCAATCACAACTTCAACCCTTCTCCCTGGTGACCCAGTTTGGAGCAGGAATATATGGATATTTGGTGCCATAGATCTACAAGTAGGTTTTTGCTACTTAAGGAAGAGGAGCGAGAAAAAACTTAGATCTTTGGTTTTCCAGTGTGATATACATATAGAAAATCCAGAGCTCCCTACAGTTGAGTGTCACCTGCACACATTAAGAGCCGGTAGTAATGTTCACTGTTTTTGATAGAATATGCGACTTGCATTAGCTTGTTTAACACCATTTGTAACATATTATCCCACGTAATATATGGCACAATCAGACGTTCTTATTTCCAAGAGTTTTCCAGGTGGAATTGTTGGTAGGTGAGTACTTGCATGAAACAGAAATAAATCATTATGTTACTATCAATGCGACTTTTCACAACAAATATTGCATACATATTCCTTACAACCAAAGCACAATAGCAAATATATTTAAGTGCGATGGGAGTTTTCATTCAGGATTAGTGAATAACCCAATTGAGAGGACTACAGTAGAGAAGTTGGCAAAAGATCTATTGAACAGCGCCGTAACTAGGGCTATTGGCACCTGCGGCAGAGGAGGAGGACCTTCACATCTGCTTCCAGAAGAGGACTGGGGTGGAGGACATTGCTGTTGGGCAGCTCAAAAGCGCCCTTTACCTTGTGGTACCTGGGGCAACTGTCCCTCTTGCTCCATAGAAGTTAGGGCCCTATCAGTGAGGCATAGATTGTTCTTTAACCCCAGCAGAGTACCTAGAATAGCAGCCACATTATTCCACCTGAGAAGGATAAAAGTGCGAGGACGAGGATTAGCAGCAAAGTTCTCGATTATGACCCCAAAAATAAAATAAAAAAATAATGTGAATTCACAGAACAATAGATATTAAATAAACGCACACAAATTAGTCTTTTTAGAAGTGAGATTTTTATATATATAGCAAACAACATACATTCTTTGTAGTCTCCTCTGCCAGCAACATCTTATACATTATTATTTTAAGTCATTGGTGTATTTACTTGCATAGAAAAAAAAAAAGACAAGGTTAAAATTTCTCAGATCCACAAGTGCAAGGAAAATGTTGCCACTGACATGTAGATCAGCAGCCTATTGGCAATAACATCTACAGCCAAACATAGGTTGTAATTTTTACAACTTTCACCCACAATCCTCACCTTAACAAAGTCTTAAAAACCACTTCACATTTATATTTTAGAGTCCATTTTACATGAAAGCCAATGTAATTTTCCATGCGTATCAGTGTATGCATTCTGCTTTTGGAGTTAGAAAATTAGACTTATTTCTCATTTTCTCCTCCAACTTTTTTATCTTCCAGCAGACAAAGTGGAGGAGAATAACACAAAAGGTACTTCTTTAACAAAAAAAGCAAGATCCTAACTGCAGAATTGAGGACTTTATTATAGGTTGTCCTGGTAAGGGTTTTTTTGGTTGGTTCGGGGAAATCTGATTTAGAGATACTTCAAAGATAATAATTGTATTACTAATAGTTATTAACATTTGTGCCCAAACAAATACAATGGCACTTCTTACCAAAAATAAGACATTTTAAGATTCTAGATTTACAACAAAAATAAATATATTTATTCTGTGACCTAACAAGGTCGAAGAGTAGTTAAAAACAATAAATGCAGAATTATAACTTGAATGTTCACTGGGGTTTTTTTTAAGATGAAACCAATATTGTTTTTTTACGGCAATAAATATACCTACAGAATTTAACTGTACTTTCTCCATTCTTCACTGGTAATAGGGACATACCAAGCATTTTATTATGTGCTAAGGAGACATTATTGACAGGCATAAAAGGTGGTTTACACCCAAGTTGGTGAATTTCTGAAGTTGTTGAACTGTGACAAATTTTGGCAATAAAAAATTGATTCTCAAAATGTGAAAATATATGTCCCATAGGAGGGGGACAATCCTTACTGGAGTCCAACTGGTTGAAAGAAACCTCCTTGTCCCAAGCTGGATATCCCCAAAAACTGGAAGTTGCATAAAAATGACATCTTATTAGCCCCATTAGTTTAGGTCTGGGATGATCATGTTGCCAACTCCATAGACTGAAAGGTAGAAACTATAAAAATGGAAGATAGTCCACTATCAAGCCAAACTATAAAGACTCTTAAACCTGTGAAACAGCAAACATATACACATAAAAGAGGATATCAAATCGCTATGATTGACGCATTTAAAATCGATCACAAAAAGGTGTTGCAGTTGGGAGGATGTGGCTACACTAGAATATTCCTTCTTTTACTCCTGTGGCACCCCTAAAAATGTGGGTCTCTCAGAAAGTGCCTATAGTACATCCAGCCCTATATACAGCTCAACAAATTTGCTGGCTGTGTGAGTACCATCTAATTTTATAAACAAAGCTGTTATTTGATTCTAACTATATATTTTTCTCAGCTGCAAGGAAAATGAGATTTTACAATAATTTACAGAAAGAACTAGTCTTTTACCAAATTTAACCACAAATCTGTTCAATTCTAACCTTTGCATAGACGCCATACTAGAGAAAATTATATAAAAAGGAATAGTTGAAATAGAAAAAATACCCCCTACTTTTAAGTACATAAAAAGATATTTTTTTACATGAAAAGTTTCCTTTTAAATAGACAGTTACAAAAAATAGATAAGCTAGTGTCCAATGATGGCCATTAAAACCAAAATACTAATCCAGATATTCTCTGTATGCATACATAAAATGGTATGACCAGTCCTCCAATGACTCCGTTTAAGGAGTATTAAAATTGTGTTGAACATTTGAACCCCCTAAATGCTGCATAGACTTGAGATACAGTGGGCTCATTCAGCAGAGAAGGTTTGATGGTTTACTCCGGAAAGAATCGGATACATTGAAGTTCCAAAGTGTTTTAGGGCTATACTCTTAGCCAATGTCCCTTAAGAAAGATATTCCTCTTTAATAGTCAGTGCCGACGGAGATACCAAGTTACTGTTGCTGCTGCTGCTACTGCAAATTCCGCCCATTCCAGTGGTGGTGCCAACAGTCGGTGGGGTGGGAGTGGTGGTGCTGGCCTGCTGACTCTGCTGCTGCATCTTCTTCTTATTTACTTTCCTCTCTTTTGCCCTTCTGTTTTGAAACCAAATTTTTACCTACAAAAAAAACAGCAAATTGGAGAATTTTACATTGAATTGCCCATTATAGTAGTTGAATTAGAGTAATGTGCACTTAACATACCATTTGTTTAATTTAAATCCTCCAAAGAGCACAATGCATATTTTTAATACATTAATTTAATTATACTTGACGCTATGAAGGTTCTGCTTATAGCTTTCCACAGGTAAATTGTAATTATGTTTTTTTGCAGAATACCACTTCTAGTGGGCAGGGTTGGACTAATGATGGTGGGGCAAGCCTGGCACTTTTAACTCCCCCTGTATCTGATGACATTGACCAACGGCTAGATATGCATTGACATATGCAATGTTTTTATATTCACTTATAGAGAACTTCACTGAAGAACCTGATCTGTCACTGAAGTGGCAAGTCAGGTAAGTGTGTGGCGCTGTTGCCTACAGGCCCACCAAGCATTTGCCTGGTGTGACAGATGGCCAGTCTGGGCCTGCTAGTGGGTCTGGTTAACTGAAAGAAACCCCTGGTTTATGGGATTATATTTAAAGTTGAGGGGAGCGGCAGCAGATTCTAATTGGTGGACATTTGGTTTTGCTTGTCCTGGCACCCCACATAGTAGGGGCCTGACCAGGCATAGCCATAAGTATCACTCTAATGGCTCCAGCCCACTGTGGGGGTGATAGATGATCATATATTTTATCACCACAGTCATTCCTAGTGACATCAGGAACATTGTCACAAACGTAACAAGATTTCACCCCATGCATTGTAGATTACCTACCTGTCTCTCTGTTAATGCAAGTGTAGCCGCTAACTCAGCCTTCCTGCGGATTGTAATGTAGCGACTGTAGTGGAATTCTTTCTCCAGTTCAAGGCGTTGATGATCTGTGTACACAACTCTGTATTTATCTTTTGTTCTAGTTTTTCCTAGGAAGAAGAGGAGGTGCCATGTTAATTACATTTCTTTCCATACCCACACCCAATAGCAACAATATGACAAAGAGTGAGTATTTTCTCTTCTCACTAGAACCAATAAGAAAAAATGTATGTAATAATATTCAAGCTTTAATGCAGCCTCCTAATGTGTAATATCATGTTATACTCCAAAACTTTGGCAAGCTCACAGGCTACAAAATTGTTTTTGTTTGACACAGAAGCCTAAGACCACGCTTAGTTAAGTAGATACTCATCTGATCAGCTCAACCAGAGGGCAACCTTCCAGATCTACACTAGTGAGGTGCAATGTCAATGCTTACTTTTGTTGATCTCAATAGAATACCACGTCCTAAGGTATCCTGTGGATTATAGACCTCAAGCTAGGCCATTTTCGACCCAAAATAGGTAAATGCTTACTGATATAATTCCCAGATTTCGACCCAAGATTTATACTGTCTCTTGTCCACTGGCCAAGCCTTCCCTTGGACCATACTCTTCCATTTAGAGTTTACAATGTTTATCTCTCAAAAAGTTTAAAATGGGCTCAGACATACAAAAGCATCTCAAACTTCTAAAGTATGGATATTGTTCCAATAAAACTATTTTAATATAAATAAAGAATGATTTTATGTATAGTCTATTACATTTACCTGTAGGTAACTGCCTGGTTTAAAAATCATAGGGTAACAGATTGGGTACAGATTGGATTTTAAAAGGATAAAATGTCTTAACATTTAATTTATAATAAAACCATGGAGCCAGGGCCGGCCCAAGACAAAATGCCGCCTGGGGCGAAGTTTAAAATGCCGCCCCCCCCATCATTATCTACCCTTCCTCTCCCTGACGCCCCCCCCATTATCTACCCTTCCTCTCCCCCTCCCCCACCGTACTTACCTTTCAGCAGTCCTGCGGTGAGTCTCCATGCTTGGTCTCGGTGCCGACTTGTAATGCTGAGCGTCAGAAATGACGTAATCTTCCGGCGCTCAACATTACAAGCCGGCACCGAGACCGAGCTAGAGGGCTCGCAGAGGAGAGAGAGAGGGGCGCCGAGCGGGTACTGACAACTTGGTAAAATAAAACCACTCGGCGCCCTCTCTCTCTCTTCTCGGCTTAAAAAAAAAAAAAAAAAAAAAAAAAAAGGGCTTGGGGCGGCTGCCCCACTTGGCTCCATTGTCGGGCCGGCCCTGCATGGTGCATTCTACCTAAATTCCTTGGTAATATAGCCCGGATTAAAAAACTGTGTTATACACAAAATCTATTTTAAACTTTAGCATTATTTTACTATTGAATGTATAAGTGTTCCCAAACTAAAAGAATCTATATAATACCCACCAAGCACATAAAGCTTAGAGTATCTCCTGATTACTATGTAATAAATAGCTATAAATAGATGAAGGGAGATGCCAATCTTCTTGATGTGATTTGTGTTATATGTGTTATTATTTTATCAAGCTACATGCTATCAAAAGGAAGCTCCAGTGACCCAGGCTGCCTTCTCAATGAAGAGTGATATTCATTTATTAAACATACACCTTCCTTTAAGAGAGCTACAGTGCAATGCTTTTCTGTGGTCCCATTTGGGATTGTTTTCTCATTAGAACAGATCGGGAACCCACATTAGACCAGTGGTGACTACTGGTGGTGGTGAGTATACCACATAGGCACAACCAGCAGATGTGTTCCACTAGGCACATCACTTTCGGGAATAGGAGCCGAAACCAAGAAACAATTGTATATAAGGGAATTCTGCACAACAATGTAATGAGCACACTCAGCTATCATACGCATTAAAGTACATATGATGGTTGGAGGGCCCTTTTATGCAAGATATGCCTTTGTATTATATTGTCAAAGTTTGCTCCTTTTAAGTTCAATATCACAATGTAAATTGCAAAATGCAAATTAACATATTGAATAATTTCACAAATATTCCTGCACTTAAAATGAAATGTTCTTCTCTATGTATGCTTCTTTCCGATAGGCGGTAATCAATCCGAAACATTATGAAACATGCTCGCACATTTGAAGAATCTTGTGGTTTAAAAGCATATGTATCATGAACATTAATGTGTGTTATATGCAGAATGTTTCGACAGTCTTATGTGAAACGATCACATGATTAAGCTTCGGGGACCCGATGTGTTAACCACATTATAGTAATGTAACTATAACCCTTTGAAGTATATAAATGCTTTTGATATGTCAGATATGTCATGTTTGTCCGTGAAATTATTATTAAGTAAATAGTATATAGGTCTTAGAATAATTAGACTATTGACTGCGGTTATTAACAAATTAGTTTGCAGTCTGTTCATCACAGGTGAGGATTTACATGCTTGCTAAGTCGAAGGGTAAAATGGGTTAACTGCCACCTTTTAAGATAAAAGCCTGTATTTTAAAGTTTACCTAGCAATTAATTATGGATTTATCTTGTTTTAGCGGCATGTAATGTCAGCTTACATCAGACTGTCCCTCTGAAACCTGGAGTCTACCTGGCTGAAAGGAGACTGTCATATACTATTAAACTTAAACAAACAACAAGACCAATCGATTAAGCTCTACTAATTATAGTGCCTTGGTAACGCTCTACCTGAAGCTGATTATCTAGGGTCTCATAGGGTATTTTTACTATGTGTCACATTTCTGTTCTAAAAAAGCAAAACATAGCTGTCAACACTCCCAAAGGTGCTGGGACAGTCCCAACAACAAAGCTTTCATCCTGGGCATCAGCTGTTCCAGCAAGTGTCCCATTTAGCAGGACTGCCCAAGGCTTAACATGATTTGGATACTATCCATGCTTGAGGTAGTGTTTTTGGGGACGTGGGTAAGTAAAACAGGCATTTCAGTTAAGGCTCAATGGTTATTAAAAAAATGACATGCTGGAACTTTGCGAACAATACAAACTTATACCTATATGCAGGGCCGGCCCTACCATGGAGCAGAGTGGGGCAATTGCCCCAGGTGGCACTTTTGAAGGGGCGGCGCTTTGCCCCAAGCCCCCTTTTTTTTTAAAGCGGAGGAGAGAGATGAAATGACTTCATTTCCGGCGCTCAGCATTACAAGTTGGCACCGAGACCGAGCAGGGAGACTCTCCGCAGGACTGCTGAAAGGTAAGTACAAAGGGGGGGATAGGGTAGATAATAGACTTGGGCACCAGGGGGCTCTTCGTGTTCGTCTTCGTGCTCGTCTTCGGGGGGGGGAATCTTCGTATTCCATGAATATTCGCCTGTTCCTGTCTTCTCTTCAGTTGAATATTCGTGGACATTCTTCCTGTTCGGTTTTTCGTTTTTTCCGGTTAAGGGGTTAATACGGGGTTAACGCGTACCGCAGCAGCTCTGGCGCCAGGAGTTTAAATGTCCGTATGAGCAACTCTATTGGTCGTCAGCATGGGGCAGACGAGCCCCCTGCTGGCGACCAATAGGGTCACTCGTACAGACTTTTAAAACCCCAATGCTGCAACTTACACTGCAGATGCCCTGCGATTGGTCACCTGCAGAGGAGGTCCCTGTTGGCGACCAATAGGCTCATTCGCACTGCCCTGTAACCCGTGACGGCGAACCTGCGGATTTCCACTTCCGTGAACTGCCCCGATGCCAAGGTAAGTTAGAAGAGGAAGGGACCGGGGAGAGTGGTAGACGAAGACGATCACGAAGATCTTCGTGGTGTGTGTCTTGGTCTTCGCCTACGTTTTACCGCCTCTGTCTTCTCTTCGGCGTGTCTTCGGAACGAACACGAAAACGCACTCTTTGTGTTCGTTTTCATGTTCGCCCGAAGACGAATGCACAAGTCTAGATAATAGACTTGGGCACCAGGGGGCTCTTCGTGTTCGTCTTCGTGCTCTATCTAGGGAGGGAGGGAGAGGAAGGGTAGATAATGGGGGTGTGGGCGGCATTTTAAACTTCGCCCCAGGCGGCATTATGTCTTGGGCCGGCCCCGCCTATATGTTCAGTTAGCCAATGTACTAGCAAATGCTTAAACCAAGCTTTGCTCCAAAGAATGATATTTTGGCTTGGTTGGTGTAGAGATAAAACCAAAAAAAAACATGTCTGGTGGACACGGGTTGCACATGTGCGTGTCTACATGCCTTGTCATTAACCTGGTAATTCTACAACATGTTGCTAGTAATAACTATTATAAGTCATGCCTGAGGTGTACACACAATGCCATATCCTCTTTTTTAAATGATATACACACATACATACATACATATACACACACATACATACGCACACACACATATATTCCATCCCATTTATGGTCAGTAGACTAATAATAATAAGTACATCAGGAGATTTGTAGTTGCAGGGCATATGGACAGCTGCATGTTGGTTGCCTCAGAACAAATAGTAAGAGAAACTTATTTCAGGAGTGTCCAGGTGAGTGGTTTGTTAAACTATACACATTAATAGGCCACTTTATTTTCAGTCCTCTGATGTTCTATGATTTACAACTATCCTCATGATAAGCACATATATTAATTATCTGTACCAGCTGCAGACACCGGGCTAATCAGTGCAGGCTTTGGAGACCCACCTTTAATTGATTTACACAGAAGCTGTTAGAAATTAACTCATAAAAGAAAGTGGGCAATTAACCTGTCTGTTAGGAGGTTACATTGTGTGAGGACACTAAAGAACTAGAGAAGCTAACGTTGAATGGCATACCTGAAACACCCAAATTCCAAAATATACAAAATGTCAAATGACCTTTTCTATTTTGGGACGGCTATATGGAATATGATGGCACTATATAAAACAATAAACAATAATCATAATGTAAAGCTTTGTGACATCCTCCAAAGTAGAGACATTGGGTAGAAAAAAGATATGGTGGAACTGAAGTCTCAAAGAAGGATTAGCAAAAAGATAGAAAAACACTTTCTGGAATTTCACTAAATATCGTACGAAATCACTTGGGGCTATTAACATGTTTAGTGAATATAATGCCCCAAAATTGGTAACTATAGTAAGAAATTATAATGTGTGAACTGTGCCGAATTTATAGTAATTATTTATTAATGCACTATGATAATTGTGAACTCATATTTGCAACTTTTAGCACAGGAGAGTAGCCAATAAACTACATGACCAGGAATGGCCCGAAAATGCATTTGCATTAGTTATCTATACTGATTACGTCAACATCCTTAGCACAAGGTGACCTCACACTAGACTTTTTTAGTCATTTCCATACGGCAGACTAGACACTTGTGAAAAATGACACTTTAGTGGTGCCATGGTAGCGCTACTATTACATCATAGTGTGATTCCATATCCCACTTAAAACCTCAACACCAAAGTCTTAAATACTTGTGAATGTCACATTTGGTGACCGTTTAGTCACTTCAGTTACTCATTACTTATTTGTACATATAGCAGACCTGGCAATAAATAACAAAAACATATCTTGACAGAGAAGTATACAAAGGAAACCATGGGTAGAAACATGCAATTTTATGGCAGATAATAACCATTAGGGCCATCTAGTCTTACGATTATTTCTGGTGTAAAGACCTTACTCGGTCGTTGGTTTCGTATTAGATTCAGAATAGCCATATCTCTACCCCACGCAAGTGGATAGAGATGCCAAGTAGCTTATTCTCTATCTACACAGAGGATTAGGCCATTGGTCAAGACAAGCACCTTTAGTATATTATATTACTTTGCTCCACCATAGTTGCCAACCTTTTCATCAACAGGCAGACATTCTCATCTAAAACGGAGGGATAACTCACTTACTGCCAAATGTCGTAGCAGAACAAGCAGAGATAGAGCTTGCAGGCCCAACTCTGTATAAAGAGGCTCCAAATGAGAGCAGTTTGTTATTTAACAAAATTTAGGGGTCTGTTTACTCAAAATCAACTTTTTCTGTCGTAACACCTCAAGAAGAATCACATCTGATATTCACCTAAAATACAATAAGGCAAGCTGATATTGGTCTGCTTCAGCTTGGAAAAACTGAGTAGTAAGAACCAAAGCAGACACCATTCAAACATCCCTTCTGGTTTTTGGTCCTTGTGTGTGTGTGTTAGTACAGACTTTTCTTGTCTCCCCCTGTTTTAGCTTTTGAGCTTGGACAACCCACCTCTAATGAAAAGGACCTAACCCAACTAGCCACCTGACATCAGCAGGATCCTTTGGCACTTGAGACTTAACTGGGTTAATGATATACTAGCAGCTGGATGCAAGATGAATTTGCTTCCAGTTATTAATAGCGGTTTTTCAAAGAGCGGCCAAGGGGATACAAGTTAGTTGAGTTAGTTAAAAACCCCTCTCCAAAGCTTGCCTGTAAGGTCTGCTTCTGTTTCTCTCTCCTGGCTCAGCCTGCCTCTGACATCTGCGCCTCCCCATCTGCCTGGCTCTCTTGGTCCTGGTGAGAGTCCGGGGAAGAAAAGTGAGATTTAAAGAACGATAGATGGGTTCAGGCATACCTGTGAGTAAAGTAGAATTTACTGTAACAGCGCTGTACTCCAAAATCGAAAGAGCACATGCACACATACAGGAAAATGCCTTGGAGTCCATGAAAAAATCAACTCCATTATGCATTACCAGCAAGCGTAATCCAGCACCCAGTGCCAAACAGCCACGCTTATCGCTATCCCAAATTAAGCTGACATTTACAGTGTAGAGGAATCAATGTACAACAAGAATCTACCACGAGACGCACTGGAACCACTGCATGGCTAACAGTTGTTGAACCCATCCAGGAACAGATTTGCAACTTCCAGTCTTGGCAAATTTAACCAAAAGGGCCAAAAACATTGGAACATATTATCAAACAAAATTCCCCGAAATTCGAAAAGAACTGGCCGCAGATCACATGCCGCTGACTTTAGGTAGCAAAGCTCGGTTTAACTATGCATTGCGCAGGGCCAACTCTGTCTTGACGCATGCCAATAATGCATGATTCGGGCAGATAGATGAACTATTTTAACTCGACTGTTATTTTATCTTATCTCTGAGACTCTATTGTCCAATTGTATTTAGGGCAGATCCATACTACTTTCACATGCAATGCTTCTGTCTTTTCATTAAGGAGCAGAAACCTCCCGATTTTAAAATTAAAGAATGGGACAACCAAAGATCAAAGCTTCTCCTTTCTCTGTTACTCCGCCCTGGGACAGGTCAGAACAAAGCCTGGGTGCAATTAGATGTATCAATGTCCTTGTCTATCTCCTCCTCCTTCCTGGACAGGAGACTTCAGGAGATACCTAATTTACATTAGAAAAAAAAAAAGCTTGTAACATTTAGAGTTCCCTAAAGGGGGGCACTTGTGCATCCTTTCATTAACTTTGTCCCTACTGACCTTACTTCTGTTGTTTCGGAGCTCATTGCTAATTTTTCTAGTAAATAAGGGCAGCCGGTGAGCGCCATCATCTCCGTTAACACTCTTTCGAAGAAACTTTGATCACATCTTCAAATTGTTATGTTATATACTACTTGTTATGGCCTGTCTACCCATTGTACAGCGCTATGGAATATGATGGTGCTATATAAAACAATAAACAACAATAATGATAATAATAATTTGTCCTATGACATACATTGTTAGTACAATGTGGAAAGGCAATGCAAGGTGTATGGTGTGGTTATATGAGAGCACAATAGGAGTAGAGAAAGAAAGGGTTAAGCTATCCTGTCCAACCCCAACATCCTTTGAACTACAATTTGCAAAACATGCTTATTTGGTTTTTCATGTGGAGCCACTTCCACTTTCTTAACATGTGAATAGATAGCACCCTGCCTTGTTTGAATTCCCCACCCAAGTAGTGGTATTACGATCGCTCGGATACCGCGGGGAATAAGAAAAGAACTGTTTTTGTAGAAGCAGGTGGATGGCGTCACGGTCCAAGTTGCCCACGTAGATGACAGAATTATTGGTTAAAATGGCAAAAAAATTAAAACAAAAACTGCTTCTTACACCTTTGGCAGAAGCTACATTTAGATGTTTTGAGCTCTGGAAATGTGACACAAGACTCAGGAAAAGAAGGCAAGCATAGTCAATGCGATACTCTTATTGGTAGAGTTTGGTTAGAGTGTAAGCTTTCAAGACAACTTAGGTCTCATCTTCACGTTTGTCTTAAAAACTTGCACTCTTATCATACATTTCATTTATAGTAGTCAGTGTTGATACCGATAAACATCTTCCAAGAAAATTATTTTGGAGTCTACATGACTATACCCTATATCCTGAATTCCAGAAATCTTTGGTAATGTTCTAATTCAGATTTACTGCAAAAACATACTAACTGAGCAACCACTCAACATGAGAAGTCAAATAAGTATCACACTAAGTCTAAGTGACAGGATATGTAAACCCATATTAAAAAAATACATCATAAAAATCCTGAAGGGCACTTAAAAAAAAAAACATACAAATTCTGATGAACTTCATAAGGTCTCCCAATAGCTAAGTGGAAAATCTGAAAATAAAAGACACTCCTATTGCAGTAAAAGTGGACTCAACAAAGCACGGCATTTGCATGTTAATCGTATAAAATGGAAAATATAGAACTGGCACTCCTTTGTTTAGCCAACCTTTGCAAGTTCCGCATGAAGATTGTGGCGTAGAGCAACATGGCATGGAAGAACCCAACGAGTCTGCCTTTTTTTCTACCTGCTGTAAAACCATATTTGCTCATGTCGCTGTCTATTCACTCTTTTATTATTATTTGTTGTTTTGTAAATAGTGCCAACAGATTCTGCAGCGCTGTACACAGGGTAGACAGGACACATGGACTTCTACCACGTCTGATCCAAAACTCTTCTACTTATCTGCCGCTTCTGTTCAGCGATGGAATACTTTTTTGCATAACATAATTGCTTAATTTTACACTATGTCCTAGTATGATTACGGGGACAGAAATATATCTAGCGGACTTGGTCTGTAAATTGCCTGGAAAAAAAGTCTATCTTACTGTTCTAATCTAGCGGGTTTCTAAATCTTTATGTTTGACTTCATTAAATTCAAAATAATTAAAAAAAAAACCTTAAAAAGTATAGATTGATCCACTGTGTTCCCAATGAAATCATGACAGATATTATATGGCTCATAAAATTACTCGATGGCAAATAGAGTGCAATATTCATTAGTGTGAACAAATGCTTTTACCGACATACCTACAATTAGTGTCTTCCTTTTACTCAGAAGGAAGCAGGGGTGTTGATTTTGTCACATTTATATGGCTATGAAACAACAAGTATTGTTTACTCTTTTTACAGAATAAACCAATATGCAGAATGTGTGTGTGAAATTATAAAAAAAAATATTAGAAAAGTAGTAAAAACAATTATTTGTTTTTAAATTATTGTAGTTGAATACCAGTTGTGAAGTCTGATATTTTTTTGTACTTTGAGGAAAAAAAATGCTTTTAAAGAAAACTTAAGGTAGAATAGAATAGGATAGGACAGGCAGCTTAACCAACGTACGTCTAGATGAGCAACTTAGATTTCTTCAAGACTCTAAAGGTGACAAATACACACAACTTGTATCTGTAACTTGACCCCAAATTATATATATATATATATATATATATATATATATAAGTACAATAATGTCAATACTTTAATAACAAGTATATAAAAAAAAAAGTCTTCCAAGACTTAACTCATTGAACCTCCATTGTAATAGTATAAAAAACGCATTAAAGTGAATCATTAATACATAAAATTATATCATGATTATTTTAGTTTTTGTATTGCTGAAAATATAATAAAGTATTTTTTTTTTGTTTTTTTAACTCATTATTGGCTTTTTCTTTTACTCCAATCGGATTTTTGTTTCAGAGGTTTCAATTTATAAACTACGTATAAAATAAACAGATCAATACAAGTTATAGCACCTTGCTATGTTGTTCTGTAGGGGGAAAAAAGGACTAAATCCAGAACAGTATAGTTTATTAACTCTAAACAATCTCTGCGTGTAGATTATGTATTGAAAGGGAATTATGCATTAGTTCTTGTCTAAATTAATAGCTGTATTTAAATATGGAGGGACCTTGCTTGTGGAGGGTATTAGTAGATAGCACCAACAATTATACCATATCTCATTTTTAATTAGGTTTTCTTCCTTGGTTATTCATACTATTTCTCCTAAACAGATATTATTGTCTTTGTTGACAGAACTATTGTTTTATCACAAAGGGGGCTTGTGGGTCAGAAAAACAGTACATACTAAGCCGCAGCGGCTCCTTAAGTATTTTAGGATCTATGTATCATAGAAGGGTGGGTAGTTTCTTTTTCGATATCATTTACTGTAAGTCGTAAACATTACCAAAAATTGCAACGACACTCGATATGTGAATAAATAAAAGCAAAACTATGTAACGAGGCTATGTATTACCTACAGTCTTGTTACAAACCCTTACGGGTTTACGTATGTTCTCACCTTTGTAAAATAATACAGAGAGTGCAATAAACATATTTATACACGGCATAACTCACTGGCGTGTATGTAGATACATACAACCATACACACATACAACCATACACACTCGCTACTGACTATGAACAGTGGGGAAAATATTATAATACAGCATCATCAATAAAAAAAGAATTACAGAAGCTCTCACTCAAACTTGGCCGAAACATAAGACCCATAAATACATAATTTGACGGCTATAATGGCTCTCAGTAAAGTAAAACCTCCCTCCCGTGGTTCCATCCGTATATCTATTTAATGAAAAGGAATGACATTTTCTGTCTTGATAACTAAAACTACTTAACATTTTCATAATAAATCACAAGGATTCCATTGAGCGAATCTCTCGTGGTGTCCTGGTCTGTATGAAAACCATCACTTGTCAGGAATGAAAGACATTCTCAAATAAGTAACCTGTATTCAAGCAGGGTTTTCCGCTGTGATACCCCAATGAGATAAACAACACTTGGATGCTCAGATATCATTAAATCAGAATAGAATATGAAGGAGTCCGCTAGTTTTCCCTGGCACTCTCATAACTCGCGCAATAAGCATTAGTTGTTTTTTTTGTTTAAAAAAACTTTCACTTTAGGTCAACTACCATCACTGTTAATTGCGTTAATCAATCTGCTTTTACATGCTGTAAAAAAAATCGTCAGAAAACTAGCCTGCTAAAACTCATTCACATACCTCCTCAATAATCCTTCTGTTAACCTTTTTGTAAAGTTTATATATATATATATATATATTTATATATCTACAAAGAAATATCAATACACTGTGTTATCTGAAAACAAAATGACATATGCATCTTATGAAACACTATCATAAACTTGTATTGTTATTAGGATCTGCAAACCTATAAAATCCTAATAATTATAAAAACTAAAAAAGGCTGGCCCGTACGGGGATCGAACCCGCGACCTTGGCGTTATTAGCACCACGCTCTAACCAACTGAGCTAACCGGCCCTATATATAACTTCGCGAAAACAACTTTCCAATTGGCAATCTCATCTATTCATCTAGCTATCTATGTTAATATCTACATATACAAATATTGCATATTTCTTATTACGAATAAATGTATTTAAAATAAACAACTCATACTTAGGGATACCGAGATATTTCAGACTCAAAAAACCTCCCACTTGAATTTATGCTATGTATCAATTTCACACTGTTGAAACCTATATTAAAAAACAAATTATAATATATATATATATAAATCTGAACATGTGACTTAATAACGAGTTATATAATTGCATAACAATCATTTAGGTAGCTAACAAAGATATAAATAAAAATAAAAGTATTTTAATAATTTGATAACACTACATTTTAAAACTATTAACAAGGTTATGTTAATTTAACAACGTATAGGTCACATATTCACATATAGTAGATGCGCTTTTAAAATTGTAATAGTGTAAGATAATATTACAATTATTTTAAGCATTGTTGGCATCACAAATAAAATAAAAAAATACGTAAAAATAAATATTTAAATATAGCGTTTGATATCTGATATGAATGGAAAATACTATTTTTTAAGGAATATATGCATATAAATATATTTACTTATTGTTTTAAATATAAAGGCACTATATGAATGAGCGTTAATACTGCAGTATATATATATATTACAGGGGGGGTTCCCGACCTCCCATCGTGAGGTTCCATCGACTTACCATTGTTTGGGTTGGCACTGGGTACCACCGAGCGCTTCATCCAATCATAGGGGTTGCGCCTTTGCGCATTTGGAGAAAGAGGGGGCACTGAGTTGTTCATGGGTGGTGGTAATAGTCCAGAACCTGGTGGCTGAACCGGATTAAAATCAGTGGGGCTGAATCCTATTTGACCCGGGTTATTTGAAGAGGCTGCAGGTCCTGGTCCATAGGAGTGCCAGTCTTCTCTGCTTGGAGCATAAGGAGAACTCCAGGTGCTACCAGGTTGTCCATGATGAGGGTCACTGTTAATCCCAGGGACATGATGATAGCTGGCAAAATCAGAATATTGAGGAGGTGCAGGGACATAATTCTGATGGTTAAGGTTGAGTCCTGGATGCCTTACTGGGTTGGGGTACATGTTGCTGTCCTTATCCAAGAGATATCCCACGTACATCTTTCCCACAGAGCCTTGTGCACATAATGTGCTTGGGCAACTGTCTCTTCTGTCCTGGAGTTTCCTTCAACTCTGCTCTACTGCTTCTTCTTCCTGGATGACTGTTCACTTCACCTTGGCAGCTCTGTACTAGTGATATGAGAGGCACCTCCCTGTACAAAGCCTTTTATTGGGCCACCAGGCATACAATTTGCATTGAAAGGCAGCTTTTGCATTTCAAAGGGATACATACTCAAGTGCCATATCAAAGTGGAAGCCACAAGGTGAATTCAAATGGTACAAATTGCTCAACAGATAGCTCTGGTGTGTGTGAGTGTGTCTCCAGGAAAAAGAAGGCACCTAAGGGACAATACCATATACACTCAATTAGCAAACCAAAGCAATTGTAATTCAGACCAAATACTAAAGGATTTGGTATGCTAGGCTTCCATACCCTCTGTTCACCATGCCACTTGCTAAACAGGTGGATATCTTACCAACAGCAAAACATACTCTTGTCAAATATCTTAAACGTATATTGACATTGACATATTTATGTTGCTTTATTACAATATCTATAGGTTAGTTTGGTTTAATTATTTATTTTTTCATATCTGCTAGTCACATCACCTTTGGTCTAACAAATACAAGTGTCTGTAGGGCATGTTCATTCATTTACATTATGTAATGCTGCAATGATTGTAATATAATGGCAGGGGCAAGTTAAAGGGGTAAACAAATAATAAAGAAAAATGCAAAATAAATTATTAGTCCAAATAAAGCTGTTGGTGATTTAGCTGAGTTGTTGCGTACTTATTCCAAGTGTCACATCATCGCATTACATTTATTTATAAAGCGCCGGCAGATTCCGCATTAGATATGTATTTGGCAATAGACATATCACACTTAATTTTTGTAACGTCTACGGACATCCTTAATCATCCAGGATATAAAGAAATCCAGCTCTCTGTAATATGACTTACTGTATATATAGTTTATATAAGGGAAGCTATAGTAATCCAATGCAAGGATTCTTTCCTGGATTCAAGTCCTGTTATAGCTTGTGTCAGGCTCCACTGATATCTGCTGTCCACACTCCAAAGAAATCCTGCTGAGTTCAATGCTTAAAATGCACTAAACAGTGTTTAGTAAATAACTAATTTGTGTACGCTAAAAGAACCTTCAGACCATATGGTTCTTTATATCACTGGGTGATACACTTGCTTTCATAGTAGATCCACTAATGAGACTGTAGAATCTCATAAAAAATAAACTTTATATTAAAGATAATGTCACATATGACAGCCCACCCCTGTCCAGAGTAGACAATGGATATATGTGATATACCATGCATTACATATATGTATATATTTCTACGTATTCAGTGCCCAATGCATGGAACTGAAGAGACCATATTTTATTAGGTAGTGGGTGCTAATATCGACACCTTTTCTCCCAAACAATGACTGAAGGTCTGAGAGATGTTGTTCCATAGGAGACCAACAGGCATATTGGTACATTGGGCAAGAGCGACAGTCCAGGCTTCATCCCCTGAAACCTCTATGGTTGCTCCACTGATTCCACTTAGTAGAAGAAGGTCTTCAAAATGCAACGTGACCATGGCTGATATAATTCACAATAGCCGGTAGCTAATTAGAGTACACCTGCCCATACATGAAATATAGCCAGCTATTATTCTAATTATCTTGCTTGTTTATCCTGATTCTCCAAAAGTCTGGTAAAGAAAGGAAGGGTCAGTGGGATCTAAGCCTATTTAGAAATTTGTGGTATCACTTTTTCACAGTGAAAGGAAGTCATTAATTAGAGACAAAACGTGTAAATAAAGGATTATGTTAGAACAAGACAATTAATTAGCTTTTGGCAGATTAACAAATTGTTTAAGACTAACAAAAACAAAATTACTTCAAGATATTATTATTTCGTTTGTATACACAAATCACAATGTAAACCCCACCAGTAAATTTAGTGAATAGCAAAATATACCAGGATTATTGAACCACAATCTATTGTTCTTTATTTAGATTCTTTGGGAAAAAACTCTAATGGTATTCCATTTTGTAGTTTCCTCATAAAAACATATGTCCCAATAGTATATGAAGTGTTCTACTAACTTAGCAGATAATTCACGAAGATGCTGCTTGCAAAATATATGCAGTTAATTTTGGATATATTTGAATTTTTTTTTTCCTATAATATTTAATATACTTGTATAGAAGGCTGTATTTGATTGGTTCAAAACAATCTGTTAGTGAATTTTTCAAAACGTTCATGAAGTGACATGCCTATGCAAAGTCGAGCGTCCCAGACCAGAACTTATAAAGATGAAAAGTATAAATAATGAACGGTGTTTTAAGAGTTTACAATCCAAACAACATATTTGAGGATTTCCACATAGGGAATGTGACGTAACAGTCACCCAGCACCCCTATATAGGACTGGGGGCTTGTGCAGGCTAGAAAGGTGCATGTCCCAGATACCTGGTCCACTGTTATAGGAAAGACTTCAGCAATGGCAGATCTTGGACCAGAATTAACAGCAAAGGCCTATCCAGCAACCGTCCTTGTCATGTTCTTCCAATGGCACTTTTGTTTGCCAGGAGGGGCCTGGCTGCACTTCACCATTATAAGCCAGGCTTGGATTTGGTCTCTTACCAGTTTTCACCCATCCGCCATTACCGTTGGGTTGCCCAAACCAGTTTTAGTGTTAATTATCCTACCTGGGATCCTTGAAAATGAAGTAACGTTGGGGAAATGTTATCTTTTATTAGCCTATCAAAAAATGTATAGAATTACCTTTTTTTGTGTATTATGAAACTAGTGCTGGTGGAAATTCCAATGAGTTTAGCTTAGGTCTCTCCTATGTTTTTAATAGATAGCTCCATAAGTAAATGTAAGTCCTAAGAGGCTAATATGGTGAAAAGGCATATTTTCAGACTCACACAATCCGGATGCCTTTTCCTATGGATTACAAAGATGTGTTTTTTTGTTTTACCAGGATATTATTGAAAATTTAAAATTTAGTTTGGACATTTGGAATTCTCTGTATACAATGTTGGTGTATGATTTTTGTAAAATCTGTTTCCACCTAGCACTGGATTGTGTATATTTCACTCTGTATTTCAAATACATTAGGTTTTTTTTACACCTTCTTATAAGGAGCCAGAATTTTTACAATGAAACTAATTTGGTATCTGTCACCGATAACCGTAGTGTAGTATTTTCACACTTTTACAGGCTGGCAGACGTCTCTGATATATAGCTACTATATGGACTGTGGTTACTGAACCATAAGAACATAAAATGGCGCCATAACACAAGTGAATTGGCCATAAACTTTCAGAGTTAAGATATGACCAATTATGTGATTATAATAGAAAATATGTAAAAGGTTTAACCAGGACAGGTTTATGAGAGTCTTAAGCTATTGAAATGTCTGTCGCCTGTGACTGTCGCCTGTGTGTTTCATGAGTGTTTTGTGTTCTTCTTCAGAGCTGTGTAAATAAGTCACTGACAGAACATTTTATAACTTCATTGTGCCAACTGCCCAGTAAGTGGGAATAATGGGATATATATATATATATATATATATATATATATATATATATATATATATATATATATATATATATATATATATATCAATAGAGCACCAGCAGATTCTGTAGCACTATTAGAACATTGAAATAGCTTATATAAAAACTAACAGTAAAACACTCAGAACACATGATGGCCCCCTCTTATAATTCTTATAAGAACTCAAGCAAACCTAATTTTTTGTGTGTTTTTTTTGTTGCAAGGGCTGATATATACAGCTCATTTTCATAATTTCCAAAAAAGTTCCTTTTATTAAAATATTATATATAATTTAATACCTTTTTTCTTGTTACATAAAGTCTATAAATAGTTTTAATAATTGTTTTAAACTGGAGCTTCTAAAACAGACACTTAGATCACATTGAAGCACTTTTGGTTAGTATATGATTCTGGATTACTAGAGCCCCTCCACATTAAAGAAAATAAAAATAAAAGTCAGACCACAACCATTGGTTTTCAAGCAATCTAGATCTCTAACTCTCACAAGGGCTTATATATTAGATGCTTGCTTTGTGGGTAACTGCCCCTATAGCCATTATCTCATGGTGATTTCCAATAAACAAATCACATTGAATTCATAGTACATTAAAATAAAATGCTTTCAATAATACAGGGGGGGTTGACATATTTGTATTTTCTGTGAAAAAATGAATAGTTAAAAATTAATTACTATAACTGTAAATAGGAGCAGTTTGTTTTAATCAATAATATGAAAGCAATATAGACCTTTAAATCAGATATAGAAATAGCTGGTCAAAGCTTTATGAGCAAAGGGCTTATTAGTACAATTATCTTGTCTATGAAACTGTAGTGTGAACTGCATTGAATCCACTAAATAAAACATATTCAATAGAATTGTAAGGGTTTATTTTATTTGGATGAAGATGAGTGATATTAGTTAGATTGCATTTTATACCCATGCCCATTAGCACCCTCTGATCATTATTACATAAATTGACCTATTTTCATCTTAGATATTATTACTTAATTTTGTAAGGTATTTGTTTTAAAGAGAAAGCACTAGGGCATGTTTAATCTCATGTACTTATTAAAAATGTTTTATATGCAATATTGTATAGTTGTTTATTTGTGATATGTAATTATTAAATCAAATTGACTATATACATTGTTAAAACTGCTTACACTATTACTAATGTTTACTAAACAGTAATGATCTTCAGAGCATCTTCCAAGTAATGGAGAAAGACCTTTAGAGATATAGTGTCATCAGGACATGTCAATAATGAGCATGGAAAAGAGGGTAGGAAGATCCTAAGATCGCATTGAGTGACCTGGCAGTGCCTTAACTTGTGACATTAAAATCAAAGACTTGGCATTCAGGTGTATCTGTCAATCGCAACTTTATAACCTTCAATACACCTTAGCCATCTGCTATTAGGGATCCATCTGTGTGTCATGTACATTTAAATGCATTTATTAATATGGGAAAATCTGGGACTTTCCCCAAGCCCAGAATTAACCCTGAAATGTATCAACTAAAACAAATATATTTCTATTATTCTAATATATAAATAATCAAAATATATTTTGAATTATACTGAAGATTAGTAATTCATGTATTTATTAAAAAATACGGCATTTATTGTATCCTTTTTTTACGAGTTCATTCCAAAAAAACTTTAGAATTAAAAATAGCCATTAATACTTAAAAAAGGGGCAAGACTGTAACAAAAAGTTAAGCAAATAAGAAAAGGCGTCCATGTGATTATATTTCCCAAATGGTAATAGAGTTATATTAAGAAAACATCAAGTCTCAACTTCTTCATAGATACCCACCATGTAAGAATTTAATTTGTTTTGTGAATTTTATTAGCAGTAAAAAAAAATCCGACCCAGGCTCAAATGAATTTAATTTTGGTTTCTTTGTCATTTATTAAAATCTTCTTGTATTTAAAAAGGATGATTAAACATCTCTAGCTGATCAACTTCAGCATTGGCTTCTACATGAAATATCAAAAAAGACAGACGATTTGGAAAGATTTTTTATTAATTGTATTAACTTTCTATTTTCCCTACATGGTGATAAAGTATATAAGCCATTTAACCCCAAACGTACAGACCCAGCTTAATGCATCTGGGTATTATATTGAATACAAAAAATATTTGTAACCCAAGTGTGTTTTTTTACAACACAATAATATATTTAAGCATTCAACTGGGAGAACGATGTTTGCGATTTTCTGATTAAGATTTATTTAAGATTGTGTGGAGCTCTAAACTGAAAAACGTTTAATTTTTACTAAGGGCAAGATAGAGGCGACCCCAGATTATGCTTTCTCAAAGGAATGGGAGGCTGGGGGCTGCCACGTGCCTGGTGTATACCTTTTTTCTGCCCCTCTTCTCCTCCCCCAGCCATTCTGTTGTCCATTTGACCCTCCTACACGCTTATTCTTTTCCACCTTCAGAGACTATCAGGCTCCTCTGTATCTGGATCCTGTCTTGAGACAATGGGACCCCTAACCTTTATTCCTTGGAGACATGCTTTCATCCTCTGGTTCCACCTCACACCTCTGTCCTGGGACCTGCTCCACTACTATTGTCCCAAAGTTGCCAAGAATTAAAAAAAGGCAAAAAGAAAGAAAGACAAAAAAAAATAAAAAAATACAAAGCGCCAGCAGAATCCCCCAAGACCATAAAATGCTAAAACCCAAAAAGTCTCATCCCCTTGTCTCGTTCACACTGATTTCATTCTTTCACAATGGCTTCAGTTATACAATGAATTAAACAGTCCCATGGTATTTCTATCCCCTTGAAACCTGTGGAACACATACCTATATTTAACTAATTATTTCATATTTTATTTTTAATTCTATGTTAAATATGTGTATTATATTCACTGTTTGTCCGTCTCATTTATTTCTCTTTTTCTTTCTTTCTTTCTTTCTTTCTTTCTTTCTTTCTTTCTTTCTTTCTTTCTTTCTTTCTTTCTTTCTTTTTCTTTCTTTCTTAAATTCTAATTGTATGACTGTAATGTAATATCTAAATATTTCATACACATTGTATGCATACGGACATAATATTTTTCATGAAAAAAAGTGTGGGGGAGGGTACGATTACTTTGTCGCAATTGCAGCCTAGAAGACGAGAAAGTAATAATTCAGCTTTTCAGGTTCTGACACCGCATCTTAAAAAGAGGTAATGTAAGTACACAGGGATTTCATGGTTATATTTTTGTGCAGAAGAAGCACATTTTTATCAGCTTACAGGGTGGTCAAAGTATCAAAGTGTGAAAAGAAAGCCACTTAACCATTGCCTAGCCGGACTTGGCAGAGACAGAACAATGCAGACATTGAGAAATGCACATTGCAATATGGGGTAATTCTTGTAAATATATATTTATGTATATATATATATATATATATATATATATATATATATATATATATAAAATCATCTCATTCTTCCTCTTTTTATTATTGTGAAATTAGCATGACACATAGCAAATGGTATCTTTTTTAGACACCTTTGTGCAAGAGCTGCGGCTGAATTTCCTTTAGTATGGGCTACTACTATAGATCGATAGATTTAAGTTGCACAACCTGCACACAGTGTAGCAAGGATTGAATGATATATCAGTACAAAATGGATATACAAAATACATTTTGAGTTAAACATTATAGCGATATGTTCATTAGATCTGTATTTCTGCTATAACTTTAGAAGTCACACATATAGTATTCATATTATAACTAGCTAAACGAAATGTATATCCCGTTTATTATTTTTTTCACTTAGCAAATATGTTGGATTTAAGAAAAAAGATGTGGCAAATGGAATTTACAATGAATCCTTTGAAAGTGAAATAAACATAGTTCCTGGTAAGTATAGCTAATAAACATGATTATACAAGGACATTTATTGTTTTAATTTCCACCGCATTTTGATATTTGAAAATAGTTACTAAAATTACAACACTACTAGTTGCATTCTTTTCATTTTTAATGAATTTTCATTTATTTATTTATTTCATTGAAATCAAACTGAAACATTACTTTTTAGTAATAAATGTTAGCAATAAATGTTTCCTTTTTTCACAACAAAAAGGTCAAGCAGATTTACCTTTAAATTCACTTTATTGTGTTAAAAGGATTGGCTTGAGTAACCTGCATTTTTCATCTTTATTATACCTTTAGTCACATGATTCCGATCTATACATTCAATATTAAAATAATCAATAAAAATGGCTGACCAGATTCTTCTTTTGATCTTATAGGGGAGACTGGAGATAAAATCAGTGATAAATGTATCACAGGTAAGTCCAGACAATAAGCATGTGTAGTGTAATTGAAACATAAATCATTAAAACACATTATGTCTAAATAACAAGCAAACCTCATTCTGTATGATATTTAGACTATGATAACATTTTGTAAAGATTTTTGGATTCTTAACTATTTATTAAGAATTATTTAGTTTTTGACAGTTTCAAAAATATTAGTAATTCAGTATTTTTTTTTTATTGTTTACTATTATTTATTGATTTATATAGCACCATCATATTCTGCCGGGCTGTATAATTAACTAGCGTAGGCATTAAAGTGCTGCCAATTATGGCTAAATATAGAGTGACATTATGCCAAAATACATTCTCAAAGCATTGTATAATGTTTATGCTGCTATTATTATTTGGGTAACTGCAGGAGTTTTTAGCATGGAATATTATGCTTTACAATCAGAGGGGAAGAACTCTGTTGTGGTTCCCTAGTGAATCATATGTCACAATTTGAAACCAAAACCGTGTTGAGTGTGGAAGTAAAAAGTGTAAGAAACGTTAAGGCAAAATAACCAAAAGTTTAAAAATCAAATACAATTTAACAATGCAATGCTGTAAAATGGATGTTAAACATGTCACAAATGGTGGCCATGAATGACAAAGGTGTCACGGGCTATTTTATGGGTCAAGGGGGAAGGAAGGGTAAGGATCATGATGAAATAAGAAGAGAGGGAGAAAAGCCAAGTGAATAGGTTACCTGCTACTTTATTATCCTTATATTTGCACCTTCTTCAAAATGTCTTTGCAAACAAGAGGTCTGGTGAACTTTTACTGGTGTCAGATCCCATTGAACATCCAGGCCACCTGCTTTATTTTATTTAAAACACAGTTTACACAAATGATTTATTTTACTGGAGAGCATCTTTCTAAATCATCAAATACAGCATGGGTACAAGCATCAGTAAATAACACTTTTGGTAGTAAGGTATCAGCCAATATAAAGATTCAGAAGACTTGGTGTACCAAAAATAAAATCCCAATACTTCCATCAATGTCTTAGACTTTGCAAAGTTCTGTAGCAGATTAAAGGGTCATCTAAAAACTCCTTTTTGTAAGCCCCAGGATGGCATTTCCTCTTCACAGAGAACATGCGCATTAAATACTTACCAAATTCTTCTCTATACCCTTTAATCTACTGTGGCGAGTTAATATCAAGATTCTCAGATGATCCTAAACCTTTGCATTAGGTTGCATTTTCTCTTGCCTAGAAATGGCAAAATAAGATTTCCCCCTTAGTTTTAATATAAAATAATATAATATTATATTAAAATCAGATAACAAGCAGCCATGATATAATACATGGCTGCTTGTTATCTGATTAAAGTAGTAACATTAGTTGCATAAAAGAAACGAATAGTAGCTTAAATGAAGTATTTTATTTTCAGGTTGCATTTTAAAGTTATACACTTGTTCTTCATCTCGGATTGTTCATTGTTTCATCTTAATCTCTTGTATGCAAAATTCCAGAGGCTCCCTAGATATGCGCTGCAAATGCCCATAGCATATTCACTCCTATGGCAGGTAGGTTATTAAGGACATATTGACAATTCTTCCATTTTAACGATGATTATTATATTTTATTTATATAGCGCCGCTAACTTATGCAGCATTTCTTACAGTACATGCATTCAAATCATGAAAACAAACTGATACATTAGGTAAAGATGGCCCTGTTCACAGGCTTACTATCTATTTTAAATAAACTCTTATCACAACATTTGTACCTTATTGTGTAAAAATGATTCAGTGGTGAGTTCATGCTAACAATTTAAAACTAATAAATACTTTGCATGTTGTATGCTGCCAACCGAATTTACCCTGATTGTAATGTCTGCCTACTGTACTTATACGACTGGAATTGTCCCACCTCTTTATTATGCTGTAAACTGTAAAGTGCTAAGCACATCTGTTAGTCTTGTATAAAAAAAATATGCGTGCATACATACATTTTCCATTTTGAACTTCTAATGTTCGCTTTTCTCATTTGTACACCAACAGTATCTGATTATTGTAAGACAAATTGGCTTTGGCTGCTGAAAGTCTGATTTGACTGTGAAAAGAACAATGAGGTTCCAATATTCCAAAGGAAGTATTTTTTTTTCTCTTTCATGAGAAGAAACTTGTATAACTGCTTGTATTAAAGGGTAAGGTAGTTGTGTCTATGGGAATAGCTACAGGGGTGGGATGGGTATAGGATGTGACAGGTGGGTTTGTTTGAAGTGGTCAATCTACATTAATTAGAGTCGTCAACCCCTGTGTGACCTTCGGTCAATAAAAGCAGGAATACAGGGTCAGGCTGTGCTGTATTTCCTTCAATGAACATGATGCCATGAACAGATAAGAGGAAACCAGGATATGAATGTACCTCTTGGTCAGAGAACACAAACAAACAAACAAACTAACATTTTGTATCTAAGATTTTATACGTTTCAAAGCCTTAGCTACTAATTTTACAAGAAGGAATTTATGACAAAACGGTGTTTTCGTAGGCATATGTGTATGGGTTTTTAGGACAGAACTCACAGCATGACTGCAACCATCAAGCTACTGCATCTTCTGAACCCATGATGGTCAGCAAGAATCATCACAATCAAGTTCAATTATGAAATACATTTGAAATTAATCAAGCAGCCTTTTTCTTACCAAAGAGGGTAGATGTTTAGGGATATCCCCAAGTACCCAGAGATGTCCATTTCCTCAATGACTGTTATGAAAGAGGTATTAAAAAGGACATAAAAATAGGGTTGCAAGTTCTTTAGAAAGACAAACAGGTTATCTTGAACCCTAATATATATGGGGTCCCTCCAAATTAAGTTATCTCAGGTTCCATTAGGATTAAAGATATTTCAGATGTATATTTAGTATAACCCAGTTTTATTAGCAGTAGGTGAATAGACTTAAATCTTCTGTCTCATGGATCTACATAAAATTGCTATGCTCCGATGGCCTTCTTTCACTGAGATAGAAAGATCTTCAAATCTCTGGTATAAAATAACAAGCAGAAGAAGCCAATTTATCGCCATACATTATTTACAGTCATTGGCAACAATTGGGTTTGTGAAGGGCATTTCAATAAGTACGCTACAGGAACAAAGTCCTCCATCTTGTCATGGACACTTTACTGGCCCCTGTTTCCCTACATTGTGGAATGTTTTACACATCTAGATAGACATCATTGAAAATTGTCCATGTGAAGGCATTATTATTAGAGAATACCAGCAGAACAACTATGGAGTAGCCAAAGCAGCTACATTTTTATTTTGTCAAACTTTCAGGACCTCAGTGGTCTTTTCTTCAGATTGAAGAAATGTCTTCAAAGGTCCTGAAAGTGGTCCTGAAAGTTTATGCAATTTGATAATTTCTCTATCATACTAAAAAGCAGTCACGTATCCTGGCCTTGCCTGACTAGGCCCAGGCCTAGGGTGGCAGCTCCAGGGGGGGTCCACCACTCAATGGGCCAGTTACAGGAGAGATCTTTGATCTCCCCAACCAGCCCATTTACACTATGAAGGCTGAGCCGACATAGCGCACCCTCCATAGACTTAGTTTACAGTGCAGACCAGATGCAGTGCTGCCATTAAAGTAGGGGAAAAAGCGGCAACTGCTCTTGGCCCGTTACAAATAAACATCGCCCTTACCAGAAGCAGCCTAGCACTTTTAAAGACCTGGTTGCTGTAACTTTCCTTTGTTTTGCCTGACACAGCAGGTTTATTCACTAAAGTTCATGGGAGTTGCACTTTTACCTCAAAAAACTTCTTTATGCAGTAGGAAGGGTAAATAACAGCACTTACTGTGTACCGGGGCAAATGTACAAAGGCTCAAATTATACAAACTGTCATGTGGCAATGGGGGCATCCTAGTGACTAGTGTAAGGTGTAAACTTTGGAGAAAGCAAAACTTCCCAAGTTAACAGGTAATGGGAAAGCCCACAGACTGCCTGGTCCCTGGGCAGCTACCCTTTTTACCTTGCGGCTAACTTTACTGCTAGGGAGGAGACGTGATCAAAAACACTTATTACCGGTATTTAAAAAAGTAACCCCAATTGGGATAAGTAATATGAGTCTGTTTTGGCACAATCACATTTTGTGTTAGCTGAGCAACAATCACATTTACACAATGTATTGCTGCCTATTTACACTTAATCAGGAACAGTGTACATAATTTGATTTTATAATAATTGTTTTTTTTATTCTTTCTTGGGAATAATGGTCACACTGTAATACTATGGCTACATGTTCAAGGCTTGAAAGAAAAAGTACATTTACAGCATTCACGAGCTTCAGAAAAAGGAAACACAAGAAGGCTTTCAGTACAAAGAATGTGTCTTTGGAAGTCATAGAACATTTGGATAAATAGATAAGATGGGTGAAACAGATCCAGTGAAGGCCAAATACTTTAACACACGGTTCCAGGTGTCTCTTCCTGTTTTTGGAGGAGCTTAGATATTAGAGTCCGTTTACTCTAGGCCAAAAACAAAAAATGAGGCCTTCAGACAATGAAGTCATAAAGATCCAACTGATACACTTTATTTTTTCATGTTTTGTGCATTTTTATTGCAGCTCATATAAGTGCTTGACAAGAAAACATTTGAAACTCTATATTTGCTCTTGAAAAACAACATACACCTTCAAGATGTTAAAAAGTGGAAACATTCTTGTAGACATTTCTATTGTACCTGTCTATGTTGTTCTGTTACATAGCGTAGGACATAATCAAGCCATAAACCCATACAAACCACCCTCCACAGCACTTTCTTAGCCAAAGGATTAACAGTGAGTGAGGTGCGTGGGGTAATTGCTTCTTCCAGGATGTTGAAAAAGACAATATAAATTCCATATACTGTATATGTTTTGAGATGCTATATTTATAAAATGTATATCTATCAAATATACCAAGCTTAGAACGGTAAATTGGGATCAGCGATTCTCCCGGGACACATTTAAACATCCCACGTTAATGACCCATACATGTAAAGTTGTGCCCCATATTCATACCCGAGAACTCTCAGGGTCTGACCCTAAGTCTCTGGGTTTTTTCCCAGATTTCAGAGTGAGGGTACAGATTCTTGGGGTCACAAATAATTACAAGGTTTCCACAACAAAGGATATTAGAGCCATTTAGTTAACTAAGTCACTACATAAACTCTGTATGATGGGCTAATAAATTATTAATATTTCTCAAGTCTAAAGGTCAGCTCATTAGAAAGTTCCCAGGCAGGGCCGGCCTTAGGTGTGTGCGACCTGTGCGGCTGCACAGAGCGCCATGGCAGCAAGGGCGTCTGCCCGGGACTTAAATTAAAACATTGTTGGGTTTTTTTCAACTTTATTTAACATCATTCATGTTAAATAAAGTTAAAAAAAAAAACCCCAAAAAAACCCGATGCTTTAATTTAGGTCCCGGGCAGGGGCGACAAGCGGTTGCTTGTGAAGTTTTCAGCAACCGCTCGGCTCCCCTCACTCTCCGTGATTCCGTCGCAGTGCTGGCATTTCATGTTGAGCGCCGGAATATGATATGGTAAGAAAGGGCGGGGGGGGTAAGTGAGAAGGGGCAGAGGGGGGGAAGTGAGAAGGGGGCACCAGAGGAGTAGTCAGCACAGGGCGCCAGAACACCTAAAGCCGGCTCTGTTTCCAGGTATGGTCATAATGTACAGCTCTGCAGAATATGTTGGCTTTATATAAACCAATAACTAATAGTATGTGGTACCCCATTGAATTAAACAGGTACCAAAACATTTAATATATTTACACCAGAATTTTCAAAGTTCTTATATATTTTCTTTTATCTTAGAGACAAGACATTGGAGTGAATGAGTTGTTTTAGATTTTAGTAGGCCAAGCTGTTATTCTGAAACCCCATGTACCTAAAATTTGTTGATACATTTTGAACAACAGATTTGTCTGCAGTAAATAGTGACAATAGTTAGTTCTGATGGAAGGAATCTAGGAGATAAGCTGTTGACGTAGGTTGATAACATGTGCATGTAAGCCCAACTTAGTCTTAAAATAATATCCAATGTTGACCAGCCCATGGATATTCTACTGCAGGTCCCTTGCAATTGGTAACCACATTTACCAAGGTATAGTCTTGTGTCTAATGCATTCTTCAATTAGAACACTACTGGGTTGAATTTAACATACACTGTTGGGTGCAAATATTACAGAAACATCCCTCCATCATCCCTGGAAATATTACACGAATTGTGAGGTAGGCTGAGACATAGATGGAATAGGACAGAGCCATCCCATCTCCAAGAACACACAAAAAATGGGAAATCTCTGCTTTTCTCAGTTAAACATAAACCAACTTGTATACAACCACCGTAAGGATCGCAATTACTTGACACTAAGATGTGACATATTTTGGGGACATTGTGAAAACTACTGCCAATGGAAGTGATGTTATTTTAATTTGTTAGGTGTGACGTACATATAATAAATAATTTGGAATGTATCTCCCCATTTGTTGATAATGTATCTTCCTGTAACATCTCTCACTGAATGACAACTAAACAAAAGTACTGGTGCCGGCGCACAAGCTGGGCACCTAATGATGTCAAGCAAATGCACACAACCCGACTTGAGCATTGTTCCTGTTGGCCAGTCTGGGTTGGTCATCTCCTGCCTTCATGTTATCCTGTTGTTTATTGCCATTGCATTAAAAGCACTCTGTCTAGCGCTACATAAATAACACGGTCAGTCTAGACAAAAAGGAGAGATTTTCTCTGTCCATCTCTAAATTTGTGTGGTTATCTCGGTGGGCTTGTCTTCCTGGATGTGTCTCAATGCAAGTTTGTTACAATAAAACAGCATCTACCCTAGTAATCCTGCCTAGAATCATGTTTGCACATAGGGGAATTCTGCTTAACAATATCACTGCAATTAGTTGACTCTGGCCCCAGGAGGGCATGTACTTCTTAGTAAATCTGTGTCCAAATACCTTATCTAACTCTATTCAAACCACTATCATCCCCCACCTGCTTGTTAGACTATCAACACTTTGTAAATCACGGTAGGAGGCAGGGTAAATAAGATGGGACTTGGATGTTTTATCTCTGCTGATTCCTTAATGCACACAGCACATATTTAAAAAACTATTAATTCAATTCATACTCATACTCTAATTATGTTATTTAGGAGAAGAACAAGTTCAGTAAAAGTTAGTCTAGCACGTCACAAAATATGGTTATTTTTGCTAGCTTTTTATATCACATTACATTTATGTATATAGCGACAGCAGGTTCAATAGTGCTGTTACAATGGGGGCATTGAAAATACTTAACTATATTTTGGTGCGCATTTCCACCATGGTTATGTTTAAAATTGTGAAATTAAGAGGAACAATGTAGAATAGACCCCTCTAGACTGTAAGCTCACTTGAACAGGGCCCTCCTCACCTGTTAGTATGTTATGTTACATACTACTTGTTATGTCTTGTCTACCCATTGTACAGCGCTACAACAGCGGAATTTGATGGCGCTACATAAAACAATAAATAATAATAATAATAATAATAATAATAATACAATGCGTGTGGTTTGTCCACGCGTCCCTACTCAAGCCTTGCACCTATGGAACCCCCTGGGGGTGAGCTTTTGGGAACTCTCTGCTAAAAGCTTGCTTTGGTGGACTGGTAAAGCTAGCGCTACCTGCATGATTATCTAATTTCATATTGTTTCCTTGAATGTTGAGGGGCTAAACTCTTCCATCAAACAGAAGAAAATTCTTACACATCTAAAAAAGAATTTGCCCGGGATATCTTTTTTCAACAAGAGACCCATTGGAACGACCCTTTAACTAATACACCTAAAGCCCCCTGGATCTCTGACTACCTCTCAGCTAGCAAGTCAAGAGGGGTTCCAATCATATTCAGGGCTGGATTTCAGAGAATCATGGGCCTTGTGCTGAGGATTTGTGTGGGCCTTTTTTATGGAAATAAATGAAATAGACAGAATAAACAGAATCTTAACTCTTCGGCATCCATGTGTACTAGATAAAGATGACATCAGTGCTACTCAGATAGTATAGGACAGTGATGGCGAACGAGTGGCACGCGTGCCGCTGTTGGCACGGCGAGCCGTCTCTGTGGCCACGCCGTGACTACAGTCATATACTGTAGTCACGGCGTCGGCTCCCGCGGACTACATCTCCCACAGTTCTCTGGGGAGAACCCTCCCCAGAGAACACTGAAGCCACGTCCAGGGGCGGGCTGGGCCGGGGCGCAGGGGGGCAATTGCCCCCCAGGCCGCCCGAAATCTAATTTAAACGGCCGCTGGGTGCTGATGCCGCCGGCCGGCGCTACTTTAATACTTTTTAAAAAAATTTAGTATGGCAAGCCGGATCGGCTATTAAATGAAAAAAAATAGTATTAAAGCAGCGCCGGCCGGCGGCATCAGCACCCAGCGGCCGTATGCGATGGCCGCCAAGTGATGGGAGCAGTGTCAGGGGTGAAAGCTCCGCCTCCTCGCACTCACCGTTCACCCCTCACGCTGCTCCCATCACTATGCGGCCATCAGACTGTTGGAAATCGAATCTAAACGGCCGCTGGGTGCTGATGCTGCCGGCCGGCGCTACTTTAATACTTTATTTATTTATTTTTAATATGGCAAGCCGATCCGAAGTAGCTGCGGCCGGTGGCATAAGCACCCAGCGGCCGTTTAGATACGTTTTCCAGCAGTCTGATGGCCGCATAGTGATGGGAGCAGCGTGAGGGGTGAAAAGTGAGTGCGAGGGGGCGGAGCCACTTCACTTGACTTGCCCCCCAGGCCTTAGGCTGCCAGCCCTCCCCTGGCCACGCCCCCTCGTTATTCAGGTTTAATTGCAGTGTTGGCACTTTGAAAAAAATAAGTCGTTTTGGTTTGCAGTTTGGGCACTTGGGCTCAAAAAGGTTTGCCATCACTGGTATAGAATATAATCTTATATAAAAAAATTGGGAGTACATCGGTTCACTACAAAAAGTAATCATACTTTTTTGTGTGTTTTAGACCCTTTGTGTATCGCCCCCCCAGCCAAGGGCCTGCTGGTTAAGTCTGGGTTGTTTGCACTCTGTGTGAACAACTTCTCCTTTACCACTCAGGATAGGCAGGAACGCAACAGGGTCATGTGACGTAACGTGACTCCACTGGGTTCCTACATCCTCTGGGCGGTACATGAGACGTTACTCGCACAGTGTGCGAGCAATGCACAGGTAAGCAGTGGGAGCCTTCGGAAGTGAAGCAACTGTGACCCCCACGACTGCGGTTGCCGTGGGCTCAAGGGGCAGTTGCATTGGGCACCCCAGGAATGAAAGGGCCCAGGGTAGCTCCCCCTTTTGCCTGCGTTAAAGACCCTGGTGGTCATGTGGCCTCTGGACCGGCTGTCCCACTGGGAAATCTCCTGGTTTCCCGATGGGCCAGTCCGGGCCTGACTGGGCCTATGTTCAGGTAGGGGCCTGGAGCTGCAGCTCCATCAGCCCCAAATCAATCCAGCCCTGATCATATTGGCATCCGTCCATGACCCAGAGGTGAGGTTTTGGTAGAGAATGAGCTTTCCCCCTGATGAACATCTATGCCCCAAACACTAGACAGTATAGATTTATGGCCTCCATATATGTTATTTAAGATGTCTATCTCGGACAATATATCTCGATATTGGAGGGAATTTCAATCTAGTCACCAACAGCAATCTGGACACCACAACCCCCCCAGATCTACAAGCTTATATTCAGCTCCACAGTTTAACAATTTTAGCTTGGTAAATACCTGGAGACATTGCAACCCTACTGAGTGACAATACTCATTTTACTCATAGTCCCACAAATCTTTTTCTCCTCTGGACCACATTATCGTGCCAGACTCATAGTTACATAGAGTTTTAGACATGAATATAGGCCCCATTTTCATCTCAGACCATGCTATGGTTAGATCTATGGCTAGATCTTAAGATGAGGGAATCACAATGCTTTTCTTCTAACTGGAGATTAACTTTACCCCTCTGACACATTTCTCTCCCTCCTAAAAAAAGGAATGGAACAGCTTTATTGACGATAACCTAGGACATCCATTTTGAGGAGTCTAGATTCAAAAATACAATTTCTATCATTCTTAGCTGTGATGTTGACAAGGCATTTGATGGTATTTCTTGGGAATATCTGCTTAGTTTCTTCATCTTTGGTGTACCTTACTTAAATCTGTTCATGGCCTTATATGATAGATCTGAGGCACAGGTGACTGTTAACAACCTTAACTCGGCCAGATTTTGAATGGGTAGGGTCACATGATAGGAATGCCCCCTTTTCCCTTTATTTTTTAGCCTAGCTATAGAGCCCCTGAGCCATACAGGAAATCAAGGGCATCGCAGTAGGAGCAGTTGAACCCAAGCAATAAATAGTTCCACATTTAGAAATTCTTGAGAGATTTAGACAGGCTAGAGGTTTTGTGATTACTATGTTGAAAACCAAGACACTTCCCATCTTTCCACAAGCAAAATTGGGCTGGTGATCTCCATTACCTTTTAAATGGGAAGCCAATCCATTTAAAATATGTGGATATCCAACCTATACAATCTATATAACTAAACATAGTGCCACTTTGCGCAAGAGTAGAAGAAACATGTTGGAGTTGGTCAAAATTGAACTTATCTTTTATAGGAAAATGTACAAAATGGTATGCTTTCTGAGATTGTTGTACCTCTAACATTTGCTTCCCGTAATCATGAATCGGAATGATATGAAAAGGCACAATAGGTTGCTGCATGATTTATCTGGCAGAACAAAAAGAGTAGACTATTACAATTTAAGATACAGCAGCCCACCACTTATATCCCCCCAATATACAAGACTATAATTTAGCGGCTAATAATCGCATAGCTACAGATTGAATCTTAAATCATGGCAGATTTGCCAGGCCTAGACCAACAATTCTCTTTGGATATCCATTCGGCCGCCCTCCTGCATCTTGTGCATCCTGGCCTGAACAGATGCTTAACCCTATGTTGTCGTCAGCCTGGAAAGCTTGAAAAATAGTCAGGAAAAGAACATTCTCTAGATTTGTACCATTGATTTGTAATCCCATGGTCCAACATGGCAAGGTAGACCACACCTGGTCTGTATAATCAAGGGGGAAGATTAGAACCAGGAAATAGTAGTAGGCTTACGTTACTACAGCTAATGAAACAGTCCCCATCCAGCTTCTGCATTCCTTGCAACTAACTAGCTACATTACAACAGTGACCTCCTCCCTGACAGGTATAGATCACAATACCATAGCACCTTGAAGAAACGGAAAACAAAGACTTGCATGTCCTGAACGAAGTTAGGACTCACACAGTTGAAGGTCCGCATGCATGTTCAGATTGTCAAATCCATTATTTAAGAACATTTTGGGGACCCAATGTAGAGAGACTCTGAACTACAAATAAGGACACTGTAGGGTTCTTTTATGTAAACAGATATATTTATTTTAAAATATATTAACCAGCTTTTAATCATGCTCCCTCCTTTGACATCTCCTTTATATCGATGAGCCATCAGTGAGTTCACCTGTTGGAAGCATATAATTACAGACCACGAGGAAAATCAATATACTTAATAACACAGGGGCAGTGGATTGCTTCTTTCTCAGGCAAGAGTCCACCTGCTTTTTATTACACATACCATTTCTGTGAAAATATTACACTTTGACTTCTTTCCTGTGTGTTCATATTGTGAAAAGATACTAAAGATTTTGCATGCCAATATCTCTAGGGGAAGTATATCCTTTATTATCGCCTGGGTGATTTACTACTCTTATATTTAACTATAGATCATAATAACCCGTTGGGCCGACTCACACTCCTCAAAAGAACATTGCCAACTTCAATGTCCCAAACAAACCTTGACCTGGAAAACCATACAAAGCGGCTTGTGGCCTGGGGAACAGAACGTCCTGGCTTGGGGGTAGAGAGGATTATTGGCAACGTTGGTGTTAATATCCATGTCATTCATGTCCCACTCTAAATGCCTGAAATGCCAATCTCTAAATGCTAATTTGATGCATTGTGGTTCTGCCGATTCATAGCTGAGTTTTGGCGAGAGCAGTGGCGACTCTAGAAACAATATATAGGGGGGGCACACAAGATACCACAGTCAAACTGGGGGGGCATTCATAATTTCCAAAAGCAATGTGCTATGGAATTATACTTTTGTTATTGGGCTAAAATAATACTTGATCATTGAACATGGGAAGCCTGAAGCCATAATTGAGTGCGACTAATCCTTGAAATAAATATTATAACACAATAAATAACTTTTCCACTAAATGATTTCAGGGCCTTGAACGTTTTGTCCCCTGAAGTCACTAGAACTTCAGGAGGGCATTTTATCTCTGGATAAGTATAAATTAAATAATTCCTACTGTAAGTTAAGTGCCAGGAAACAGATGACCAAACACACACACACCAACACAGGGTCCGTCACACCAACACCCAGACACGAACACCAGGACAGGCTCTGCCACACCGACAACCAAACACACACACACCAGGACAGGCTCTGCCACACCCACATCCAAACACACACACACACACCAGGACAGGCTCTGCCACACCAACACCCAAACACACACCAGGACAGGCTCTGCCACATTAACACCTATACACACACACCCGAGGACAGGCTCTGCTACACTGATAACCAAAAACACACAAACAGCAGGACACAATCTACGTCACAGACGTCTACATCAGGATGGATTTCTTACACTGCATTGTCATGTATACCCCCCTTAGTGTTTTTGCCCCTTGTGTATTGATGTCTCTGCTGCCCATATATATTAATATTAGCCCCAGTTGCCGATAGCAGGTATAGATCAACACATTAACACACAAACCAAGCTTTACATGTATAGATTAACTGAACTTCACTTGTGATCTCAGCACTGAAGGTATATATCAAATAAACAGAATCAGACATACAAACCCTTACAAAAAAATACTGCAGTTTTTCTGAAGTAATACTGCAGTTTTTAGCCATGCTATCACACACACACTCATTCATTCATATACTCATTCATTCACAGATTAATTCCCTCAATCACGCATACTCATTCAAACACCCTCCCCACCCCCTTACCTGCACTGCAGCTCCTCGATGCTGCTCACAGACTTCAGCAGAGGGCTCGGCCTCCCTCTGCGTTCTCTGGTACTGCACAGAGTAAGCAGGACTGGAGCAGAGTCATGTGATGTCACATGAACTCTGCTAGGTTCCGCTTCCTCTATGCAGTACAGAAGACCCTCCCACAGGTAAGTAGCAGGGCTCGAGGTGCGGCCCGCGTAAGATCGGTTGCTCTGGCTGCCGATCTTATGCGGGCCGCACCCTCTCTCTCCTCCGCATTAAAAAAAAAAAAAAAAAAGGACGGGATTTAAAGTTGTTGCGACTTTATTCCAAATTCGGCAGGGGGGCAACAGGGGGGGCAAGGATTAACCTAGGGGGGGCAATTGCCCCCCTGTAGCGACGCCACTGGGCGAGAGGTCTGTCATTATATCACGCACATTTTGAGGCTTGGGTTCTAACTCTCGCCTACGTGGGCGCTTTTTGAAACTCCATCTCCAAAAATTGTAGCCTAAGGGCCAGAGATAAAACGCTGCTGTTGATAATCTCTGCAACCAGCAAAAACGCAATTTTGGTGCAATGGATCCAGAGACAATCACCTGTTGTGAACCAACTCCAGCTAACTCTTAATGTGTCTTCCAGATGGACTGGATAGAGGCTTCCTTGCATTAAGAATGCAAAGCCAAGTCGTTATTTAACAAGTGGTGGACCTATACTGCAGTATTGGGTGGGCCTTCTATAGGATGTTGTTCTTTACAGGTGTAGTGTAGTGTATTACCCTTACAAAAAATTACTGCAGTTTTTCTGAAGTAATACTGCAGTTTTTTGGACATGAAAAAACTGCAATACTGCTCACAGACTTCAGCAGAGGGCTCGGCCTCCCTCTGCGTTCTCTGGTACTGCACAGAGTAAGCAGGACTGGAGCAGAGTCATGTGATGTCACGTGAACTCTGCTAGGTTCCGCTTCCTCTATGCAGTACAGAAGACCCTCCCACAGGTAAGTAGCAGGGCTCGAGGTGCGGCCCGCGTATGCAGTTTTACTGCATTTGTACTTCACTGTACTGCAGTTATACTTTTTTTTTTATACTGCAAACCTACAGTTGTACTTCAATGTACTGCAGCTTTATTGCATTTGTACTTCCGTACAAAAATAACTGCAGTAAAACTGCAGTACAGTGAAGTACAAATGCAGTAATACTGCAGTAAATGTGCAGTAATACTGCAGTAAAAGTGCAGTATTGCAGTTTTTTCATGTCCAAAAAACTGCAGTATTACTTCAGAAAAACTGCAGTAATTTTTTCGTAAGGGATTCCCCTGGAACGAAATGTAGTTTCCATTCTAATTATGCTCCAACACTATTGTACTGTAATAACATTGGTGACCCTTGTATTAAACAGATACATATTCATAGAAAACATATTGGTAGTAGAAAGCCTATTGTTAGGCCACCAGCTCAAACATGTTGTTGCCATTATTAATGCATTGTATGTATATTGTTGAAAGTTCACGTATCTTGCTGCTTGCGGTTGTTCATAATCTGTACCACATGACGATACCTGTTGATACAAACTATGTTACTGTATTTATGTCCGACATTAATCCACTTGAGACTGTCGATGTTTTACTATGTGATGTATTCTACTAATCTCTGTTGGGCCTCCATGTATGCATCCTGGTGCCATGTGTTCTCCATGTAAGCTACACACACGCAACCGGTCATCCAGGCAATGTAATAGAAAATGTGATTCATCAGACCGGGCCATCTTCTTCCATTGCTCCGTGGTCCAGTTCTTATGCTCACATAACGTGCATCAATGAGCCTTGGCCGCAAACGACCCTGTCGCCGGTTCAGCGCTATTCCTTCCTTGAACCAATTTTAATAGGTACTGGTCACTGCAGACCGGGAACACCCCACAAGAGCTGCTGTTTTGGAGATGATCTGACCCAGTCATCTAGCAATCACAATTTGGCCCTTGTCAAAGTCGCTCAGATCCTTACACTTACCCATTATTCCTGCTTCTTACACGTCAACTTTGAGGATGAAATGTTTACTTGCTGCCTAATATATCCCACCCACTGACAAGTGCCATGATAACAAGATTATCATTGTTATTCGCTTCACCTGTCAGTGGTCATAATGTTATGGCTGATCGGTGTACATACATACCGCCACTCTAACCATAAACACACAAACGTATACACATACCCACTAACGCATACATGCATGCACACACTCTTAAGACATTTACACAAAATACACACAGTCACTCTAACACTACAGATGTATGCATACATACATACAAAGACCCTTCAACACCATACACTTATACATACATACACATAGCCGCTCTAACACCATGCACTTACACTTATAAACATACATCCATACACGCACACTCTTACACCATATAATTAAACATACATGCACACACAATATAAAACCATACACTTATGTATACTCACAGCAAGCTTTACAATATACACTTACACATATATACAGTACATGCACACATTCACTTTCTGTGATACTCCATACAGCTCAAACACGTCCCCATTCTCCTTACATTTTATCTCATTTTTTAAGGAGAGCTACAAGTTTAAATGCAATGTGTATTACCCACTGTGAAAGTAATTTCTCTGTTGTAAATATCATTGTGTTCAGTAATTTAGAAAACTATACGAGTGCACTCTCAGTTGGTCCCAGCACATTACATGATGTCATGGGCCACAGTGATATATGTGTTTTCATATGTATATTATTTAAGACTAACACGTTTCATATATATTTTAATAAGCAGAGCTTGTACCTATTCTAAACAAAAAATATTTGGGCCAGAACCTGACATGTGCAATGTGTCCAAAAATGGCACCATGAAATATGGAATATGAAATTATTTTGAGGGCTGTCTGTGTAGGAGGAATAAAGCCAGGTAAGTGAGGTTGCTGAAGAGGTTATCAAAAGTCATACACCATAGCATGACTGAGCACAGCAACTAGACATAATACTGGATCAGCAAGGTCTCTGCCAGGCGGAAATTTCAAGGTAGACAGGGGTTTCCAGGTACCAGGTAAAGGTTTTGTACAATCCCTTTTCTCCTTGGAGACTGTTCCATTTATCTATTACCCTCTGAGTAAAGTAGAACTCACATCTAAACCTCTGAACCTCTAGTTTAAGACCATGACCTCTTGTCAGGGCCGGCCTTAGGGGTGTGCGACCTGTGCGACCGCACAGGGCACCATGGTAGCAGGGGCGCCTGCCCGGGACTTAAATTAAAACATCGGGGTTTTTTTAAACTTTATTTAACATCATTCATGTTATTAAAAAAAAAACGATGCTTTAATCTAAGTCCCCGGCAGGGGCGCCGAGCTGTTGCTCATGAAGTTCTCAGCAACCGCTCGACGCCCCTCACTCTCCGTGACTCCGTCGCGGTGCCGGCATCTCATGTTGAGCGCCGGACTATTCCGGCGCTCAACATGAAATGCCGGCACCGCGGCAGAGCGAGAAGACGGATGCCTCCCGCTCTCACCGCAGGACTCCGGCAACAAGGTATGTGAGGGGGGGTGTGTAGTTTGAAGGGGCAGGGGGGGGGTGTAGTTTGAAGGGGCAGAGGGGGGGTGTAGTTTGAAGGGGCAGAGGGAGGGGGTGTAGTTTGAAGGGGCAGAGGGGGAGTGTAGTTTGAAGGGGCAGAGGGGGGTGTAGTTTGAAGGGGCAGAGGGGAGGTGTAGTTTGAGAGGGGGTAGTTTGAAGGGGCAGAGGGGGGTAGTTTGAGGCGTATGTGTAATGAGGCTCTGCCTCTTGTTCTAACATTGCTCCTCATTTCAACTAAGCTTCCTCCTTGCACTTTAAGTATTTAATTGTTTCTATTACATACCCTTCCTTCCTGTAAGATATACATATTAAGATCCTTTAATCTTTCCTGATAATTCTTGCAAACCACTTACAATTCTTGTAGCTCTACTCTGAACTCTCTCCAATGTGCCAATAGCCTTTTGGAGATGGGGTCTCCAGAACTGTACATAATACTTTAGCTGAGGTCTGACCACAGATCTATATTCTACCCCATGCATGCCCCCAAATAATTTTCTTTGCTTCAGTTTAGATGAATTATTTCAAACAAAAAGCCTTCACGGAAAAAATCCACCCACGTAGAACCGAAAAGATGTATGGCAACCATCTGCTAATAAGAAAAACACTGGTGACTAATGTCTTATAATTCAGACTGATACAAATATTTGTAAAAATAGACAACAGTAGACAAAAACATTATGATCAGAACACTTGTAAACAAAGGTTTTTATTAACAAAATGACCCTTAACCTCTGCAAATCTGGACTCTCTATGCCATCCTGGAAGCGGTGGTACTTAAAGACCATAAGAACAACATATAAAGACTTTGTTTAAGCAAGTTTCTGGTTCCTAATTCATAGATCTGCTTTCCAATTGATGCAGACGTCTAATCACCACTAATCACTAATCAATCTGTGTTTGTGGTAGGTTATTTGAAATAATTAATTACATTAGAGAGATACAAATGTAGAAATAAACAATATGCAGGACAAAAATACTACATGGCCAAGAATTAAGTCCAAAGTAATAACTTCACCTGCCAGTGCTGGGGCATAGGCATCATGACCATATCCAGTGTAACAGAATTTAACATGTAAATCCAAAACCAAAAACAACAACAGTCGAGCACTAAACATATAGCCCACAGAGGTCGAAACTGCGACCGGGCCCGGCCGACCCCCACAATCACTTCTGCAGAGTCTGTTGCTTCCACTGTACGAACAACGTCCCTTGTACTGCCCAGGGAATGCAGGAACCCCGCAGAGCCACATTACATCATGTGACCCTGCTGCGTTCCTGCTTCTCCTGGGCAGTAAAAATCTGCAGTTGAGGTAAGGGAGTGTATGAATGAATGTATGAATATGTGTGAATATATGCGGCTTGCCCAGGGTCCAATAAATATTAAAGGCGGCCCTGGGGGTCTCAAGGTGCCAGTTGTTCTACCACGTGTAAGCTCAATTTACAATAATAGCGGCTCATGATAGACTGACCAAGTAGAGCTGACATCATTGCTATTTGCGTAGGATGCCTTCTCTCTTTCATATCCCAACTTTTATTGGAAGTGTTTAATACGACACACACACTCTGACACACACTGTCCAGCAACCAGCATGTAAGGATCCCAGATTGCTTACCCGTTCAGGCTTGCTCACAGGATTCAAAATAATGCACTAAATAGAAAATAAGAATTAGTGTTATGTAGATAACAAAAACACAAAAAACATCCACATTAATACAAGATTCAAATATAATTAAAGATCCAAGTAATCAACATTTCTAAAAGTGTTCTATTTGGCAATCATTATAACAACAAATTCAATATTTTTTTTATTGCAGCCAAATGTGTATGGTATGTTTTTCCATATTAGAAAATTCCCTTTAACGCTAAGGTGATAAGACTTTTTTTTATTTTTTTTTACTTTTGTTCCAAAACACTTTTTAGACATGTTATCAAAATAAATAGTACCAACACAGCAAAAATAATTCCCAATCACGTGAATGCTATGTAATGTCCAACCAGACAATACTCCACAAAATGTCTAGATACTATAAGTCAAAGGTTTTTCCATGCAGCCAAACTAGACCACAGGGTGATTAATCCATTCCAGATACATTTTCTAGAATCCATCCAAAATAATAAACTACAGCTTGATCAAATTCTCACATTTAATGCATTTTCAAGAATATATCAGTAAGTATATATTAAGTCGATTTAATTATCAGTTCATAATTAGCTTGAAAAGCTTTGTCGGGCAATTCTGGGAATAATTTCAGGCTAAGTGATAATTGCCTTACATCGCCACCTAGTGGACATATGCATGAAGTGAAGTTTCATTTACCTAATGCTTTTGGTATTTGTTGTGTGTATGACATGTCTTATGTTCAAAGTTCTGCATGCGGAGATAAGCTTAAAAGTGTACACAAGATTGCAGCTTAATGCGATAATCTAATGTACACATTACAAAGAGGGCATATCTATATCTTGTGTCAAGCTCATTTATGTAATTGTGTGTTTCACTAATCTTCATATTTCTGGCACTGCAATGGATAAAAGTAATGAAAAGAGAGAGAGAGAGAAGGACTGCGTGCATGTCATAGCTTTTATACCTCTATTGATCCGCCTGTGTGTCCATTATTTCTTAAGATACACTAATTATTATCAAAAGCTGTATTTCTCTAATGGAATTAAAGGCACACTAAGATAAAACCAATTAAAAGGAAGCATGATTCATATGAGGCAGTAACATGTACCTCTAATACAGATCACACAGCTTAGTTGTTAAGATTTGTTTCCACATATTAAGTTGCGGGCAAAGGAAGTCGGTGGCTTTTAAATTGTCGCTCGTATAAATCTCAATGTGAGATCAAAGGATTGGGAGCAAAACCATAGCTTTTTGGAAATATTACGATATTATACTTAAGACTTTCATATATGCGAGTTAGCATTTCGATCCATGACAGGTTATTGTTTTCTTTCACTATTGTCCTGTCGCTTTTGATTTTCTTTCTTCATTTTAAGAAATGTTCTTTTTGTGTGTTTAAAAGTCTAAACAGGTTAGGTGTACACCAACTTGTTAACAATAGAGTTGAGTAAGATGGAAGAGATTCAAGGCAGGGTTGGTCCTACTCAGGGCACTGAGCTGGGGAGGGACTTGCAGGAGGGCACCTGAGACAAAGTTTTTCTAGGCAGTGGCGTCGGTAAGGGGGGGCCATGGGGGGAGGAGAGAGAAAGGCGCTGAGCGATTGCTCAGAATACGTTCGGCGCCTCTTACTCTCCTCCGCGACGTCATATTCCAGCGCTCAGTAGTGAGTACCGCGGCAGAGCAGGGGGACAGAGGCCTCGCACTCCCACTGCAGGACTTCTACAAGGTAAGAGTACTTCAAAAGGGAGAGAGGGTAGATAGTGAGACGGGGGAGAGAGGGTAGATAGGAGGGGTAGATAGGGAGAAGGGGTAGATAGGGCAGAAGGGAGTGAGAAGGGGTAGATAGAGAGAAGGGAGTGAGACGAGGTAGATAGGGAAAAGGGAGGAAGAGGGGGTAGATAGGGAGAAGGGAGGGAGAGGGGGTACATAGGGAGAAGGGAAGGAGGGGGGTAGATAGGGAGGAGGGAGAGGGGGTAGATAGGGAGAAAGTAGGGTAGCAAGAATATTGAACTAAAGAGTCAGAATGAGAGAGAGAATTAATGGATTTGTGAGAATGCATTAATGAATATGTGTAAATCATTTGTGTGAAAGAGTGAAAGAATAAATGATTGTGTGAATGAAAGTGAATAAGTGAGTGTAAAAGATTGTATAAGCAGGATGTTTATGGGACAAAGATGGCGTACGCTCGGCTGTTTGGGGACAATGTTGACTCATGCTGCGCTGTTTGGGGGCAAAGATGGCACGTCCTATGTGTGTGCAATTTGGGTGCTGGTCAGGTTCTATGTGGGCAATGTGGACGCCAGGGCTGGCTTTGGGGTGGGCAACCTGTGATCTATGCCTGTAATTTAGGGTGTTTTATCTATACCTTAAATGCTGAGTTTGCCTTATTCAGTTGATCGATACCTGGAGTGCTGTTTCCATGTGTTGTTTATTTGATCTATTCCTTCAGTTCTGAGTTTACATATGTCAGGCCCCCAGCCCCTCATCATGCCCCTTACCGGGGTCTTTGGCTGGACGCCGTGCTCCGTTGCGGGGCGGACTACGTCCTCGTCCTCCGGTGCCTCCCGTGCCGGCAACCACGCGGCAGATCATCCGGCCATCACGGCCGCCAGCGGCAGTTGCTGCGAGGCGCGCCCCCACGCTGTTGCGGCCGCGCACGGCAATTACAGCAAGGCGCGCTCCCGCACAATCCCAATCTCAGGCGCCCTCTGCTGGCCGCCGCACGGTAGTGCAGGGCAGACTGAGTTAACCCCTAAATTAACCCCCATGGTGGGGAATACTTATGCTCTCGGGTGTAGGTGTAACACCTGTGAGTCAGTGGGAGGAACCTGGCCTGTTGAATATAAAACCCAGCTCCCCCTTCAGTCTGGGCTTAACTATTGAGCTTCTAGTGCCTTGTGTTCTGCTCTGTGCGATTCCCCATTTATCCTGCCTTTTTGTGTTTGACCTCCTGGTATTCGACTTCGGCTTGTTTCTCGTTATTGCTCCTTCGCTGCCTGCCCTGACCCGGATTTATCACTCGGACTTTGTATTTGGCTTATTCTTTCCATCTGGTGCTACCCTGCTCTACGCTCCCTACCTTTCCAGCTAGCACCCCGACAACATGTGATTTCCAGTTGATCTATAACTGCAATGCTGGGTTTGTGTGTTATGTTGATATATACCTGCAATACCATGTTTCCATACATTATTTATGTATACCTGCAAATACAGGGTTTTTATGTCTTATTCAGTTGCACGTGCTGTTTCCATGTGTTGTTTATTTCATCTATTTCTGAACTACAGAGAGTAAGTAAAATAGAGGTGTGGTTTAGTGAATGAGGGGACAAAGGGACTCTGGGGATGATTACGGGGGAGAGGACCTCTCAAAGTCACAGTCAGGGTCAGAAGGAGGGAAGAATGCACTGACTCTCACAGTCTTCCCCTAACCTGCAGTCAGTGTGGAAAAATTGTATTTTTTTGGTGCGGGAGCAGAAGGAGTGATTGCATGCTAGGGGACCAAGGAAATGTTTGCCTACGGTTTTTGTTCTTTCCTTTATTTAATGTATTAAACGTACATTATTTTTACCAGTGTTTCAAGTTATTTATTATTGTACGTGTATGCAAAAAGAGAAGGGAAGAAAGTGGGGTAGGGGATAGTGAGGAAAGAGGTATCTGATGGGGAGAAAAAGGGGGTATCTGATGGGGGAAAATGCTTTCTTCCCAGATTTTTAGGGGTTCCTACGCCCATGGGGGTGGGGGAGGGTGTATGAACAAGTATGCGTGATTGAGGGAATGAGTATCTGTGAATGAATGAATTTATGAGTGAATGAGTGTGTGTATGATAGCATGGATGTGGAAGTGGGGAAGCATGACACAGGGAGGCTGTAAGTGATGTGCATGTATTGGCTGCTTGTGCATGATAGGAGTGTGATTGCTGTATTAAATATATATGATTGTTAACCGCAATCACACTCCTATCATGCCCAGGCATACCCAGATTCCAGCATGTACTGGCTAAGTGACATGATAAGAGTGTGATTGCTAAGAGAAATCACACTCCTCTCATGCCTAGATTCTAGCAGGTACTGACTGACTCGGCATGATATGAGTGTGATTGCTGTTAATCATATATATATATTAATATTTATTTTTTTTTTGTCCAACTTTGGTGTGTAACTTAATTGGACAAAAAATGCAATAACAATATTAATATATATATATATATATATATACTTGCTAACAGCAATCACACTCAGGCATACCCAGATTCCAGCATGTACGGGCCAAGTGACTCCTGAATTTTCAGTTTGCGCCCAGAATTTTCATTTCGGTGTATCCCTTGTATCAGTGCGGCAAAGCCTGTCCTGGTGTGTGTTTGTTTGGGTGTCGGTGTGGCAGACCCAGTCCTGATGTGTGTGTGTGTGTTTGGGTGTCGGTGTGGAAGACCCAGTCCTGATGTGTGTGTGTGTGTGTGTGTGTGTGTTTGGGTGTCGGTGTGGCAGAGCTTGTCCTGGTGTGTGTTTGGGTGTCGGTGTGGCAGAGCCTGCCTGTCAGGGTCCATCCAGGCTGCGGAGCTGCATATCTGTTTTTCCCTGCCTTGCCTCAGTTCCCATGTTATGCTGTGGTCCACTCCTGGATTTCCGTATGCTCTGTCCTGAACCTCTGATTCCTTGATTCCAGTCTGCTCTTTGCTTCAGCTCCTGTTTCCTTTATAAGGTGTGTCCCACCCGTTTGTTCTGTTTGTCTCAGTCTGCAGTCTAAAGGTATGTCCTCGGTTCTGTGTTTGGATTCAATGTTTAGTTTATCAGTACTTTCGTAAGCAGGGCTTAGCGTTAGGACCCACCATCATTGGAGTACTTTGGCGTAGTGGTGGGCTAAGCATACTATGGCCATATGATGTGACGGAATCTCCAATTGTTATCACATAGTCCTAGGCTAGTTCCTGTATTCATGTTTGTCTGTCTCTTATGTACCTTTGCTCTTCTTCCCTGAATCATCTGAGGATTTCGGTTCCTCTCTCCTGTCCCCATGTCCCAGTTAAGATGTCTTATCCTTGCTTATAGGAGAAGCGTCCGAGGATTCCGGCTCCTCACTCCTTCCCCCGTGTTCCTTGCCTTGTTCCCCGTCCTTTATTGTGCCCTGTATCATGTATGTCTTGTCTGGTTATGTTCCTTGCCCAGTCTCCCTGTTCCTTGCTCGGTCCTCCTTGCTTGCTACGTTTCTGTTGATAATCTGCTCAGCTTCCATACTCCCAGCCTGCAGCACCCTGACATGATGCTAGTGCTATGTCTCGTGCCTGCTCCAGGGTGCCTGCAGGATATCTCCAAGTTTTGCTCATTTTGTCAGATCCAAGTTTTGTTTGGATTTCCACATCCAGCCAAGTTTGGTTCTGCTCTGTTCTGGACTACATCTGCTGCTATGTCAGGGCGCTGGTATGTGGCTGCACAACCCTAGGTGCTCAACACCAGGGTGAGCGCAGTCGCCCTGCACCAGGCCCGGAGACTCCACTACTGCATACTGAACTCCTGAACTCCATCTTTGGACGCACTGGGTCATTACAGTTGCCTGTATGGACCTAGTTTCCTGACACTGTCCTGATGTGTGTGTTTGGGGATAGGTGTGGCAGAGCCTGTCCTGATGTGTGTTTTTGGGTGTCAGTGTGGCAGAGACTGTCCTGGTGTGTGTTTGGGTGTTGGTGTGACAGAGCCTGTCCTGGTGTGTATTTGGTCATCTGTTTCCTGGCACTTTACTTACCGTAGGAATAAATTGAATTATTTAATATTTACTTATCTAGAGATAAAACGCCCTCCTGAATTTGTAGTCACTTCAGAGGACAAAACTTATTAGGCTCAGAAATCAGTGAGAGGAAAAGTAAAAATTTTGTGTTATTTACGCTATTTCAAGCTGCATATTTTATTAAAAATGATTAGTGGCAGTAAATTGTGGCTTCAGGCGTCCCGTGTATGATTACTTTTTTAATATGCAGAGTTCCTCGCAGTCCCATCACATAAGATTCTATCCTATATTATATGCCTCACACTGGTGTCATCTTTATCCGGTATACATCGATGCAGAGTAGTTAAGATTCTGTCTATTTTAATCCTCAGCAACAGGCCCATGATGCTCTCAATCTGCCCAAAAGATTTTGTTTTTAGTATAGGTTGCTGTATTTTGTTTTTAGTATAGGTTGTTGTGTGAGAAACTGAGCAAAGCTTCTTAAGTGTGTAATTAATGTTTTTGTTTAGTGGGACAGCACATTCAAGGTGTTTACCATACAGACCATTCTAAAATGTGGATATGTTAAAATAGTTGCATTACTTAAAAAAAATTTATATAGTATATTAACGCAAGAAACTTAAGTGGAAATTACCAACTTTTTTGTTTGTTTGTTTTTATTCCTTCATTGCATAAAGAGATCATGCACACTGGTTATACACTGCAGAGACAGGAGTCAGGGCCAGCCCTACCATGGAGCAGAGTGCTCCAGGCGGCACTTTTGAAGCCCCTTTTTTATTTTATTTTTATTTTTTAACAGAAGAGAGAGAGAGGGGCACAGAGTGGTTTTCACTTACCAAGTTGTCAGTACCCACTCGGCGCCCCTCTCTCTCCTCTGCGAGCCCTCTAGCTCGGTCTCGGTGCCGGCTTGTAATGCTGACGTCATTTCCGGTGCTCAGCATTACAAGCCGGCACCGAGACCGAGCAGAGAGAGTCGGCGTAGGACTGCTGAAAGGTAAGTACAAGGGGGGGGGTAAGGGTAGATAATAGGGAGGGAGGGGGAGTAAGGGTAGATAATAGGGAGGGAGAGGAAGGGTAGATAATGGGGGGGCGACAGAGGAAGGGTAGATAATGGGGGGGCATTTTAAACTTCGCCCCAGGCGGCATTATGTCTTGGGCCGGCCCTGCTTGGAGTGCTAAGAGTTTTAAGTTCATGAATTGTGGTGCAGAAATAAAGAAATACAGCTTTCTTACTCTTAGATGCAGTAAAAAAAAAGTCTACCCTTCACCTCCTTGTGAAGCATTGGTCTAATAACAGCTACATGTTTATTAGCCTTAATATATGGCCATCTGAGTCCGTAGCAACATGCAGGTTGGTTGGCAGTAGTTGAAGACCTAGGTGCTGTTCAGACAGATCTTCATGCTTTCTTGTTAGACCACCTGCTGCTGGGAAGTGGTGCTCTGGTTGCAGCTATGACCTGTGAGCAATGTTGTAATTTCATATTTTTATAGAGGATCAACAGCAACAAATTAACAAATATAGAAAAGGCTGAACTTGATGGGCGCGTGTCTTTTTTCAGCCTATATAACTATGTAACTATCTAACTTTTTGTTACATTGCTCTGTTTATTTTTTACCCTTCCTTCTTCCTAGGCTTTCCTAGTTGAGGTGGGTTTTTAGTAGACTTGTGCATTCGTCTTCGGGCAAACATGAAAACGAACATGAAGAGTGCGTTTTCGTGTTCGTTCCGAGGACATGTAGAAGAGAAGACAGTGTCGGTAAAACGTAGACGAAGACACACACACGAAGAATCTTCGTGATGGTCTTCAACTTCGTCTACTAATCTCCCCGGTCCCTTCCCCATCTAGCCTACCTTATCTTCACGGCATCGCGGGAGTTAACTGAAGCGGAAATCCGCAGGTTCGCCTTCAGGGGTTACAGGGCAGTGAGAGTGAGCCTATTAGTCACCTGCAGGGTCTTCCTCTGGCATCAACCAATGCAGGTGACCAATAGGCTCACTCGCACGGCCTTTTTAACTCCTGATTTCCGCTCCCGTTATCCAATGCTGCATCGCAGGGGTTAACGGGAGCGGAAATCAGGAGTTAAAAAGGCTGTGCGAGTGAGCCTATTGGTCACCTGCAAGGTCTTCCTCTGTCATCTGTCATCTGTCATCAACCAATCCAGAGGAAGACCCTTACCACTAGTTGCTATGCAGAAAAAAGAAAAAAAAACCTGGGACCCTGCAGCAACAGTTAAAAGTCTATGCCAGCGACCAACAAAGTCGCTGGTACGGACATTTAACTTAGCATAATAACTTATTATAACTTCGGACAGAATGCTGCCCTCTGTTGGTAAGATACATTGAGTAGCTTAATAAGTTATTATGCTACTCAATGTAAAACAACAGAGGGCAGCATTCTGTCCGATGATATATGAGCCATATGTGTCAGTGTGCTCATTTTCATTTATTAATTATTTAAATAAAATATATTCCCATGATCTGCACTCGCGGACATTAATTCTGTCGAACTTGCAAACTCTTTTTTTCTATTTATTGTGGGGGGTTTTTTGTATTAAACCATTACACGAAAGGATCATGGGAATATATTTTATTTGAACAAATGCAAATGAGCACACTAGCATATATGGCTAATATATGTTCGGACAGAACTGTTGGTTAGATACATTAAGTAGCATAATAACTTTGGATTTCAAGCATATGGAACAATGCTACTCAATGTATAACCAATAGAGGGTAGCATTCTGTCTGAACATATATTATCTATATATGGTAGTGTGCTCATTGGTCGCCAGCAGGAGGCCCCCTGCTGGCGGCCAATAGAGTTGTTGATACGCACATTTAAACTACTGGCGCCAGAGCTGCTGCGGTATACGTTAACCCAGTATTAACCACTTAACCGGGAAAAACGAAGAAAAAACGAACACGAAGAATGTCCATGAATATTCGCCCGAAGAGAAGACAGGAACGGGCGAATATTCGCGGAATACGAAGATTTTTTTTTGGACGAAGACGAGCACGAAGACGAAGAGCCCCCTGGTGCCCAAGTCTAGTTTTAAGGGCTGTGTCGTTCTGGCACAACAAGGGAAAAAACAATATAGAATTGCTGCAAACCTTACTAGCAAAGACTCACCAAGATGAGTGGTATCCATAGAAAAAAAATCCAGTTTCCCTATTTGGCTATGCTCCAGACAATGAAATAATACAATACAATGAGGAATTTGGTGCTTCTATGTGCACACATAAACTAGAACAGTAGCCAAAGTCTTGATAAATACCCTCCTATTTATTGAAGAGATATAACGTATGTAGATAAAGTAAGACAATACGACATACCTTACATACTTAGTATATTTAAGTCCCAAAGTTTCCCTGGCAAGGTACATTGTTTGCCTCTTCTTCCCTCTGTGTTGCCAAGCAAGTGCATGTAGCACGGGGTGTCCCTTCAGTTTGAAAAATGGCTATTTAAAATATAGGCATTTGAAATACCCTGGGGTGTCTAGTTTTCACAAGTACATGGTTTGGTGGATTAGCCGGCTTCAAAGATGGCCTAATTAGAACATAGGAGCAGTAGGTTCCAAGTTGAAAAATGTGCACTTCCCAAATGTGGCATTTTACCTCCCAAACAACCCAACAAACCCATGCATAGGGGTATCACTGCACTAGGAAGATGTTGCTGAACACATATTGGAGTGTTGTTTGGCAGTCACCTAACAGGAGCTATAACTTCATACCTGAAGTACAATTTGTGTGATAAAAACCAAAAAAAATAAATTACTACCACAAAGATTGAGAAAGGGTGGTAGTAGAAATAGTGCATGGAAATGTCTAAAATACCAGCATTTGAAATGCCTTGGGGTGTCTAGTTTTCAAAAATATATGGTTTGATGGAGGTAAATTGCAATGACTGTCTTTAAAGATGTCTAAAAAAGCACATGGGGGGGAATAACCATTTGGTTAAAAATGATTGTGAAATAACAAAATGCTACTTGTACCTATTGCCCTATAACTTGCATAAAACCACTGGGTATTTCTAAACTATGGATGAGTAAAATTTTTTTAAAGTGCTTTTTTCCAATTTTTCATCATATTTCCATTTATTTTCATAGATGATATGATAAAAAAATATCTGAAAGACAACCCTTCTTGGCCTGAAAAAAACATTATATAACTTGTGTGGGTACACTAAATAGGAGAGGAGAAAATAACACCTAAACACAAGCACCGCAAAAGTGTTAAAACAGCCTTGGCCTTGGATAAAAAAAATAAAAAACTGCCTGGTCTTTAAGGGATTAATAATAAAAAGAAACCTTCCACCACAACTTGCTTGGACTTCCTTTCCTTCCGGATCCCCTTTACGCAAAATGAGATGCTCTCCCCGAGCAATACCCTCCTATACGTTTCTGAATTGGCAGATACTAGTAAAAGTGATTGTACTAAGATAGCAACAATGTGTCAAAAATTGATTTTTATACATAACCCTTGTCTCTAGGTCATTGTGAATTTCCCAGATATATTAACTAATTTATTTTCTCAGGGAATGCAAAATTCTAACAACTGGCCACGTGGCAGGCATTTTTTACAAATCTGTTCACGGGACACAAACGGGGACATGTACAGTGCCCTCTACTGGTCTTCCATCGCTTGGGCTGTGATATAGGGCAGGGTTTTCTAATATGAATTTAGTTGCTATGATGGATCCCTTTCCCCTATACTTGTCTCAAACTGCAAACGGATCTATCGTATAGTATAATATGTGTGTTAGAAGGAAATTCCAAGGGAATGCCAGGCCTGCTATCTGGGACCGGTAGATTCTTCAGGCTTTGTGAAGCTGCCTTAGGTTTAGAAAGACTAGTGCCTCCATTTTCTGTTGCAATTCATGCAAATCTTCTGACCTCAAACTGGCTTTGCTTAAAAAATTTTTTTTTCCGTTTATGAAACATCGGCATATTCTGTGAAACTGCGAAACTGAAAAATGATTTTTACTACCATTAAATGTCATTGATTTTGAACGTACTGCCAGCTATAGAGTATTCAACTATGTCATGTTCAAAGAGAAAAGGAAGACAATTAACTTTTCATTCCAACCAACATTGTTAATTATTGCCATTAGGTAGAATAGATTTGTACTGACCTAACATCATTGGTTACAGTAGTAATGATTGGTTGAAGTAGTCTTGCAATATTTGACAGGGAACCACCAAGACCACTGTAACTTCCCAGAATAACTAAATACCCAAATAAGACAACGTTGGGATTAAGGTGTATATTACACAATCATACAATCACATACAACTAAATCATGATGTGCAAGTAGTCAACATTAAAAACATTGAATATAAACTGTAACCAACAGGCCCTGGTGGTGACTGTCTAGGCATGCTTGATCATTTAATTTAACATACTCCCTGCACAGTTTGTGTACTCCCCAGGGTCATAACTCACAAGAGAAGTCCAACACCAAGCTCTTCTCTTGCAACCCAGGCAGGGTGTCCAAAGATAACTAGCTGATGCACTTGAAACCAGCCCCCCCCCAAAAAAAAGGCCACTTCCTTGTGCAGGTCCTAAAAAAGAGGATGAGGCTCTGATCATAGAGGGATATATATAAAAAGCTCCTAGGCTGACCACATCAGCCATGTTTTCCAGGCCATGTATAATTTTTACATATTGCTGTCCAGCTCAGTTAAAATGCTGCTCTGCAGTATAGGGGATGTATAACTGAGTAATTGGTTCCCTTCCATAAGTCCATACATCCCACATACTACAGGGCAGCATTATATCTGGGGTGGTCAGCAATATGTAAAAATTATACGTGTCCTGGAAAACATGGCCAATGTGGTCACCCTATATATTCCACACTCTCAAACACCTTCCTATCCATCTTCCTCACAGGGCCCCCTATTAACTTATCAACCATGACTACAAAGATGAATATAGTCATACATTAGAAAATGTTAGATTAATGTTGCCTCTCACTGAGATATTAGCATATATGACAACTTATAATACCAACACTAAGCAATTGACTGAAAGCAGTGGAAGAATACAGCTATTGTAATTCCAAGTGGGCTCTCTGCCTTTCATGCCCTTCCAAGTGGGCTCTCTGCCAAAAGACTTATTACCGGTATTTATTTTGCCATACGTCCGGTTTCTTGCTTAGACTGTATTACCCTTATTTGCTTGTCCTGTTATATACATACAATACATTGCATTACCTGGATTTCTGCTTGTGGTGTCTTTGTTTGTATAATCATGCACCGTGGGTTACAGACCGAACCCCAAGTATCCCCTGCATATGGGCTCCTACCCAACCTGATCACCCGAGTCCTGACACCAGGTGTCCACCATAATGCTGGCTGAGCATCATTGGAAGAGTAGTCCACAGCAGCAGAGATTTTTTTTTATTAAAAAAGGCTAATGTTAGCCTCCCTCCCAGGACCCCTACACACTGCCTTCACACACACCTGCCAATAAACACACATATACTGCCTTTACATGCACATATACACATACACTGCCCTTACACACACCTGCCCATAAACACACATATACACATACACTGCCCTCACACACACATATACATGTACACTGCCCTTACATGCACACATATACAGGTACACTGCCCTTACACACACATATACACATACACATACACTGCCCTCACACACACATCTACACGTACACTGCCCTTACACGCACACATATACATGTACACTGCCCTTACACACACACATACACGAACACTGCCCTTACACACACATACACTGCCCTTACACACACACACACATACACTGCCCTTACACACACACAGTGATCACATTATTCTTCACGATATTCTTGTAAGAAACTTTTATTTCTTTATTAATTCATGTAAACTATTTTTTCATATTTAATAAAAGCTATGATTGATACATTTTAGTTTTTTATTTCCTTTTATTTGCCAACCTGCCCCCCCAGTTATGCACATCTACCCCCAGACTTGCCACTCTGCCCCCAGAAATGCCTTATACCCCCCTATATGCCACTCTGCTTCCAGAAATGCCTTATACCCCTATATGCCACTCTGGCATATAAGGGGTTAAAAGGCATATCATGGGACAGTGTGGCATATAGGGGGGGTAAAAGGCATTTCTTGAGGCAGAGTGGCATAAAGGGCATCCTTATGCCCCCAATTTAACCCCCCAATTTACCACTTATTATGACTGCCTGGTTTCTGGTGGTGGCAGCGGGTGGAGGACGGCGTTCATGAATCTTCGTCCCAACCCTTTTAAGACGTGGGACGAAGTGCTGAGGCACGGCGCCCACCACGCCGCCCAATGGCTTAAAAGGGTTGGGACGAAGAGCTGAGGCACGGCCATTGGGCAGCGCGGTGCGTGCACGCCAACCCCTTAATATCAGTCCGGCCCCGGCCTCACCCTTCCTCTCCCCCTGCAAAGCTGGACAAAGGAAGGGATAGGCGGGATGGGTCAGGAATTTAAAACATATTTATTTAATATACCTCCTAACTCACACAAATAATTAGAATTTTGATCTTTAAGAATCTGACAACAAAACTGTAGCAATTCTTGTAAAGGGGCTAAAAATGAATTCAGCAGAAACCATCCATTAAAACCAATGGTTTTACATTTACAGAATTTCAATTTTGGGACAGTTTGAATAAAGGTTTTTGAAACTTTCCGAGGCCTATCATTCTGGCCAGCAAGCAAGTTCACGTCAGCTGAACATACCATGTAAAAATGAAAACATAACTAACATGTGTGTAGAAAGTGGTATTGTACATCACATGGCCAGTACTGGCCATCTGGCAAACCGGGTCGCTTTCCTTTACTGACTCGCTTGCAGCAGACCTGTTCCCTTAGTTTGTAGCCATAGTCTGATTACACGTTACCACAATCTGCAAGAATGTAAGAGTGTGGCTGGTGCGTCACTTATGGACCACTGGCCTTAAAAAGCCAGGGTGACTTTATTCCCTAGTCAAACCCTGACTGTCACTGTAACCTGTATCATTGAAGTTATTCATGTCATCATGTTGTTCAAATAATAGGATGAGATTGGTGGGGTAGACATCAGAATAATGTGTGGAATAAGACAACTCAATTCAAAAGGATCATTTAGAACAGATCAGAATGGCAAAACTGGCCTTGAAATATGGAGGAAAAGCTGAACTCTCGAGGTCCATCATTCATATCTGTATCCTGGGACTTGGTAATTGCTTCCAGAGAGATTCCATCTATGGCTGTCACAGATGTGTTGCGAAACCACAATGCTGGAGACTGCATGACATCAGGGGAGGCAGCCAGGAAGCCCCATGGGTCCAACTCCCTGCAGTCACATACTAGAAAAAAGAGACACTGAAGATGCAAAAAGGCACGTATTAAAGTGGAAATATATATATATATAGGGTAGTAGATATATATCTATCTATCTATATATCTATATATGGCTACTAGGACCCCACCTAGGTCCAGTTCCACAGACCTGATGTGGCACGGTGTATAAATGAGAATCAGAGAACAAATATATGCATGCTTATGTTTTATGTAAAAAAAAAATATTAAGCTGAATAAGAATGACATTATACTATCTTGGCATAATAATATGGATCGCACCAATCACATACCTATCAATATGTTCATAATCTTTAATTGTGTTAGGAACCAAATTATTCCAACTTTTGTACTTTCATTTAACCATTGAGGACCCATTGCAACAAACACAGTTACCAGGATTTAATGAGTTAATGGGAAACCAGTTACAGGAACACATTAACATCCTTGGAGTGATATCTTGGCCTTAAGGTCATCATGTTCTAAATTCTAAATAAGGACATGTTTGTCCACAAGTGCTTTAATTGCTTATTTCCCACCTTTTGCTTATCACACAGGCAGTAATGATAAGGAAAATGTCTCCGGACTTTTGCTGTGAAAGAGCTTTGAAGAATACTCAGTGAGAAGAGGCAAATTGAATTAGCCAAACACTATCTACTGCCGTTTATGAAATGTAGATGACATCTGTTATGGAAAAGGCAATAGAAGAACAATGTGAAAAAGGGATCACTTGAAAATGTATCTCACCACCAAGTCCTACACACTTTTTTCTCATAGATCGCTCAAGGAAACTACATTGACTTTACTGCCTTCTGTATCTGCAAATTCTAGAAAGTGTTTCACTGAAGTCTTCGGCCCAAACTCTATTCTGTCCTAGGGACTGTGTTCATTGTGTTCCTTTATTTACATGTTAAATATAGTGATTTGCAAGAAATACCACCATTACTCCAGAATCAGTGGCTGTCCTGGATGCCTGAAAATCTGTTTTAGCACAATGTTGGAGCTGGGGGGCTGAGGGCAATACAGTCAAGTCATTTAAATGACTGGCTAAGAGTAAATGTCCCATAACAGATGGAGATCTCCAGTAAATGATCAGCCTAGTATAAAACAGTCTGGAAAAGTATACATAAAAATCATGTGAACTTAACCGGCTGATATCCAAGCAAAGACTCATTGACTTCCTTTATCCTGCATTTTTTCCTACTTGGTCAATTAAATTTACTGCTTTGGGTAGAATCATTTCTCCTGAAAACTATGTTTTATTAACTTTTTTTTTTTTTACAGTTTCTGAAAATTCTTTTTTTTTCCATTTCATTTCTCCATTTGGTCAACACTTGTTTTCTTTAAAACAATAAGAGTTAAGCCTATTCACTTTATAGAGCCAAACATTATTGTGCTTCTAGGTCAAAGGCACCAAATCCAAGGTTGCCTATCGAGCATGATACTCATGATCCTTTATAGCAGGGGTGTCCAACTTGCAGCCCTCCAGCTGCTGCAGGACTACATTTCCCATAATGCTCTTTCAGCTAAGGGGCTGGCTGAGGAGTATGGGAGATGTAGTCCTGCAGCAGCTGGAGGGCCGCAGGTTGGACACCCCTGCTTTATAGCCTCGCAGGAGGTTGACATGGGGAAGGATCAAGAACACTGAGTGAATTTTTGTACTGTTGTGTTGAATGCCCAAACACTTTTCTGCCATAATGTTTAATCATGTACAGTTATTTGCCATAAAAAAACTAAAAAAAAAAGCTTTTTAAAAGCTTCTGTGTTGATGTATGTGAATAAACAGTCATGGGAAATAATAACACGACCATGGCATGCATACATTACAAGAATTCACTTAAAAATGATCAGTTCTAGTAAATGACGTTACCTTCTTTCATGGATAACTGTCAATAATGCACAGCCAGCCTTGTTCCAGCTGGAAGTATCGTGAGAACTATTGTTCCACGACATCCAGACTCTTGGGAGATATCTGTTGGCTATCGTTGGGTAGGCTGAAGCAGCAAACAGCGCCAACACCTCAAATACAAAAATAAATTCACTGCTTGGTTTTGAAATGCAGGGAGAAAAGGGCTTTTTTTGTCTTACAACTTTACAAATTATAGATTTTTTTTCTTTTCATGTGGAAGAACACATTTCTCTCTCGTTGCGTGCTCTGAGAATATTTTTTTTGGTTTTCGGAACGCTTGAAACAAACGTTCCCTATCACATGCCTAATTCTCATCACGTTTTTCGCACACAATTGATATTTGAAATGTGAAATCACTGTACCAGTGTAAGACACATTGTTCTCTGTGTCAAACAGAGGTTGGCTGGAACAGAAGAGCACTGAATCAGCATCACAATCGTGGCACTGCTCAAGACTTACAGTATCTACCGCTTTATGCGAACTACAATGTTCCTTTGTTCTTCGCTATCAATAACAAGTGTGGCATAACTCTGGAACTGAAAATACTTCAACACTCATCAGAAGATGAGTTGCCAACAAGCAGGCCTACCATTTACTCTTTCAGTTCCAGCTTCTACAGTAATGGTTTGAAAGAAGAGTTAGACCTAAGCATTACACATTGCCAAGTGCATCCAATGGGTCCTGATTGGAAATGTTCAAGAGTATCTTCCATTGAAGAATACCTGCAAAAGCTATATCGATGATAAAACCCTGTAAAAATGCTTCAATTCAGTTCATAAAATGCCCTTAAGATCTATATTTCCCAAGTTTCATACAATAGCTGTATCCGTATATTTTCTTTTGAAATAACATGCAGGTCTTGGGCAATATTATTTGTTTGGTCAGAGACTTACAAATAATAAATTAAAATAGTTTTTTTTTAGGTCTCGTGGGCACCCTGAATGTCTTTAGTGAGGATTTTTTAAATCCTTGTGTGCAAGTTTACATTTTTATTTCCCACAGTGGTCAAATTTAAAAACAAGTGCTTTAGTGCTGTAGTGATATAGTGTTGTTTTTTTTTAAGTTGGGAATTAAACAGTCCAATGTATTATTATTATTTTTATTATTGTCCTGTATGGGACATCAGTTCCTTAAGCTAAAGTTTGGCTGTTAGAAGCGATTGTTGTAACTTTAAAGTATGCTACAGTGGTAAACAAAGTCAAGACAGTAGTTTTAATGTTTCATAATCAATGTTAAAAATTAATTGTTAATATGAGTACCAGGGCTGATAACAGGATTATCACAACCAGATCATTATTCCGATTACGTTTTATTTCTCTATGGCATTTTTCCATGTATAACTCCATGTTTTATGTGGATGCCTAATAAATCGATCAAGATAATATTTATTTATCGATAGGAACTCTGCACTATACATCGGTAAAAGTCAAACTGCGTTGCTATTGTTGTATGAATTTGTGGAGTCAGTTTAGCAAAGTCCCGTCTTTAATAAAACCATGACTCAGCTGCTGGCATTGGAAGTGAATTTTCTAAACATCCCCTCATATCCTGAGAAAGAAAAAAAAAAAAAGAACAAAAAAAAAAAAAAAAAAGACAGAAAATTCAGCCAGAATTGAAAACAGACTCCCAGTCACACTCACACAGAGGGGAGAGTATTGGGAGGGAGAGGGGGGAGATACGTACACAGAGCTGAAGAAAAATATTGGGAACAGAGTCAAGCTGGATAAGAGAAGGAAACATTCTTCTGGAGTCCCAAGTTAGTTTTTCAGAGGATTTCCTACACCTCTCGCCTTCATTATGTATCTGTGAAGGGAAACTAGAGAAATCCAAAAAACGTTTCGAACATCTCAACATCAGTTCTAACTCCCAAGGTCGTCGTCACTTACCAAGGGCAGAAGAAGATTTTTGGAAAAACAATTGCTTGAAGATGCTCATGTGGACAGTTGTGCAATATCTTGCCCTGTTTGAAGTCTCCTAACCTTTTGGCAAAAGGTGTCCCTCCCTCTTGCGTTTACTATTCCTGCCTTTTTTCTCATATTAATCCCAATGGAAAACTTTGTGAAACATTTCAACCTTTCAGAAATTTAACTTCAGGACTTCAGTAAGAAGAAATCCAGACAAGACAGAAAAAAGTAACGTCTGAAAACAGAGCAGTGTATGTCTGCTGAAGGAGACATTGAATAAGGTAAATCAAAACATTTAACTTTTTTTTTACAGGGGGGGTTGTTCAGTTAATGCGTTGTCAAAAGTTAAAACGAAAGGCTGCCAAAGTGATATTGTCGTAGTTTTCTTGGCAAGTGTCTTTTCAAAGTCTACCATGCCTCTACAACTCATACAGGAGGCTATGGATAAATTAGTAATTCTAATGCAAGAGTGTTGCAATTGCCACAGCAACCAATTAGATATTCATGCTAATTGCCCCACTTTTGCAATGTCGCTCTAGAATTGCCCTTTACTAGTGATACCATGGCATTAGCTCACATTGTATTCAATAATGGTTTGAAAAAAGACAAATAGCTGCCTATGAACTGTAAGAACAGAATTCAAACGTCAGACAGCTTTGGCCAAGTGCCAACTTAATACCATGTTTTTTTACGTCAAAACAAGTGATATCTTAAAGACACAGCGTATATTATTGAGTCTTCAGTAGATTTGTTAGACAAAGTTCTTAAAATTGTTTTGAACTATGACGTAACATTGCAGTGGCCACCCCTTTTGGTATCTCTGACAAGTGAGATCTCTGTAAAGATCGTTTACTATTGTTTTATTTACGGTATTTGAAGCTCATGTATTGTATGTGTTCAATGACAACATGTAAACTGTGTGTATCCTGGCAACAGACCACTAGGTCTACCTGACTGCCATTGGATGCTGGGAATCTCACGTGCCTGTTGGCAGTAAGCTCGATTTAATCTACGGATGGTGGCGTAGATTTCTATGTATAAACTCTGGAGAAACCAGTCCAATGCATGTAACTGTAATTTCAAAAACAAACAAAAAACAACAACCACAACACAACGCTTTAAACAGATATATAAAAGTATCAAGAAGAATCTTCCTGGAAATGTAATGTGTTTGCCAACCATTTCAGTGTATGATAGGGTTAAGGATAGGAATGCACCACAGTGGGCAACTTTGTGTGGGAGGGGTTAAAAATCAAAGCCATCAGTCTGTTTACTTTTAATCCCTTATTTTGTTTCACCCTTATATACTCTTTTTACTTTAAACTATAAATGCCCCCATATAATTATTGAAGATGTAGGTGACAAATCAAAAGAAACAAATATCCTCCTCTTTGGACACTCTTGCACAGTTCCAAAAGTTTTTTAGATATGATTTGTATAAAGGGTTAACTCCTTTCTATTTTAAGGAGCTTCAGCCCCCTTGACAGCAAAGGGTTTAAAATGAATATCTTCTAAAATATGTTGGATAGCTTTCCAGAAACAGGTTTTGGAAGTACAAGTTTTGCTTTTATTTAAGCAGATCTTGTGCAATCTTTCCTCAAATAGTTTGATTTCCAGAACTCTGGAGATCCCCTATTTGACTCATTAAAATATTGAGCCAAAATTTTAATTGTTAAGGGCTGTCTCTCTAAGAGGGCATTATGGCTACAATTACACATCCTTGCTCACACACAAGTACACATCCGTGCTCACACACAAGTACACATCCGTGCTCACACACAATTACACATCCATGCTCACACACACAGAATTACACATCCGTGCTCACACACACACACAATTACACATCCATGCTCACACTCATACACAATTACACATCCGTGCTCACACATACACAATTACACATCCGTGCTCACACACACACAATTACACATCCGTGCTCACACACACAATTACACATCCGTGCTCACACACACAATTACACATCCGTGCTCACACATACACAATTACACATCCGTGCTCACACACACAATTACACATCCATGCTCACACACACAAAATTACATATCCATGCTCTCACACAATTACACATTCATGCTCTAACACACAATTACACATCTATGCTCACACAGACACAAACAATTACACATCTATGCTCACACACAATTACACATCCATGCTCATGCATATCTATACATAGATATCCATGCTCACATACATACATATATACAAACAAAAATACATACATAACCACCTTGAGAGAGAGGTGCTCCCACTAGAAATTCAAAGAGGCAGCAGGGGAGGGAGAAAAAGTAGCCTGTTTAGAGTAGGTTAACTAGTCATAGAGAACAGAAACAAAAACCTGGTAGTCAAGGGAGTGTAGCAAAAAGCTTTTATTTAATTCTGTACGCCCTTGCTGTCAGAGACGTTTGGTCTGCTCTTTTCCTCTCCCTCTAGCTGATTTCCTCCCCTTCACTCCAGCAGCTCCCTTACAGGCAGAGAGTACCCGCCTTGGCAGAGACACAGTTTACATGCTGCAGACACAAGGTTTGTTTCAAATATGTAATATTACTGGCTGAACACCATAGGAATTGTAGTCCGGGGTAGTTGTGGCTAATCATTACCGGCCAAGCTACTGTAAACTAAAGTTCTCATGTTGCACAAGTACATGATGGTCTATTAGCTACTACCACCACAGTTATATATTTTTTCCTATTAGTGAGTAACTAGCATTTGCCTCCCACCAGGAAACCTTTCTCCTGAGCCAACAAAGATAGGCAATGGAGAGAAGGTAAGGAGGTATTGGGGAAAATCATGTAGACACCCATACAAATATGTTTAAGTCTGAAACATAACACAAGATTAGGGACCAAATATGGGTTGAAAAAAAGACATATGAATACAAGATGGATATTCTACTGAATTGGTACAATTCTTTCTATACATCAATTAATCGTTTTGTCTCATTCATAATTAGAGGCAAATTGTAAATTATTAAATACCTGTGTCTACATCTTGGAATTGTGGTTATTTAATACATGGACAAGTCCCTGAAGGATGCAAGTACAAACTGCATTCATGGGTCTAGACCATAGTTATTTTAGTGCTGGAGATAACAGATGCTACAGCATAAATAGGACACAGGGCTTTGCTTATATCTTCACACAGTTGTCTGAGGCTTTGATGCTTTGGCTCAAGTTCAGTTGGAGACTTGTGCTCTTTCATGCCATTTGCTTCTCCATGACGTGTAGCAGGCACATGTGCACAATGAATGATACTCTTAGTGGGTTTAGGATACGACATTTTTATTAAAACCGGTAGTCATTGCAGGTAAAATATAAAATTTATGTTTATATATTTATCTGTCTGTCTATCTACTTATTGCTTTACATTTTATTTATAGAGCACCACAACATTCTGTAGCATTATTACAACATGGAAGAGTACAAGTTAACAATAACATTAAAACTGACAATATAGAAAATTGACAGTAACATTGACATATTCTTAGACATACTAGTACAGAAAGAGAAGAGGGCTCTGCTCTTGTGAGCTTCTATTATCTATCCATCTATTAGACATCTATATTAATCTCAATAAGGCTTTCTTTAGTGCCAATAAGCTTAACCGAGAACTTTTAGGGTTTGACAATTTAAGGTTTCCATGAGGGACAAAGTTAATGAATCCTTGCACAGAAGCTTCATGATGGGCTATTAAAGGGTATTATTTCAATAGTCTCAGGGTCAGCTGGTTTAGAAAGTTCCCAGGTATACCGATAAGCTTTCATGCTCACTTCCTAGACAAGGAGAGTGTAAATGGGAACATTGGGTGGTGGAAATTTCTTGTTGATGTCTAAATGAGCTCATCCTGCGGCACTTCAAATAGTAACCCTTTAACAACCCATCTTTGGGTTCTAATAATATGAAAGCCATCACTTGCCAGGAAGTATATATATTCTAAACCAAGTCACTTGTATTCAAGTTGTCATATATATATATACCAGTGAGAAAAGAACCAGTTTGGATGCTCAGGTTTCATTAAATCAGAGTGACTGTAGACTGTATGACCTTTGGAACCTGCACATTTACCCTGACCAAGACAGGTCTGTGTGTATGAAGTGCAAAGAACCTATCTTTGTTCGTTGGGGCATCTCTGTAACTCTGATGTGAATCCAGCAATCAAGTTAAACCTTTGATTTTGTGTTTGCCCCACTGGAAACATTTTTGTGGAAGGTCACGTGACCTGGAGTAGCAACTGAAGAAAGGTGAGGGCCAAGCCTTACATTCAATTAAAATGCTTCAGTGTGTGCAGTATGTACCTAAAAACAAACCGTAACCACAAAAACTACTGAGCACAGACGTTATTTCACATATGTGGTTGGAAACATAATCTAATAAACATCTTCACACATGCAGGACAAGAACTGAACCAGTAAACACAAGCACTACATAAGCAAGGCAAAGGCAGACAACAACATACAGTTCTCTTCTCTTCTTCTTTCTCTCTCTCCCTTCTCTCTCTCTTTGTTTTTTTGCATTATACCGCAGCGCAGACCAAACCAGTACCAAACATACAGTATAAAGCCAAGAATGCAAATGATATTTGTTATGATAAAATGATAGCATCCATTGGTCGTGGTTAAAACTTTTTCTGTATATTTTTAACTGTCTTGAGTGAGTGGAGAGTGAAATCTTAATACTGGTAAAACTCGGTAAACTGGCACTTGTAAATCGCTACATTCATGTATGAATTGTTTTAACTGGCGAGACACACTGTCTTATTTGTACTAAAAAATATGTTTGCTTGTGGGTTTGTGTGAAATGAGGCCAGGAAAAAAAGTAAGAAACTATCATTTCCCTTCACATTAGAAAATGTTGTACAAAAAAGCTGAGTTTGCAGGACTTTATGCTCAAAGTAAGGCTGGCAAATAATCGAGTTTTGGCTATGGACAAAGAAAGCAAATCTGAAAGATATTTTGTGCTGTAACAACCGTCAATTCAGTTAAGAAAAAAATGAAAGTATATATTATTGTACAGTATAGAAAATCAATGTGCTGTGCCCTTGGAAAGGACACTGCCACAGTGTGCTTGGTGCTGGGCTGCCTCAAAGTTTAATTGGGTGGCTCTATGTTTACATACCGGGAGCACCCATGCACATAAACCATTAAAGCCCCTCGACAAGTCATTTGCTAACAGTATTATGGGCTGGGTATAGCTGGGGAGTGAATTGACATTTGTGAGAATTAAACAAATATTTCTGCCAGTCTTAAATTGTGTGTTGCCTGTCGAGCAACTTGCCATAGCGACGATCAACGTCATACGGAGGTTTCAGGACTTTTTCCTCTACCTAAACCCACTTCTGTTCTTTCTTCTGTAGCCTTATAGTGAACCAAGTGATCTACAGGGTGACATTGCTCTGGCTTGTTTTTGGACTTTGTGTTTTTATGGTCACGGTGCCTGGATCATAGACAGAGTACCTTCTTGACTGCTTAAACCCATAGCAAGGTGAACAAACGAGAAGAACCAAATACCCCACCCAAACCCCAGAAATAAAGACACTAGACACCATTGAGTGGGATAGGGCATTTGGCCACAGCTTTTATTAAACCATTCCCCAGGCCAGCGGAAACAAACATTACACCTGAAAACAACCTGCCAGCTGCTGAGCGCTAGGCCCAACAGGCAGTTAAATTACCACCGATTGTACCAAGAGTCCCAGCCCTGCGGGTGCCATGAGCCGCCCGCAGGACACGCCTCCCCAAGCCCGCTATGGGCAAATGATCCAGGTTGCCTGAAATTACCGCGCTGGCCAGGGGACCCAGACCGCTGCTGTGACAATGAAGAAAATAAACAGGAAAGAAAAACAAAGCAATATACATAATACAACACAATTATACACGACCAAAAAGGGGGCGGGCGGGAGGGGAACGTCTGGAAGCTGCTGTTGGTACAGGAAAAAGAGGTAAGAGTCACCTCTTCACCTTCCTATAAACCCTGATAGCTGCAACATTGTTGCAGCTACCCACCAATGAAAGGAAGCTTACTAAACCACCATGCATGGGCCAGCAGTCATGATCCCCCTTTCCTATAGGTCCAGGGGGCCCCCTTTCTAAAGCTATCCCCCTTTGACCAATGGTCCGGCATCTGAAAAACCCTACGTTAAAGGAATTACTATATTACTATTACTAATGATTGCCATCTTTTATTGGCATTAAAGCCAAATGTAACCTAAAAAGAGATTGATATCAATACTGGTGAATGTAGTTCAATAATTATATGGCCTATCATACCTATCATCTTGTCAGATATTGTTTTGCTGCACAACCGTAATCCAAACCTAATCAAAAAGCTGAAATCAAAGCACTTTTTTCATGGTAGGAAATGTCACAAATCACTGTAAATAATGACATTCTAACCTATGGGCTACTTATTAAATTATTACATAGCTCATAAATGTATCCAGAGGCCCTCCAAGTTTTACACATGCATGGCAAAGGTATAAGAGTGACCAGCAGTTAAGACAAGGACCAAGCAAGGTTGGAGGTCATAAAGCAGAGAGAGAGAGAGGACAGGGATATTAAATCAGTTTATTGGCTCTTATGCATTGTTCTATGTGACTTTGGGAGTTATATATAAAAGTGATTCTGGTGCAAATTTTAAAAAGCTATTTTATCACCATAGCAACCAATGGAATGTTCTTGCTGATTGGACCACTCCACTAGTTGCACAAGGATCGCTATCTATACATAGTCTTTATATCCACATGATATAGGTATTTATACATATTATATACACCATCTTAATCAGTGCTTTCTCATGATCTACATCTTGTATTTTGCACCGTTTTCTATACTTCTATTACAGCGTCAATTAAGAAGAACCAGAATTGTAGGATAAAAGCTATTATTGTTATTCTTCAGGATAGTAAACGCGCCTCCACAGTTAATTAAAGGTATTTTTCCATTCTAAAGGCAAACCAGCACATGAAATATTTTTGCTACTATATACAATCCTCTTATGTGGTTCATTGTACTTGGGCTATTTGCATTTTCCATTTTTGTTGCCGAGCAGCCTCAGAGATATGCCATAAAAATAGCCACTGTAATAGCGTAATTAAGGTTTCCGCAAGTGTAAATGTAATGGAGCTACCCATGTTATTACAAACTACTGTCATATCTAGCCATGTAAAATATGTATTTGCCTTCCTAAGAATCCAAAGTGCTCCATCACAGCACCAACAGCATACAATGTGATTTTATGGAAACCTCGCTTAGGGTTGCATTAAGAGACCACTTTGTTTATTTTTAACATAATAAAAAAATACAAAGCCAGTTAGCTTTAGAAGCTGCAGCTCTAGAGCTGCAGGGAAATGCCCCTTATATGGTCCTGTTTCCGCACACCACTGATTGGCTGCTTAAAATCAAGGGCAGTACTTTCTGGGCATGTGCTCACGGAGCCAGAGCTGGAGCTGACTGGTGGTAAGTTTAACATATGGGCACAGTCAACGTGTTTAGCCAAACATACCTCCTGCAAGCCTAGGAACTTGGAAATAAATGGTCCAATGAGAATGATAGTTTTATACTAGCTTCAGGGGGAGCTGCAACCTCCGGTGATTTTATAGCTCCCTGGTCAATGATCCCCACTGCCATCAAAAGCAGGACGATGGGCAGGGGAGGGCTGGCAGCCTAAGGCCTGGGGGGCAAGTCAAGTGAAGTGGCTCCGCCCCCTCGCACTCACCTTTCACCCCTCACGCTGCTCCCATCACTATGCGGCCATCAGACTGCTGGAAAACTTATCTAAACGGCCGCTTGGCGCTGATGCCACCGGCCGGAGCTACTTTAATCCTTTTTTTTATTTATTTAATATGCCGGATCTGCTTGCCATATTAAAAATAAAGTATTAAAGTAGCGCCGGCCGGCAGCATCAGCACCCAGCGGCCGTTTAGATTTGATTTCCAACAATCTGATGGCCGCATAGTGATGGGAGCAGCGTGAGGGGTGAAAGGTGAGTTTGAGGGGGCGGAGCTTTCACCCCTCACGCTGCTCCCATCACTTGGCGGCCATCGCATACGGCCACTGGGTGATGATGCCGCCGGCCGGCGCTGCTTTAATACTATTTTTTTTTCATTTAATAGCCGATCCGACATTTTAAAAAAAAGTATTACAGTAGCGCCGGCCGGCGGCATCAGCACCCAGCGGCCGTTTAGATTAGAATTCGGGCGGCCTGGGGGGCAATTGCCCCCCGGCCCAGCCCGCCCCTGACGATGGGGCAGTTTTGAAGGGCAGCAGTATAGTGGTCGAAAATTAGGAATTAAATTGGGACACTATCAGAGGATGGAGGCAGAGACCTCTAAATAGCTTATTTCGTGAGTGCTTGCAAACAGATGTTATATCACTTTTCTGGCAACCGCAGAGTTTCACTTATAGCCCAATGTTAACTGTAATTTTTAACATTGCTTTAAATGTCCATTTTTGTCTTCTTCTACTGAGGTTTTAATGTGGCCAAGGAAAGCAAATAACTTGGCAAATGGTTTCAGAGACTGGGCCAATAAAATCCCAAATCTCTTACACGCGCATTTTATTTTCTTCTCTTGCATTAGGCCTGCCTGAGATTTAAGGCACACTTCTGACTGTATGTGATTTGGGGTGTTTACTTTTAAAATTAAATGAAGGTTTTAGTCCAGAATACCATGAAGTGTTCCCTGTAGGATAACTATGTCTCATTTTCATTTGCTAGTGCTCTTATTCCTTTGTAAAACGTTGAGTTAAGGCAGAAATTCTATCCAAGTGTGTGGAGGAGGACTGAAGGAAGATAATCTATCCTATGCTACAACACGTTTTCTTAATTGATGCAGTGAAGAATTCTCCTTTTCAAAGATTTGCAAAGCTGTTGATAGCAAATTTGACATATATACGGTATTTGAAAATAAAGAATCTTTTTGGTGAAAAATAGATCTAAACTTTTGTTTTGTTGGTGGGGCTGGATTTCTAAGTGAGCTCACTCATGGTCCAAAAAAAAAGTTAATGTTTTGTAGGCACAGAATAGAGCAATATTCAAGACAGCAATCTAAATCAATGATCTATAAAGTGGCACCAGAAATTTTTTTTCCTGCTATTGATACCACTTCCTCAACCTAGCAACATACTTGGCTTTTTCTGATGCTTCACTACACTGACTACTCGCCTTCTTCATCATTAAAATCAATCATAATAACTACTAAGCAGGGCCATCCTTTGTAAAGGGCAAATGGTCCCACACTCACATGGGCCTGGCTCTCCCACAAGCCCTAGTAACTGAGGTGCCCACAGGTCAAATACAACAGCTTGCACAGGTAGTGCAAGCTGCACTGAGGATAAAGGTACCACACAAGATTAGAGGCAGTTGGGAAGGAGGGTGTTGAGAGATCGAGAGATGGAGATCTGTGAGAAAAGAACTATAGAAGCAAAAGAGATGGAGAGCTGTGAGACAGGGACAGAAGGAAAGTGAATTTGTGTGTGTTGTTGTATGGCATTGGATAGTGTGTATGGATCTGAATGGTGTTTGAGTGTGTGTGTTAGCATATGGTGTTAGAGTGATTGTGTGTGCGGGTAAAGCCAAGGAGAGGAGAGTCAGAGCAAGTTTTTGATGCTAGTGTATGGCTTTAGAGTAACTAAGGTGACTAATCTGTGGGGGAAGTATTTCACTGCCCCCTTCCAGCTAGCTAGGACATTGCAGAGACAGGGATGCATGAGCACCTCTTTGATAGGAGGAGTGAAACAAGTAAATTGAAAAACAGCTAGGCAAATTGGGCATAGGAAATCTTTATTATGCTATTTAGCTAGCTTTAAAGTATGTATATATATATATATATATTTAGAAATGAATCACAGAAAAGGCAGTAAATGGACAGCACACAGAGATAGTATGATTGATATGTAAAGGGCAAGTATTGTTTGGACTAGCTCTACATTTCTTGGTCACTACGCCTGGCTTGTCAACAAGGCTCTCCCTTGCCAACTCAGCTGCATCTCACCATTACTGCTCACATACAGCCAAGCAAAATGGTTGCTCTGCTAAACAGAACATGTTATGCATAAGATAGAATCTATTTATACTCCAATTTTCACACAGTATATTTCCCAGAAATCTCATTTGGGGGTTGAATAGGCCATATGGAAATGGCTTTCATCAGAACAGCATATTGCGTTTTTTCAGTTTCCTTTCTATTAAAAGAATCAGCCCCCAAACCCAAAGGAATACTATTTTCCCACAGAAACATTCAATAGATTTAGTAATCTAATTCTTATTTTGCAGGTTTTTAGGCATGTTGATTTGACAGTCTGAAAAATTAGGGGCTCTCTTAAAATCAGAGTTATTTATTTACCTGGCTTCATGCCAAACATGTGTTTTATTTTACAGCTACATTAGGAGGACATTTCCCCAGGGGTTTCAGCAGAAAGACATGGCCCACTTCTTTAAACCTTGTGAACTCGGCAAGCTATCTTTCAGTGTTTCCTCTACATTTTAGGTCTAAGTGACATATAGCTACATCTTGGAATATGTTGCGCCATTTGAAGTCATCTTAAAACTTTTCTCCAGATCCTCATTCCTTAAAAGAGCATTGTGAAAACATTCCAAGCATGCATTTGTGCAGACTTTAATCATAAGAATCTCATTTTATTTACTTTTTGCACATTATTTTGGGGATCATCCCCCTGTAGTAGGGAATTTGTGGTTCTAATAAAATGTTGCGTTGTTAATACTTACTTATTTAATTAATAGAGGTTAAAACAGATGCAAGAGAGGAAATTCTAGATAGCATGGTTTCCTAAATTTAAAAGCTTGGTTCAACACTTGAGACCTTCTACACCGATCAGCCGTTATGACCACTGACAGGTGAAGTGAATAACACTGATAATCTGGTTATCATGGCTTCTGTCAGTGGGTGGGATATATTAGGAAGCAAGTGAACATTTTGTCCTCAAAATTGATGTGTTAGAAGCAGGAACAAGCTTAAGGATCATAGTGACTTTGACAAGGACCAAATTGTAATGGCTAGATGACTGGGTCAGAGCATCTCCAAAACGGCAGCTCTTGTGTGGTGTCCCTGGTCTGCAGTAGTCAGTACCTATTAAAAGGGGTCCAAGGAAGGAAAAACGGTGAACCGGCAACAGGATCATGGGGGCAGCCAAGGCTCACTGATGGGCGTGGGGGGCGAAGGTTGGCCCGTGTGGTCAAATCCAACAGACGAGCTACTGTAGCTCAAATTGCTGAAAAGGTTAATAATGGTTCTGATAGAAAGGTGTCAGAACATACAGCGCATCACAGTTTGGTGCGTATCTGACTGCGTCCATGAAGGCCCCACATTGTACCTTATAGGACTTAAAGTATCTGCTGCCAGATACCACAGCACACCTTCAGAGGTCTAGTGAGGTCCATGCCCCGATGGGTCAGGGCTGATGTGGCAAATACACAATCTTAGGCAGGTGGTCATAATGTTATGGCTGATCGGTGTAGGTTGAAGGATGCTTGTAGGAAATAACAGGGGATAACTTCTTTCCACAGTCCCATGAAAAATAAAACAAGTATTAAAACAAGTACTACTGTGAGCATTTGAAATTGGAGAGGGAAATTGTTTGAACCATGCCTAGCAAGAGTGTGGCATTAGTCTGGGCCATGCTAGCTTAACCAGTCCACACCGGCTCACCCAGTGATGATATTTCTGGGTTATTCAGCTAGTATAAACTTAAACTAATTAAACTTAGGTAATTAGCATATTGAACAGCTTTGCCAAAATTCCCCTTTTCTACAAAACTTTTTGTGAATACACATAGGAAATACTTACCCTTTTAGTTTCTCGATGAGATACAACATTATTACATACAACAAGTACAGAGTTAATGCAGAATTGTCTGTAATTCACTCAAAGTTTTTGTGAATTTAGTGAAGGATATACATATGCACAACAAGATGTGACCCAAGAAAAGTAACCTTATAGGCAGGGACTGTATCAGTGTATTCTTCACCTAATATTTTATTCCAAGGTATTGATGAACTTTCTTCCAAGATATATTGTGCCCATAATAGGGCCTCCTGTTTTGATTATTCCATTGGTTGCTGTTGCAATAGAAGCAAATTTTGTTTAAAGTCTATGTTGACTTTTAATTCCAAATCCCCATAAAATCCTCTAAATTTAGTTTTGCCAATTAGGAAAAGTAGGATAATCAGTTTTCAAATGGGACAGTTGGGGGTATGATTAAGATCATGTATCAGAGATACATAACAACAGGATCTCTTTCCCATGCCATTATATATTCTTATATCAAACCCAGTTACTTCTAGACTTAACTCTTTAAGTGCAGAGGATATGAGTAATAGATTATTATCAGTATCTTACATAGTGTATGCGATTTAAACATGAAAGAAATCAAATTGTTGGCTGCAGTTTCCACCACCAAGTATCATGATAACCCAACCTTCAAAGCGTCTGTTATCTTTATTGTATCGGTCACTGAATTAGAAATCAAAGTCTTATAGCATCATTCTTGGTACAGAGGTATAATCAGGGCCTGCCCCTTGGGATTCTAATGGGCTAGGAAGACTACACTTTCTTCTCCTCTTCACAGCCATTCCAAGAGTTCCCCCTCATTTGGTATTCTGCTATTAAGTTACATCCCCATTCAAGTTTATTTGGTGGTGGTGACATTTTCAAGAAGCCCACACACAGCATTACTGTTTGAGTGAGGTTTAACCAGATAGATAGATGGAGTATGATACAACAACATACGTACGTACACCTACTCCTCTAAGACAGGAGAGCACCTTGCAGCCTCATACATGGTAGGGTTGGTCCTCAATGTCCACACAAGCACTTTAAAATTGGAAATATAACACCTGGCAGTAGGAATTGAGTTACTATGCTGAATACTGGACTTGCTTTAAGAAGGTATCTCAAATAACATGAAAATTTAGGGGTTCCATTCATAAGAAAAAAAAAATCATCAGTTCGCATAATACATTTTGAAACTAACAGAAATACACATGTTATTGTATAGTCATGGAAGGGAAAATGAAATAGTAATATAATTATATTGTGCACCCTATGATTTTTTCTTTTAATATGCAAATTTCAAATATTTTAAAGAAAATGTTTCATATAACATATACACAATTTTACTTCTATACGATTTTATATATTGTTAACAGCCTCAACCTCCACTTCAGCTTTCCACCTTTGCACTTTGGAACTTTAGACTTTTATTTTGCCTTTTTATTGCCTAGTTCCAAAAGGCTTTTTCATCAGAGCTCATTAACAAATGTTAATGGTAATGTTTTCTTTAGCATCAGTTTTTTTTATCAGGCTGTTCTGTTCCATCTCAATAATTACTCTGCAGAACATACCCCTGTTGCGCCTCATTACGTGGATGAGTTTCTGCCAAGTTCCTGGAAATATGTCAATCCTTTCTGAGCCGTTTGATGGAACTTTCACAATACTTTTTTAAGAAATATCCCCTAATGATCAAACTAAGGTAGAAGTACTCTTCATGTTTGTATATAATATCTCTTTCAAGCACAATTCTTGCAGTTATCCTGTTTTTTTAACATAAGAAAATAGAATATGACAGCAGATAAGAACCATTGACCCATCTAATGTAAAAACCTCATCTAGTTGTATATAGTTTATATATCCTATCCCATGCTCCACCACTTCCACTGGTAGGCTGTTCCACTTATCTAACACCCTCTCAGTTAAGTAGCATTCCACAATTATGTGGCTTAATAATGCTGTGCTAAAAACAAAAACACAAATGAAAAACACACATGAAAATGTTTTGTTACCAAAATAATTTATAAGTTAGGGATCAGCATTTAGAAGCAAAAGGGCCATAAATAAATATATCCATGTATGTTGCCATTATTTGTTGCTTTATATAGTGCCATCCTATTCCACGTCGATGTACAATGAGTAAACAAGCCATAACAAGCAATGCATCACAAAATGGTAGAAACAAAAGAGGATGGGGGCCCAATCTAGATTTAATGTTGCCTTAACAGGCTGGAATTTATATGTCGTTTTTCATTTGTATTTCTGTTTGACTTCTGTAGTTTGGGGTAGCCGTATTAGTCCAGTGTATAAGAATGCAAAAAACCAGAATGTTGCAGAATCTTGTAATACCTTTTTTATTGGACTAACAGTATTTAAAATAATAGACGAGCTTTCGGGAGTCCTCCCTTTATCAAGTCAAAAGCATTTCTGACCAAGCAAGTGAAAAACACAGTTTAAAACTGACCAGTACATGTTCTGATACAGGGTTAAAACAGGGGTTAAAACAACATGGTAGAGAATTTGCAGACAAAAAACTAAGAGGGTCGTAAATAGTAAATAGTGGCATATACTGCACAGATAAGGCTAGAGGGGGAGCAGGGGTGAGCATGTAGGAGAGAGAGAAGAAGAGAGAAAAAAAAAAAAAAAAAAAAAAAAAAAACACAGGTTATAGGAAGTTTTGATAGTGTGTTAAGAAGCTCAAATCCACATTAAGTCCTCTGTTTTTACAATCATAAAAATGTATCATTTTGGCTTCAAATGTCTTTCTTTCTTGGGTGTTTTTGAAATGACCTCTCAGTGTTTTGATTTTAAGGTCATGTATGGAGTGACCTGTTTGGGTGAAGTGGTGCCCAACTGGAGTGCAAAGGTTTTCCTAAAACACCCAAGAAAGAAAGACATTTGAAGCCAAAATGATACATTTTTATGATTGTAAAAACAGAGGACTTAATGTGGATTTGAGCTTCTTAACACACTATCAAAACTTCCTATAACCTGTGCTTTTTTTTTCTTTTCTTTTTTTTTTTTTTTTTTTTTTTTTTCTCTCTTCTTCTCTCTCTCCTACATGCTCACCCCTGCTCCCCCTCTAGCCTTATCTGTGCAGTATATGCCACTATTTACTATTTACGACCCTCTTAGTTTTTTGTCTGCAAATTCTCTACCATGTTGTTTTAACCCCTGTTTTAACCCTGTATCAGAACATGTACTGGTCAGTTTTAAACTGTGTTTTTCACTTGCTTGGTCAGAAATGCTTTTGACTTGATAAAGGGAGGACTCCCGAAAGCTCGTCTATTATTTTAAATACTGTTAGTCCAATAAAAAAGGTATTACAAGATTCTGCAACATTCTGGTTTTTTGCATTCTTGTTTGACTTCTGTGTCTCTCCTGGGATTAAACTCCCTTCTGGTTTCATTTTCCATGACTCTGTTTTTTGTCATTAGCTGTTTACGAGGGTCCGTAGGCTTTAAAGGTCCACCTATGTCTGTACATATGCGCCAGTCAGCCAGGATGGGAAAGAAAAACATGAAATATTTGTGATGGTAATCAGCCCTGTGAATAAACTCCATGTCATGAGACTCTGAAGACCCCGAGGACTGGATGTTGCAATTTCAGGAAGATCCAGGCAAAGAAACTGTTTGGATTTAAGGAGATAAAAGTGTTTTGGAAACATATGGTAGTGTAGTGGGGAGGAAACGGCACAGGGCAGACATCGAGATATGTGTAATGGGAATTAATTGCTGGGAAAAAAGCCATATGATAACTAACTAGAAGACCTTGTAAATAAGTCATATTTACAGGAAGGCTCTTCAGACAGCATGACACGTAATGTCTTCTTATTCAACTTTCATATACTATTTTATATTTAATCAATAACATACAGCAATTTCAGTTTACTTGTCGCATTTTGGATTTGAGTTACATTTAACGTATGCCAGAATGCATTGCATGTGCTCATATGGCATGAGCACCGAACATTTATTTTGTGGGACATTTATTCTGTGGGATCATCCAGTACAAGAAATCTTATCCACCATATTTATCTTCGGTCCTGCTCTAGGCTTGGTCAAAGGAAGCACTCCCAGCCATCTCATAAGCAGCCTTTCCATTCCAGAGGGTTAAATTATACTGTCGCTTGAATGCATACTGTATTGGCTCGGATATAGGCCGCACCCGAATATAGGCCGCACCCTAAAAGTTAGGTGCTTTTCTAAGGAAAATGTAGAATAGATCTGCTGCCACTCTGCCCTTCCCCGAGATCTGCTGCCACTCTGCCCTCCCCGAGATACGCTGCCACTCTGCTCCCAAGATGTGCCCCCCCCCCACGACCTACCAAAGAAGACTCCCGTGTGTCTTGCGGGGCATAGACAACTTCCAGTGCCGGCACTTCCGCCGGCATGGGAGGTTGTCTAAGCGCATCGTGTAGACGTTCACCGGCTGCGGCGATGCGCGTAAACGACCTCTGCTGCTGGCATGTCTGCACGATGTGCTTTAACAATCTCCCCCCCGTGGGAAGTGCCGGCAGGGGGGGCTGTCTAAGCATATAGGAGAGTAGGATGCAGGTCCCCTGGACCGCTGCGGGGGATCTGTATCCTAACCCTGCTGCCTGCCCTGCCTGTTGGGCAATACGAATTGCGCATTCCTGCACTAGACCCCGAATATAGGCCGCACCCCCACTTTAAAGATTTAAAGTGGGGGGAAAAAGTGTGGCCTATATTCGGGCCAATACGGTATATGCAAGGCTTTACTTATCTACAAAGAACTCTTTCCAGCAGTAGCTGATTTAAACGGTAACTACTTATTTTAGCATATTCATTGAGACTTTTGCTGCCTGATCACATTTCAAGCACTAGTCCGTCTCACTTATGATCCTCAAGGTCCCTGCAGTGCACTTGAAACGCCTGTCAATTCAATATGTGAAAGGGGCAGACCCACTTATACTCAAAGGCTTACATTAGAATCCATATCATCGCACTTTCCCCACTAATCTCCTGTCATTTACAGGAATGCTGATGGTATAGGTTGAACTTTTCATCTGTATGACTCCACTCACTGAATGATTCAGTTCACGGATAATCAAGCTGCACCATACATCCTCACACGCACATATATGTATTTACACGGACATGTACTAAAAGAATCCACATTTTAAATCACTTGCCATTGTACTATGTAAGATCCTTAAAAACTGTAGCGCTTCGTGATAGGAGCTGGGACTCATGCTGTAGGTATAGGTTCTCTTCCACTTTCAAACTTTTTTCCCTCCTTTGTGTTATCTCAGGATTATCTCATTTAAAAACTCCTGTATATGAACACCTATGCTATACATCAATGATCTCTACATGAAGAATTTGTCTTTTGTGAAGTCAAATTCTTTCAGCTACAACAATAAACAGTTTAGCCTAAAAACTCCCTCGATGGGCAGATAATTATTTTCTATAACTTACTGTTGCTTTAAACTCCAATGTTCTTAAAGTAAGCTAGTCAATTTTTCAACACTCCTCTGCATATTCTTCGCCGTCCCCCACATGCTTATAATTATCTCTTCTTCCAAATCAATGACAGCACATTTCAGTCAAGGGAGGCTGAGACTCTACTGGAAGCTGACACTCATGTCTAAAAGCCGCATGTGTTATTTGAGAAAGAGGAAACATGATTTCTTTTTTACAATTAGAATGCCACTTAAGACAGGCTTCTCACATCATTTAATGTCTTCAAGTGTCTCAACCCACCAGAATCAATGGCATGTTTACAAACTGGGCAATGTATTTAAGAGATAAATGACAGATATACCAAAAGGCGGTAATCGTCGTGAATTATGACTTCAAATGTGTCCCTGTTCTTTGTTCAAGGGCCAAGGCCAATCTTCTGCAGCTATATGTGGATTAAAAAAAAACACTTTTTTCAACTTTCTTTAACAAAGTACTACATCCTTTGAGGCTAAACAGGGTCACACCAAGAGTGGATACAGTGGATGAGGTTAAAATCAATGTCTTACTTGAGATGAGACTTGTGCATTCGTATTCGGATGAACATGAAAACGAACTCGAAGGGTGTGTTTTCGTTGTTCAGCCCGAATATCGAAGAAACGAACATGCGGTGGCAAAACCTACCCAAAAATGAAGGCGCACAACACAAAGAATCTTTGTGTTCGTCTTCGTAATTATCTCCTATCTAATCTCCTTGGTCCCTTCCCCCTCTAGCCTAACTTTTCTACACAGCATCACAGGGGTTAACGGGAATCCGTAGGATCGCGCAAGGAGTTAAAGGTCCTTGCAAGGGACTCTATTGGTCGCTGGCAGGGGCCTCCTCTGGCATCAACCAATTAAGGGCAGCTGCTGATGAAGGGCAAAGGGCAGAGGCCCATGCCGACGACCAATAAAGTTGCTTGTACGGACCTTTAAAATCCTGGCACCAAAGCTGCTGCATAGCGTTACCTCGTTTACCCCATATTGACCCCTTCTAAAAAAAAAACAACAAAAAAACTACACGAAGAATGTACACGAATATTCACCCAAACCGAACACAGGAACAGGCGAATATTCGCAGAATATTTTCCCCCCATGAAGACGAACACGAAGAGTTGGCTGGTACCCAAGTCTACTTGAGATGTGATGGAAATCTGTCCCAAAAAAACATGATGTGGTAGGAAATTGGCCAGTAAATGCATAGGTGGGCTGTTATCTAAGCTTATAACAGCATGTTGTGGTCATAAAGATATAATCTATGTGGCTGTGGGAAGTATTCCATAGCATGAGTGCCTATATTTCCCTGGAATGTGTATGTTTGCCTGGAGCACTTGGCCTTTTGTATCTCACCCCATATCTTCTCTATAAGATTTGCTTTTATTTTGTTGTAAATCTCTCTCTGTGTGGTTTTACCCTTGTATGGCATTACAGAATATTTTGTTGCTGTATGAAAGATTATGATAATATTTACTGTTATTTTAGGAGCAAAAACTATTTTCTATGAAATACAATCTGGTTCATGGGTCAATAATGTGTCCTCTGTAGCACCACGTAGCATATTCATATAACAGTATACGGTATATTGTTAACATGTCCTAGACCAGGGGTGTCCAAGTTTTTTCTGCAGTGGGCCACTTCATCAGAATTGTATACGTGCGAGGGCCGCACTCATTTTTCACTGCGTGAAAATATGGCCTTTAATAAGATATGCAGATTAAAATAAAGTAAATGACACAAAACCTTTACTTTTCCTCTCACTGATTTCTGGGCCTAGAAATTCCTATAAATTCAGGATTCTGGATAAGTTAAAATGAAATAGTTCTATTTATTTTAGGGATACACCGAAATGAAAATTTTGGACCAAAACCGAAAATTCAGGGTTCACTTAGCCAAAACTGAAAATGACCCCCCCCCACATACTTTTAATAAAAGTAAGTTGCACACCAAAATTGTACAAAAAAAATTATATATTATGATTGTTAACAGCAATCTCTGGCATACCCAGATTCCAGCATGTACTGGTTGGCTGGGCATTGTGCCAGTAATTTTTGTCCAATTTTAGTGTTTAACCACACTTTTATTAAAAGTAACACACCACAATTGGACAAAAAAATAAATCAACAATATGACTTGTCATGATAAGAGTGTGATTGCTAACAGCAAACACACTCTTTTCATACCCAGGCAACCAGTAAATGCTGGAACCTAGGCATGATGGGAGTGTGATTGCTGTTAGCAGATTGCTGTTAGCAATCACACTCCTATCATGCCAAGTCAGCCAGTACATGCTGGTACAGGGTGGCTGTAAGTGCAGACCCCATACTGCTGGCAGCATCAATACACAAGGGGGGCAGCTAGCCAGGTTTCAGCATGTACTGGCTGACTTGGCATGATAGGAGTGTGATTGCTAACAGTAAACACACTCTTTTTATACCCAGGCAACCAGTAAATGCTGGAACCTGATGATGGGACTGTGATTGCTGTTAGCAGATTGCTGTTAGCAATCACACTCCTATCATGCCAAGTCAGCAAGTACATGCTGGTACAGGGTGGCTGTAAGTGCAGACCCCATACTGCTGGCAGCATCAATACAAGAGGGGGGCAGCTAGCCAGGTTTCAGCATGTACTGGCTGACTTAGCATGCTAGGAGTGTGATTGCTAACAGCAATCACAGTCCCATCATGCCTAGGTTCCAGCACTTACACACTCATTCATTCATATACTCATTCATTCACACATTCATTCCCTCACAGGCATACTCATTCAAACAACCTCCCCCACCCCCTTACCTACTAAAGCTCTCGATGCCGCTCACAGACTTCAGCAGGGGGCGTGGCCTCCCTCGTTCTCCCCACAGAGGAGGCAGGACTGGAGCAGAGAAAAGACCCTCCCACAAGTAAACGGCAGGGCTTGTGATCCTGGCTGCCAATCTCACGCGGGCCGCACCTCGAGGTCACGCGGGCCGCATTTGGCCCGCGGGCCGCATGTTGGAGCCCCTGTCCTAGACCCTTCTATTTGGAAATAAAAGAACGCAAATATGTAGGTGTCTCGGTTGATTATTTGTTTATACTTTGTTTTTAAAAACAAAAAAATCTGTGAAAATGTTTAATATTTGATTTATATGATTCCAGTGAAGAATAGGCAAAGAAGTAGGACGTATAAAAACGAATTGGATGAATGAAATGTAAATGTGTTCGTAATAAAGAAAGTATAAATAAAAACAAATTTATCTGATATATAAACATAACATGAATACTTTTTATAATACTCAATATTGCTGATGTTATTTTTAATTTAACCCCTTAATGACAATTGCCGGTCCTGGCACGGCACGGAAAAGCATGTGCTTTACGACAATTGACGTGCCAGGACCGGCACGTCTTTAAACGGGTGCAGAAAGCGATCTACTATCGCTTTCTGCACCCAAAAGGCGTTGCTGAATGCCTCGACCTCGAGGCATTCAGCAACGCCGCGATCAGCACGAAGGGGCCATCTCTGGCCCCTCCACGGGGCGTCAACATCCGCCATACTTTGTATGGCGGCGGACGCCCGTTTTAAAAGCGTTTAGGAGGCGATCGATGATCGCCTCCTAAACTTAAATGGTGTCGCTGGAATGCCTCGATCAGGAGGCATCCAGCGACACCAAACACTAACCTTTTGATGGGCTGTGACCGCTCCGGAGAGTGGTCACAGCCGCAGCTGCCGGCAATCTTCGCCATCAAGGAAGATGGCCGCCGTCCTGTAACAGGAACCACAAATTTTAAAAGTTCGCTAGATGGTCCAGACCATCTAGAGAACTTTGGCTCCACTTGCAGGTTGAATACAGGTACTGCATTCACCATGCAAGTCAATGGAGCCCAGCTTTCTAATCACAGTGTGATTAGTAAAAATAAATTAAAAAATAAAATAAAATTAATAATAATTAGAAAAAAATAGTAAAAAACAGTAAAATGTAAAAACCATTTCCCACTGATGTCACTATCAGGGGAACCTCCAAGTTGAAAAAAAATGTTAAATTTTTAAAAAAAAAAAATATATATATATATAAAAAATATATTTTTGTGAGCAAGTCCTAAAATTAGCATATTAGCTTAAAACAATTCTCGCATGGAAAGAGTTAAAATACTGGCATATTAAATGCCCGTGGGGTGTCTACTTTTAAAAAATGTATGATTTGATGGGGTAAATTGAATGGGCCAGGTTCAACAACGTCCCAATTAACACGGGGGGAAGGATGGCCACACATCTAATTTCCAATTAGAAAAATGCACACGTACCAAATGTGGCCTTTTAGTTCCCCCAAAAAATGTCACACCCATGCATGTGGGGTATCACTGCACTCAGGAGATGTTGCTGAACACATTATGGGGTGTCGTGTGACAGCGGCATATACCAGGAGCTGTAAATTCATACATAAAGTAGGTGTGTGTGGGAAAAATACACACACAAAAATATTACTGCAAACTTTGAAAAAATGCTGGTGGTAAAATATGTGCATGCAAAGAGTTAAAATACCAGCATTTAAAATACCCTGTGGTGTCTAGTTTTGAAAAATATATGGTTTTGTTGGGCACACTGAAATGGCCTGGCTCAAAGATGTACCAAATAGGGCATGGGCAGTGGATCCCAAATGCCAAAGTTCAACATTGAAAAAAGCGCATGCCCCAAATGTGGCCCTTTTGCCCCAAAACAGCCAGGCAAAATCATTCATGTGAGGTATCGCTGTACTCAGGAGATGTTGCTGAACACATATTGGGGTGTTTTGTGATAGTGACATATACGAGAACATTTTAATTCATACCTGAATTAAAATGTGTGTGGAAAACCAAATGCAAAAAAATGACTACCACAAAGTTTGACAAAGACTGGTGGTAGATATGGTGCATGGAAAGAGTTAAAATACTAGCATTTGAAATACCCTGGGGTGTCTAGTTTTCAAAAATATATGGGTTTATTGGGCACACTGAAATGGCTCGGCTCAAAGATGTACCAAATAGGGCATGGGCAGTGGATCCCCAAATGCCAAAGTTCAACATTGAAAAATGCGCATGCCCCAAATGTGGCCCTTTTGCCCCCAAACAGCCAGGCAAAATCATTCATGTGGGGTATCGCTGCGCTCAGGAGATGTTGCTGAACACATATTGGGGTGTTTTGTGATAGTGACATAAACTAGAACATTTTAATTCATACCTGAAGTAAAATGTGTATGACAAAACAAATGCAAAAAAATGACTACCATAAAGTTTGACAAAGACTGGTGGTAGATATGGTGCATGGAAAGAGTTAAAATACTAGCATTTGGAATACCCTGGGCTGTCTAGTTTTCAAAAATATATGACTTGATGGGGTAAATTGCATTGGCCGGGTTCAAAGATACCCGAAATGGCACATGGGGGGAAGAATTACCAGATTTGGAAAAAATGGCTTTGAAATAGCAAAACGCTACCTGTACTTATTGCCCCATAATGGGTAGAAAAAAGCAAAAAAACATAAAAACATTGGGTATTTCTAAACTCAGGACAAATAGTAGAATCTATTTAGCAGGTTTTTTCATTACCTTTTATAGATGAGTAAAAGATTTTTCAACTAAAAGTTAGAAACAGTCATTTTTTTCTAAATTTTTCACCATATTTTATAATTTTTTTAATAGTAAATAATATGATACAATCAAAACAATGTCATCTAAAGAAAGCCCTTCTTGTCCTGAAAAAAACAATATCTAATGTGTGTGGGTTCAGTAAACGGGAAAGAAGAAAATTACAGCTAAACACAAGCAGCGCAGAAATGTTAAAAAGGCCATTGTCACAAAGGGTACAAAAAGTAAAATCAGCCTTTGTCTCGAAGGGGTTAAAGACCAAATAGGGTGAGACTAGCTCAGTCAAGAACAGACAACACTTAAACAGCCTGTCCTATGCTGTAGTGAATTTCTGCTAGGGAGAATCTTAATTTTTAGATTATTTGTGCCATTACAGCAGAAAAATTGCCATCTGCATATTTGGCTAATCTTGTCCGCAACATCAGTCTAGAACTGAAATGCAAGCCAAATGTCTTCTGCACGAGGAAACCAACAACCTCAGACATACGTTTCAGCCTTCATAGGCCTCATAAGTGATGTATGGACAGTATCCCTTTAGCAAATTTAGGAACTTCTCTGGTCAGACTAGGTCACCTGGAGCCCCCTTTTTAGAGGTAGTGACCTAGTGAGGGGGTTCGAGGCTCACCACGCACATTGCTTAAGTATGCGTGAAGGAGAAGACTAGACCCACATGGCATAGAATTTTATGGGACTAGGAGAGGAATTGTGCAGGATGTGGAGAGTTCTCCGGTATGCCCTTTTAGCACAGTGAGCAAACAGCTCAATGCCTGGACCTCTACAGCTCTGAGACCAGTGTAGTATTCAATACAATAAATTGGCTGGTGGGGATATGTATTGGCTATAGTCTAATAACAATTAAAGAAAGAACAAAGCAAAAACTGTATATTATAATTTTACTATACAAACACCATAACATAGGTTTATGTAGTATATAGTATGGTATATTTTGTGTACATATAAATTTATAATGCGTTAAATGCCTTTCCCCAGCTTCCATCCAGAGGTACACCTGCTCCTCTCTCAAATTATGTTTGACTGTATGTCACCATGTCTGTAACTTATCAGTCATACCATGCTTTGGAACAAGGTTGCTTACCTTTGGTAAGCACTAATTCACAGATCTATATTTAAAACACAGGAACATCTGCCACATAAAGTTCATTTTTGTTGTCCTCACTGCTTGGTTGACCTTTGTTTCTTTGGAGAATAAAACATTTAATTCCTTTAACGTATTAGACATTAAAAATGAGTCAATAATCTAACATTAATTAAGGTAAGTGACTTATCCCATACAAAAGGCTAGTACAGTACGTTCTGGTGTTCTTCAAGCTGCAGCCCTCATCACCTTCCTAGCAGCTTTGCTGGTGGCCATATCCTAGATCTATAATATGTATACCGACACTGAGACGTATGTGGTAACGTCAGAGAAGTTGTAAACATTGTTTGTAGAGTCTTATCCCCCACTGTGTAGGAAAAACAAACCAATTGTTTTGAAGCTTCCCCCCAGTTGTCCTACTGAAGCGTCCTGTGTTCCTCTACAAAACAGACCATGATCTTTTTAAATTCCCTTTCTTTAACTACTTGTTTAGGCTGCATATCACTCTTTGTTAAATATTTGTGCATTCATCAGAGGGAATATTATGTAAAGAGGGAAAAAACTCCTTAGAAAGAAAATGTGTGGGAACATTCCTTAAGTACATCATTGTGTTTCCTACGTGAAAAACACATTACAAGAGGAATGTATTCTGTACATACAGTAATTCTATGGATAGAGGAAGGCAGTGAAACTTAAAAAAAGAAGTAGAGTCGAGATTTATTGAAAATGATATTGAGGACAATAAAGATATTTGAAGATGTTGTAAATATGTAGACAAAGGGGAACATGGACAGGAAACGGGAGCTAAAAGCTACTGATTACATATAAAAATACAACCAGTTGTAAAAAAAAGAGGTCCTTACTCTACCTGTAAATCATATCAACTTTAAAATGCCGTTATGTATTATCATAGCTACTTTAATATGTAACCACTAAACTAATGAATTTTAAGGACTGTGTGAACAAAGTTTTAAATGAAAAAAACTAATATTTTCACTGTGACATTTTGAGAAATATTGAAATTGAAGACTTTTTCAGGCACCGGGCTCCCCAGTACCTCCTAAGTGTTCCTCTCTAGGCCTTGTGTCCTTGTTTCCCCTTCTAGTAGCTCCGAATACCTGCTGGGTATGAGTGAATCGCAGTGTTCTACAGCCCTTAAAGTCAAAATAATGTGTATAGAAACAACGGGAAATGTATTGTCCTGCTTATACTTTCTAGAAGTAACTCAGTAATTCGAGAAGACACCTCAAAAAATTACACTAAATCTCCTACCAGTGACCTCGTCAGCTAAACCAACTAAAACAAATATTAAAGTGATTGGGGTACAATGTGTTTACAGTGGTCTTAACACTATAACAATTCATGTTGTGTTCCAGTCAGTAGGCATTACCACTTTTCAAACTCGTAACTGGGATAGTTTTTATGTATGACATCCAAAATGGTCTTGTGCAGATTACAAAGACAGTATTCCACACGTTTTCCACAAGTATGTGCACGTGGAGCAATCTTACTACTTAGAATGGTATTAGAAATTACGTTTTCCATAGATATACAAAAACAATGTTTATAGAATCTTTAATCGGACATTAGTTCATATAGAGTCTGTGAGGATATTGTATAATTTGAGAGTTTTAAAGTTCGATGGAAGCTTTGGACTCAAGGAACTGTGCGAGTCCAGTACTGTTCTTAAGTAGAATAGTTTCAATCTTTTTTTGTAGGGGTGCAACACATTTAACACAGTGGGATTCTGGTACAGGAAACCAATCTAGCGAATGGAATTTTGGCACCCTGGCAGTGACATAAACCATTGCAAAATAATTGTGTTATGTTAAACAACCACTGTCTGACCCACCGTTACTCATTCACTGATACCACTTATTGTCAGGACTCGGGTGATCAGGTCAGGTAGGAGCCCATGCGCAGGGAATACTTGGGGTTCAGTATGTAACCCACGGTGCATGATTATGCAAACAAAGACACCACAAACAGAAATCCAGGTAATGCAGTGTATTTCATGTATATAACAGGACCAGCAAATAAGGGTAATATAGTCTAAGCAAGTAACCGGACGTATGGCAAAATAAAATACAGGTAATAAGTCTTTTGGCAGGGAGCCCGCTTGGAAGGGCGCGACAGACAGAGAGCCCGCTTGGAAGGGCACGACAGACAGAGAGCCCGCTTGGAAGGGCACGAAAGGCACACAGCCCGCTTGGAAGGGTACGAAAGGCACACAGCCCGCTTGGAAGGGTACGAAAGGCACACAGCCCGCTTGGAAGGGTACGAAAGGCACACAGCCCGCTTGGAAGGGTACGAAAGGCACACAGCCCGCTTGGAAGGGTACGAAAGGCACACAGCCCACTTGGAAGGACACAAAGCAGGGAGTCCACTTGGAAGGACACAAAGCAGGGAGTCCACTTGGAAGGACACAAAGCAGGGAGTCCACTTGGAAGGACACAAAGCAGGGAACCAGGAACAGTACAGGTGCAGAGCCACAGCAGGAAGGTCCATAGACTTCAATACAAAGGCCCTGACTGAAGGGCAGGGCAGGTTCATAAAGGCAGGGTAATCCAGGTAACAAGGCCCAGCTGGATGTAGACTAGGGCTCAACCCAGGTAACAAGGCACACCTGAGTTCTGAGTGCTCCAGAGGGCGGAGGGTGGCCACTAGTGGTCGCAGATGTAAACGCCACAGGTATAAAAAAGCCACGGTTCAGGCAGTGAAAAATTGGTTCCTGACACTTATCTTGTCTGCAAACCCTTTAGACCTGAAGTAGAAAACCCATTTAGATACATTTTTATGCGAAAGTACTTCACATGCATACAGTCTCTGAGAAAAGTGTCATTTTGTCCACCAATGTTTAACTACCAAAGTCAGATTTCCTTGACCTGACTATAACGTCACAAAGGAAGTAGATAGATCTCAGATGAAGTGAAGAGATCATTAATGTGGTGTACTGACATTTTTTAGATGTCGGTTCCTAATTCCTGTTTATTTTTATTGAGTTTTATTTGTACCATTGTCGTTGTTAGCAGTTTGCGTGGCGATGTCGTACTCTAGCACACTGCACCAGAAGTTGATGAGGTCCCGTAGGTGGAATCGTTTGTGGAGAGGTCTATGCCGGAGGATGCACAGACCTCCAGGCTATGATGGCTGTCAAGGAAGAGCTGCCATGGGCTCCCTAATGTAAGCCTGGGCCTAGGGCAGGTGCTCCGTTTGCCCCTATGTTAAGGACGGACCTGCTTGAAACTTTCCACATGCTTCTCTAAAGCAGGAAAACTGGCCAATCACAGAAGTGCAAATGGAAAGTATTGGATAGAGGAAAATGCTGAGAACTGTGCTGGCCCTGAAGCAGTTCAAATATTACTCCCTTAACAAGCCATCACAAAAGCTCTATTGTAGTGGCTCGCTGATGATAACAAAATGATCTTAATTACAGCCTTTATGAAAACCATTACTTGCCAGGAGACTACATTTTCTGAACGAGGTCACCTGCGCTCAAGCAGCCAAGCAGATACCATTACAATAAAGAGTCAGCTCTAGAATGTGTGACTCATTCTCCCCATTAACCCAAGACCCTAAACGTCAGAATTCCCAGTAGTCTTGCTTGTCTTTTGTCCCCACTCAAAATTCTTTCCAGGGATACCAACATATGACATAATATGTACAGCTATTTTTAACATGTTTATAACGCATAATATTGAACATATACGTCTTTTTTTTTTAAATGGCATATGTATTCTTTTAGTAAGGGAAACAATTAATTCTTAACAATTTCCTATTCAATAATGGTAGCTGTACAATTTCCCAGAGGCTCCCCCGTCCCAGGTTTCTATTTTAATTGTCTTGGGCTACATGCAAGAAATAGCAAGCAATTTATTAAAAGCAGCCCTTTGGGATGTTTCACACCAATCCTAGATAATATCAGCATCGGAATTCTTGCTGACGATTCTGCATTATGTGTGTATAAATAAATATATATATATGTATATATATATATATATATACATATATATATATATATATAATTTATAAATGTCCAAGTTCACATTAAAGCAAAAACTGACAATGCAACCAAAAATGTAACATCTGTGATTCAAAGAAAACAGCAGAAAAGTATTTATTTGTCTTTGATATCTCTCGTATTCTCCCCAAAAGTATTTTTTTTGTCTTTGATGTTTCCTTTTTTTTTACTCTAATGCTACCGAACACGGTTTTGGGTATTACTATTCTTATACTACAATATTTCAAATTGGTATTCAGCAGTAAATATGTTACTACAGAGATGTGGAGTTTTATCTATCACAATTATCAAAAACTAAACACATTTTACCTTGAATTTCTCTTAACAGAATCCAACTTACCTACTTGGATTTTCAGAAGAATCATTGAAAATGTATTTGCGACTCCTAACAGGTAAATGTTTACTTTCTACTTCTTAGAGCCTTTCATATAAGGTTTAGATATAGGTTGTCTTGAAACACTCAATTAGTGTAATTGTCGGGGAGATATCTACAAATTTTCAGTATTTTTTTCAATATGTATGAAGGGCGACTTGTAGGAGAAACTAAAATCCAACATGATCTTTCCTTTTGTATATTAGGGTCAAATTTCTTGTTATTCTATTTATGCAAAGCTTTCTTGACATTATTATTAAAAATAAAGTGGATATTCAATAGATATATATTTTTATGTTATTCTGTAAACACCAGTATTTATTTCACATGACTGTACAATTTGAGATCTAAAAAAAAAGTTAAAGATTTGTATTAATTAATCTGAATTCTACTCATTTTATCTAAAGATAAAGAGCCAGGGCTGAAAGTGACAAGCACTCAATGGGGAGACTGAGGCTTGACCGGTTGCCCCAGAAATTCTCTGTTTAATATATTAATAAAGGATCTGGGGAATGGATTTGCTCCACTAAGAGAAAAGGAATCTGACTTTAATGCTTCCAATCTACGTAGCTCGATTATGCCTTAGTCAGCCAGCATTCCACCTCCACCCATCACAGTTTAACCACTTGAGTGCTAAAGTAGAGTGCAGCTCATTGCAAAGCAATGCCGTACGCACCCCTTCGGCATGTATATAGTTACACCTACAAACCCCCATTTACCAAACTCCAAGGCAAACTATTCTGGCCCCATAAGACACCGTGTCTTGCTCATATAACTCATTTCAGCGTAAGCATCTGCAAGGGGCTCTGAGTCACTTACTTACTCAGAAGCTATGAGTAATGCTGCAGTTGCTGCTTATGAACTTCCTACTAATGACATTTCACATTTAATAATGTTTGAAAAAACAATGATATGAAGATTAGAGACTTTCCCATTGTGAGGTGTTAAAAAGCTAACTTATTTAAAAAACGCTGGATTTATTTACTGAAGTGGAGGTTACAAGGAAGAAGGACCAACCCCAGTGTTCTTCAACTTCAACCATAGCTTGGATGACTCTGTATAAAACATATCTAAATCATCATCATCATTTAAAAGGGTTCATACCATAGCAACCAACAGAATGGTCTAATAAATAGTATCAATTCAATGGTTCAATCATATTTTGAAACCCGGGAATCTCTTTTCATACATAGCACAATTAGTAGAGCAATTATATCATCAATTATTTATAAGCATAGACTGAGACTGATGTCTTATTGGAAGGCAGGGACCACATTTTGCTACATTATTTGTACTGAGGCCAAAAAGGACCTACCGTTCTGACACTAGCCAGGGGCTGTTAATCTCTAAAACAGACTCCAAAACAATGTTGTTTTAGTGAATGGATGAACACTTATTGTGTTGTTTCTAAAACAACTATTTTGCTTTCCCAAGGTCTCTTAATGATCCTCTCCAAAAGCTTCTGTTTGAAGATCACACCACAAGACTCAGAGATTATCCTTAATATTGGCAGCAATTTCTTGCTAACCTGTACTGCCTCCGTAAAGACCGTGTGGGAGCATGAAGAACATTTCATTGACTCAACACTGGAGAGTGAAGATGGGCTTTTCATTAATAAGCTCACCCTTTCTGACGTGACTGGCCATGACACAGGACTATATTCATGCTTATACAATCAAACCAATGGAGAAACAGAAAGGAAATCCGTCTACATCTTTGTACCAGGTTAGATTGCTTTGGCATAAAGTACATTGTAGCAGGATCTTTAATAATTATATGGAATAATGTTTTTGAACTTTGAGCCTCTGGCTACGTATGGAGGCTGGGGAGAGCAGAGCTGGGTCAAGGCAATCAGGGCTAGGGGGCAGAGCCAGTCCACCATATATTAAAATGGCTTGTGGACTAAGCCAATATCACTCAACCCACCTTGAGAATAAAGAGCTGCCAAGGAGGCCTAAAGATCTTCTCTAATACCTAGAACCTAAAGGGCAAACTTAGAGAGCTTCCAGGCATGTCTAGGAATTTCTTTATCAAATTTTGCACCTCAAAAAAACACACAGAAATATGTAGTCTGCTATCAAGATAGGTAAAACAAATGTAGAGTAGAGTGGTGACACGATTTTTTGCAAATATATATGAATTAAGACTGAATGGGGGAACAGATGGGTGAAACAGATGGTTTACTTCAGAATGATGGTTAAAAGTATGAAGAAGGCATATTGTATGCTTCTCTGAATATGTGGGTTGTAGAGAGAGTTTAAAGTTAGAATTGACGGGGAAGAGTCGGACATAATGAGGTAGGGAATTCCAGCCTGGGTAATATCTTACAATTAGCGACTCCAAGCTAAGAACCTGTATGATAATAATAATTCCTTCACAACAGTATATCTAGGCTGGAGATTTTAGGTTTGTGTGGCATAAAAGTCTAACTAATAACAATCTAGACTCCCATCATAGACTTGGCTTTTGCTGTCCCTCGGGCTAGAAGGTCCTAGCTGTCCCCTGGTAATAGATGAGACAGGATACTAAATGACATGAAATTGGACCAGGAATATGAATAACTAAATGGGATGTGGCCACAACAGAGCTTGGCTAAAACTCGCCTATCTCTAGTGACTTTGAGCTGTACTTAAAATGGATATTTTAGGTAGGGGACTTGTAGAGTAAATCATGTAATCATCCTAGACGTTCAAATAAAATAGTTTTTACTGTGAATTTAATTTGGTACATTACAGATAAAAGCAAAAAGATTAGTGTCTGATATTTCTTTTTTTTTTTTTCCTCCTGCCCATGAAAAAGATTCCATGTTGTTCATCCCAATCAAACACGATGAGGAGTTTGTTTTCAAAACTTCCGACCGCGTACCTACCATTCCATGCCGTGTCACCAACCCCGATGCCAACGTCACTTTGCATATAAGGAAAATGGACACAGAAATTGCTTCTGCTCACTATGACAGCAAAAAAGGTTTCACTGGACAGTTCGAAGACAACTCATATTATTGCAAAGCTTCTTTTAATGGAACTGAGGAGGTCTCCGATACATATCACGTATACACGCTACATGGTAACATGGAATCATTGCTATTTTTATTTATCACAATTTTTATTGCAAAGAAAGTGAATGCAATAAATAAGTATTGCAACCTACAAAGTTAACAGTGATTAGTGATGAAAGTTCAAAAATGGTGCATTTCCTAGTGATTAATGTAGTCATCCTATCCCGCAGTAATATACAATGTGTATATATATATATATATATATATATATATATATATATATATATATATATATATAGTTTTTTTTTTCAATTCTCATGACACAATATCACAGTAATGTAAGGCACAATGGAAATAGGTACAAGGCACAACGATAAGAACAGCAGCCGTCTTTACAAATGCAATCCTAGGAAATTGTTACAGCAGAGTACCAAATAACAATATATATATATAGTTATCAATTCACTAACAAGCTTTTTTTTCTCAGTTTCAATCCTTAATATGACCCTCGAAGCATCACAGACTCTAGTGAAAAAGGGTGAAACTATCAAAGTGATGTGCACTACTTACGGAAATGATGTTTTAACCTTTACTTGGGAATATCCTAATAGGGAGGTAAGTAACAATTCCAGCTTTGAAATTTCTAAATACTCAGTAACCTTGAGATGCCAAAGATAATTTTCATTACTCCACAAAAGCTGAATGGTGGAGATTCCTCAATAATTTGCCTTTATTTTGCACTGTTCTGTCCATATCAGGGTAATTGTATGCCTAGAACTTGAGGCATCTATACTACTATAAAAGTAAACTTCTTTACAACTTTGGTGGCCAATGCTTGCAATCTATGCTATTTCCTCTTCTTTTGGCCCCCGTTATGCGGCATTAAAGTATTTTCATACGGGGGGAATTTCAGTGGCCTTTAGGGCAAACCTTGCTAAACTAATTATTCCATGCTGCCAGAACCAACCAGGGAGGAAATCACTTGATTTTTAAGAAGGCTGCTCTGATTCACATACTTATATGGGGGTATGATAAATAGAGATTACTTTTGGGTGTCAGTGATCAAACATACTGCAGATTTGTTATGTTGTAAAATGGAAGAACTGGAATGGTGAAATTTTGACTGTAAAAATAGTTTTGCGCCAGACATCTCTTTTTTTAATCCTCCAGAATAACAGAAGCTGTTAGTACTTTTGATGGTTTCCTGACTTCTGGAACAGTTTATCTGTTACCATGAAAGGACTAGACCGTCTGCACAAATTTATGCTTTGCTGTTATCCGTTTTTAAAGGTTTTAACTTTTCTTTGCTCTGTATACAGAGCAGTTTCACAGCAAAACAAATGATTTCCCATTACCCATGAAAAGAATAGACTTCAATCCGGAGTGTTCCGTTTCCACATACTGTGCTGCCCCCCTAACTGAATTAGCTTGGTGGGGTATTAAGGCATTAACACAATTAACCAGCTATTTGTATTTATTATTGACTGTCTCAAAGACATGTCCAGTCTCTTACATAAGTGGCCAGGTGGACCTCCATCTACTGTCCTAGGTAGACCTTGGTTAAGATCATCAATGCAATTGATAGCACTAATGCACTGATAAAAACATATATTTGCAAAACTGTTTATCTCTTCCAAAAAATAAATACTAAACAAAACATGGGGTACATAAGAGCAACCGCATTATATAAAGACACGAAAAATCTAATCCAGTTCCCCTAAAGTTTTTGTTCATGCTAATAGAGCGTAATTTGTTAATGCAGTATAGTAGTGGAGAAAGGGGCATCTCTGTCTTGTCCCATATAAAATATATATCTTGGGTGATCGGTACCCTGTCATTTTAAGGCTTGTATAGGAAAAAAAAGTCTACGCACCACATTAAGGAAACTGCCTTAAAAAACAAAAAGCCTTCCTAGACAGTATTCAATTATAGCGCTAAAAGATCTGGAGTAAAATTTAGGTTTAAAACCTCAGTTTTCGGCTTATTATAAAAAATAACCCATAAGATTGGATCATTTTTTTCCCCTGGAACACAATACATTGCTCTCTTGAGGCTATTCCTAGACATTATCAATGATTTCCTCCCCTTGAACAACAAATATTCTCTGTGGACATGTTTATTAACAGGGATCTGACCTAGCAACATAAAGTAAGAACAGTATACGTTTTCTTGTTTAGAGCAATTCAGATCTACCTATAACGTACTCTTTTTTTCCCCAGCCTCTGAAATTAATATCTGTTTTTATCATTTTTTGTTTTATAGGCTAGGTCATCGAGGGACCCTGATCTGTTATTTTTACCAAACAATGTCCTGCGTTCAATTTTGACAATTGAAAATGCAGAGACGGAAGACTCGGGAACTTATACATGCGATGCAAAAGAAATGTTTATTGGGGATTCTGTGGTAAAACACGTCAATATCACTGTTCTAGGTATTCAATTTTTCTGGTATCTTACAGCATTTAATATGTCTTGTTTATTTAACCTGACGGCTGCTCACCTATTAGTGAACAGCAAAAGTTTTGCAATTAATTTGAAGTGGCCAGAAATCTGACCAAAATAACTATTTAACCATACCAAAAATTTCTAGGGTAAGATTTCTTCTTGCTAACGACCATGTGACAAAAGCACACTGATAGGTTGAAATGGTTTGTTGCCATAGTAGAAGACAAAATTGAAAGGCTATGTTCATGTATTATTATTATTATTTATTGTTTTATATAGCGCCATCAAATTCCATAGCACTGTACCATGTATCTAAAGGTATTGTGAGAAGAATAAAATGGCAGGCCTGCTTAGCTTACTTTTCTGATATGACAGCTAAAGTTATCTTGCTAAACGCTCTGCTTAACCTTTTTTTTTAATCAAGTTGTATTGTTTATAGAACGAGGCTTTGTGACGCTCATTACAGAAGAAACTACCACTCAGTTTGCTGACCTGCACACAAGTAAATCCATTAAAGTGATCATTGAAGCTTATCCAAAACCCACTGTCGTATGGCTAAAAGACAATCTTACGTTGGCAGAGGACAATACCAACCAATTAACAATTGTGAACAGAAATATAAGTGAAACCAGGTGATTATTTCAGTATATTATTTTTTTTATATATATGAACACTGCCCCCATGTGGTTATTAAGATAATGCAATCAGTAAATGACCCTAATGTATTTATACGGAAACTCTTGAAACGATTGGGCCATATATGTCAAAAAGGTTTGGGGAAAGAAGATCACCCTTTGAGAAAATTAAAGAAAGAAATTAAAATTGTGATGATAAACAGATTGAGAGGTCTGTGAAAAGACAAGCCACCTGCATAGAATCCCATTTTTAGCGATAGATGATAGCACACAGGCTTACATGGCCCTCTACAGAGCCTTCTACTTTAAGGTAGGAGCACCATTGGTCTCTGAAATTGTGGTCAGCAACGTGCGAAATGTGTATGTGCCCCTCAAAAAATGGCTTACATGGCAACCTTACTACCAAATGTGCAAAGGGTGACAGTATGTTTACTCATCTGTGGCCTGTATGGCTTTGGGGTTCAGGGGTAGGTAGCAAGATCCTTTTAGGACATCCCATAACTCTAAATACCACACAGACAAGCAGGATTCTACCAACCTTCTCACATACACGTGTGTTCTGTAGGAAACTATGCCTGTAGGGCAGCACTGCTCATACACACGTGCTCTTCAATATAATCTGTAAATGTATGAATACTTTAACTATCTTTGGTAGTGCTTCAAGACCATCAAATGATAGCACAAGCTGATGACTACTCTTTACGATTTATCTTACAGATACATCAGTGATCTTTCTATTGTACGAGTAAAAGAACAAGATTATGGGCTTTACACAATCAGAGTTTTTCACGAAGATGATTTTCAGGAGATATCTTTTTACCTTCAGGTCAATGGTGGGTATTAGAAAGCACAGTGACTAGCGAATTCAAGCGGATCCCTCCCTGCGCTGCGTACGTCTAGTTCAGAAGTAATATGTCTGCTGGAAATATCTACCGTTTGGGTACACATAGCCTCATGCTACATTACATACTTTTGCAGTGTGGGGCGATGGACCTCAAGATAAAGGGCAGGATCAGCTGCATGATATTCAGTAAATTTGTGTTGTTACAGCATAACTGACGTGCTCTTTCCCATTGGTACAGTGCCAGCAGAAATACTAGAGGTGGTTGACAGTCACCCAACGAGCGGTGGGCAGATAGTGACCTGCTTTGCCAAAGGATTTCCAGTGCCTGCAATAACATGGTACACTTGCAGTGAACTTAAAAGGTAATTGTGCGTGGTAATTTACTTTTATGTTGAGTATCCATAATTCATTTATAAATTCCATTCTCAGCCATAAACCTCCGGGGCCTTTTGCCTTCATATTGCATCTCGCATTAAGGTGTTGCAGCAGTTCTTCACAAGTGCTAGAAAATTGAGAGACCGATTTTGTTACCTTTGTGACAATACGTGGCTCACATAAGGGCATTTGATGCCATTTGTGACATAAATACTTACAAAATTAGGCTGCACAATCGGTGTCATGTTCCAATCTCCAAAAGGCTTCCAAATTGTAAGAACTAGCTTTCTAAATGGAAGAGGATCATGGGTGGTTAAGTCCTTGGGTGAAACATGGAAATACATGATAAGGTTACTATTTATCACATAAAAGTATATCTCAGCCTTGTGAAACAGTAATACTCATTAGCCATTTATTAATAGGCAAAGCATATTATTTGTTCCTCATTACCTATTAGTAAATGGAAGCACATATTTATATCCCATAAGGATAAGTTATCTGCATGTTTTAATTCTTTTACAGACAATCACTCTGCTTAGTTGAACAATGTTATAGCTGAATTCTGCATTTGAAACATTGTCGCCTAGTACTGTTGAATCTATCCTATTCCCAGAAATAATGATTTAATCGGTTAAGAACTTTACCTCATTCCTATTTTTTGGGGAGAGAAAAATCAGGCACTGATATGTTGTTGCCATAGAAATAAAAAATCTAAGTTTAATTCACCTGTCTTTAACTCAGATGTAACAGTAAAGGTTGGGAGCCATGGATGCGTCTAGACAATGGTACCTCACAGCTGGATTTCGACACGAATTTGACTTCCACCCAGATTAAGGATCACGGCACTTACATCGTGAAGGGTGTGCTTCATTTCCGAAGTGTGGAAGACTCAATTGCGGTTCGCTGTTTGGGCCAGAATGCATTTGGTTCTTACAATCGAGATGTCACACTTGTGCCAAATCGTAAGTAGACTTGATTTGATGAGAAATTGCTTAAAGCGATAGTAAAGGTTCATTAAACCGGTAGATATATATATATACGGCACGTCAGAATATCTGTGTATTTTCAAGGAGAATGTGTTGCAATTATTAAAAAGATGATACAAGAGAATCTGTACCGACCTCCTGAGGATTCATATTTATTGCTGATTTGTCCCAATAAAATAAATTACACAGCAATTCCCAGCATATCTTGCAAAATATACTTAAAAAGAGGTCCGCATACTGCAATAATAACCAACACCCATAGACATTTTTTCATAAGAGGCTTTACACATTAAACCTGTTGAAGGAACTCAAAGATTGCAAAGTAAAAATGTCATGATTTACGGACTTAAATTCATATTACAGGGAGACACACATAGGAAAATGGAATAACCTTGTTTCTGCTTATGTATGAATACTCTGATATATATCTTTCTTCTTATTGCAGATTTGCCCTTCAAAATTGTCCTTATATCGACCATACTTGCCTTAGGGGTGTTAGTTGTAATCTCCCTCATAATACTAATTGTTTTGTGGCAAAAGGTAAGCAATTTTTTTTGTAACACAACCAATATTTGGAAGATAAGTTAAAAAAAAATGTATTTTAAGTATATAATTATCTTTTAATGACAATATTCTAAATTAGGCTACGTCTAGACTATCTACATTTGCACGCAAGCGTGGCCCATCTAACATTTTTCTCCAGCATGTCTAATTTATAATGCCATAAAGTAACTGAAAGTACTTCTGCTCATTGTATATGTTTAAACTTAAGACTATTAGTAACTATAATATTTGTGAACAATCCAGGTTTACACATTAATTCTTGCTTACTATTGTCTTTTCTTATTATCTACAGAAACCTCGTTATGAGATTCGTTGGAAGGTTATTGAATCAGTCAGCTCGGACGGTCATGAATATATTTATGTTGACCCGCTCCAGCTTCCGTATGATTCTACATGGGAGTTTTCCAGAGACAAACTAGTTTTAGGTAAAATAAAAAGAAATAGGCTCTTTGGGTGTCCTTGTCAGAAGCCATATCTCCATTAAAACAAGAATGACATAGCTGCAACATCACATTTAGTCACATAGTCATCATCACATAGTCACTTAAAGTCACTTAGTCATCATCACATAGTCACTTAAAGAACTAGGGTGGCTAAGTTGTCCATAGTCCATTTTGCATGGACTGAAATGCATTTTACTTCATGTAAATTAGAGCAGGCATGATTTCGTTATTGGGGTTAGAAAAGGAGATGTCTAGTTAATGTCCTCCCTAGGCTGTGTCTACTGAAACCAGGAAGCATTGGCACATAAACATCATGCTCAGGCTCGGTAGCTCTCCTATTGAAGTCCCAGAAGCAGCAGACAATCACATGTTTGTTCGCAAAACACCTGCGTTCAGATAGCAAATATGTCATTGGCTGCTTCTTCTTTTATTGATTTCAAAGGAAAAATTATTTCCAAGGACTGAATTTGGACCCGTAACAAGCCTGTGCGATGGTAGTGAGATGGTAGTCTTCTAACGTCATTAACCAACGAAAGCCTGCACCTTTATTATAAGTTTAAAAAAAGTTTAAAAGATATATATATATATATCAAACATGCAATATCGCTCACTTTTTCCTAGGGTTAGAGTGTGTATTTTTGCTATGTACGCAATAATTACAGCTTGCATAAAATATTGCTAAATGTTTCATGGCCTTCAGTTGTTTATGGAACCTTTTGATTTCCATGCTTTCATATTCATGTAAAACGCTCTGCACCTTTTAAACAATCTGTAAAAAGAGCATATGGCGTTCAAATTCTATACTTTTCAAAAGTCACCCACCTAATAATGTTCCAAATGTTAATTTACTTAACATATGCCTGGCAAATGCTCACAGATTTTTAGTTACGTTTCACATTAGTATAGTGGCAGGGCCGCCCATGATCAGATAAATCATAATCTATATATACATATACATACTGTATATTGTTTATATATATTCATGTGCATATAGATATACAGTACTGGGAAGATTAAATCGCCCCCTAAAAGCAACGCTTGTTAACATTTGTTATGAATATTAAAAAATCATGTGACCTCAATCATATTGATACAAATCAACACCCTGGAATGACTGTATCCTACTGGCAGGATTGACATACTATCTAACTTTTAAACGAGGTATCCTATGTCGATCATATAATTGATGAATATCAATAGCCTCCGTTTACATCATTTTCCTTGCTCCATTTTAACCCATTTGCCTTCCCCTCCATCTACCTTAGATGCATGCCTTCTCCCCATCTACTAGGGCTAGCAGCCATTGGCCCTGTGAAGCAATTGAACCCTGGGCATCTGCTTATTTGCCCTGTTGGGAAGCAGTTGATGCCCATGGGTATAAAAAATAACATTGTAGGGTTTATTCACTATACATTTACTATACTCTAATAATAACGATTATTGTATTTACTATTAAATAGTTTTATACAATTCAAAAAGTGTTTAAAACCTGAACGGATGGTAGGGATAACAAGTTTCTAGTAATGATTATGATGCCATTTGGCCAGATGGTGGCACTATAAAGCTTTTGATAATGATCATGATGCCAGAAAGGAAAGTTCCAGAACATTTGCCACAAATTATAGACATGTAGGCTCACCTTAACATTCTACACTGATTTGATGCTACCAAGCTTCCTCTCGTTGCATTTTTGTACTTGCAAGAGACCTAAAAATCCAACATGGTACTGTTTCATAGTGTATTGGTACAATCAGGATGCTACAACTCCTTGTGATGGGCTGTTAAAGGGTTAATATTTAAAAGAATCATAAGCCATTTTCTTTAGAAGAATCCCGGATATTCACATACATTACATTTCCCTGTGCTTGGTGTAAGGAAAAACGCACGTAGGCTTGCAGGCACTTAAAATTCCGACAAGCCATTTGAAAATACAGCCTATTGCCTAACTACAGCGATGCGCTTACAGATAATTATAATTGACAATTACTTTTTCTTTGAAAGCCATTAGTTTAAAGGCACATTTTAACGAGCATTAAAGTTTGCTCGTTATACATTATGACACCTACTTCCAAACATAAATTAGGAGATTCTTTTTAACCAGTCTTTCATTGCACAGAGAAAGGGGACGAGTAGGCTTCACAGAAGTAACTGATTTTAGGCTTGTAGAAACAGGAACAGGTAAATAGTGCCACCTAGTGGTCTGTATGTAGAACAACACTAATATACTAAATTACTCTTAACTTTCCATATCAGTCAATCTTTGCTACATCTTATGGCTGAGAAAATGTAGGGACCCTGATGTTGGCTTGCATATATAAACATACTGAAAAATCCTCAAACACGAGCAGATAAGCTATATACAAATATATGACCCCTTATGAACAGATTATATATTTGCAATTTCTCCAAGACACGTATACATTTTACATGTTTCTGGCCAGTTACCCTGAAATATAAGGCATGCTTGAACTCACAGAAGTTGGTCAGTTACCAATGAAACATAGAACCATTCATTCCATTTAGCCTATTCATTTCTCTTGCTATTAAAGATTTTACTTTACTTGTGCTTATCAGCAAGATGTGAACATATGTACATACAAATCTTGTGAGAGATGTATCTATGCATTACATAGGACCAGCACAGTCCTTGTATCAGACAAAGGTCAATGGGGATGGCCCTTCATACTTCCCAGTGAGGGAATTCACTCTACATGTCCTACATGCACTCTACAGCCATAGCTCTCTTGGTAGGGAATCGTCCTTGCATGATGCTTAGAGTGCAGTTAGTCTCTGATGTTGACTTAGCCAGACTATATCCATTTTATAGTGAAGAAGGATGGAAGGAACCAATGCCTCCTTTACTCCATGGAAAAGACAAAACTGTATAGACCCTAGCATTTCATAGCTAGGGCTATAGCTAGGGCGATTTCTTAAAAATTAGCATATCAAATATGAACCTTCACAGACCCAAAGACGAGCTCCGTATATTGGAGATCCTTATAATTGACCATCAAAGCTCTTTTCAGTATTTCCTTCTTGTAATTTGTTGTTGTTTTTGTCCTTTAGGTCGTACCCTTGGATCAGGAGCATTTGGTAGGGTGGTTGAAGCTACAGCCCACGGATTAGGCCATGCCCAGTCAACCACAAAAGTAGCTGTGAAGATGCTTAAGTGTAAGTGGCTCCTTAAATGATTTTACATACTTGCTGTATCTAGTTTCGTTAGATATGATGTTGTCCTGGGCACCGCCTGTTTATTAGATACAGTCATGAATAAATCCCTAATAATTAACCTTAAACAGAATATCAAAACTGAACAAAAGCTAACCATAACAGAACATTCATTATCTTTAGTATATTCAGCCAAGATGGTGCTGATCTTTAGCATGAAATTCATAAAATAAATCCCAAACCAAACAATTTATTTTGACGCATTGCGTCGGGGGTCTTTGGAAAAGCCAGATTTGCTAAACGTTCAAAGTTACTTGTCTGATTCCGCTTCTTTTGTTAACATTTCCATTGTTTTCAATGTAGCTACGGCACGGAGTAGTGAAAAGCAGGCTCTCATGTCGGAACTGAAGATAATGAGCCACCTGGGTCCTCATATAAACATTGTCAACTTGCTCGCAGCCTGTACGAAAGGAGGTAATCGTTTTAACGCGATACATTTGAGAACTACGTACAAAGTTGTCTCAAGTGCAAGAAATATACAGCGCCTAGAATCTTATGATCTTCTTGCATCATAAATATGTGTAATAGCAAAACTATGACTTTATACATAGGAAAACAACAAAGTACTTATGACCTATAGTGTCATTAATTATTAATCAGATAACAATTTACTAGATTAAAAATATTATAAATATTGTAAAATAAAAATTCTGTAAACTGGCGTTTAGCGGTACAAGTTTAGGCCGCAGATGTTGATCAGGGAATCTGGTCAATAATCAATGGGCTAAAATGTCACTAATCAGGGATCGGATAGTAATCAGTCATGTAAGAAAATGTAAAAATAATAATAAAATATTACACTTTACTTAAAAGCTGAACTGACTGTTACTGTTACATTTTGATTGGTAGATACATATATAATACATATATGTAAATTTTTTCAGGCCCGGTGTACATCATAACTGAATACTGTCGCTTTGGAGACCTTGTGGATTACCTGCATCGTAATAAGCATACATTTCTTCAATATTATGCGGATAAAGGGAGAAAAGACGCAGAGTTGTATAATAATACATCTACTGGCGAAAGGATGCAGAGGTACCTGTTCTTTTATTTTACTTCTGTTCTACTCCTTGATGATCACATGGATAGGAGCACGGAGAGCTATGTCTCAGAATGTCACATGTGTCCTTTACCTACTCCCGCTCATAGTCATTCTCATAGTGGCATAAGAGGTAAGACATTATAGGGAGATTCCGTTTGATGAAATAAAATGTATCACTGTTTTTAGTGGCACTTTTCATTAATAGTGTATAGAATATTGCTACTTATCCTTAATTACCAGAATTAAATTTATCTAAAGTACCGGTAATACTCAGCACGGTGATACCTGTCTTCATCAGAGCTAGCGGTAATTAGATGTGGAAGGGAACTCATATAATTACATCATTGAGGTTAGTTGGTAAGGGTTAGGTTGGCTCAGATCTTGGGGTAACTCTCCCTTGACAGCTGTAACTCTGTATACCTTGTCGAATTGACACTGCTGTGTCCCTCAGCGCCAGGGACCTTACTAATTTTGATTGCAAGTATATTGTAAGGTCCCCAGAATAACCAATTTTATTATGATCTTGCCCATGAATGACTTGTGGTTAATTCTGCTTCCTTCCCATCTTTCTGCTGATACATCTATCTAGTTCTTGTTGACCTTATGGGTCTGTACTGGCAACCATGATGACATTAAAACTCTGATTAACACACATGCACACAAACATTCACACAATAACATACCCTGACAAACACATGCACACACAAACGTACCCAGACATATAGACTAACATAACCAGACGCACACACATACTAACGTATCCAGACACACACACACACATTACGTACACAGACACACATACCAGCATACCCAGACACACGCATACATACTAACATACCAGACACACAGACACACATACTAACATACCAGACACACAGACACACATGCTAACATACACATACACACAGATACACATGCTAACATACACAGACACACGCACAAGCTAACATACCCAGACACACATGCTACTTACATACCATGCAAAGCTTCATCTTGTATGTGCTGTGGGGTCAAGCATCATTACGTGAACATGCTGAGCCCGGTCTCCTCTGTAAAATTAAGGCAATACAGAGATAAGTCTGGGACTCAGGACTAACCTCTTTATCCCAACTCCCCTAGCAAACCTCCATCTTTCTCCCCACCCTGCATACACGCATTGTATGGGGAAATCGGAACTTTCGTCTTATTTAATTAGCTAAATTTACCTTTTTTCAACAAAATAATTGCTATTTAGCTGAAATCTCTATTCTTTAAAAACATAGAGATATATTTCTAGATGGAAACAGTAAGTAAATTAGATCTCCAAATTGTTCACACATTGTGTTAATGTTAAACGTGTTCTTTTGTGGCTGAAAAAAAACCAGGAATATAATTTGTTTATTTCTCATGATATTCCTAAACTTCTTTGGAAAATCTGCTATTTTTTTCTCTTCTATAACTTTTGCAATCTGTTTTCTTTTTCTTTCATAAGCTTTAATTTACACCACTCCGACCAAGGAACATAAATTGAATCCTTGGAGTACTGTGCAATAGGGTATTTTCAACTAGATTATTTCAGCTAAATTTTATTTACGAAATGCAATGTATTGTGAAGTAAATTCACCCCCCTAAGGCATTCTCAGGATGGGATGTATTCTGGGCATCTGCCTTACAGCATAATAGCTTCTATCTGGGAGAAAAAAAGATCTCTAACAATCATCAAGTACTTTGTTTTTCCTCGTCCTCAAAAGAGGTAACATAACCATGGCTTTCAGAAAGTTTTAGTTCTACTGATAGCAAAAGACGGTATGGGTTACTGAGGGTTCTACTGATTAGGGATTTAAATGGGCTGGTCATCCCCAAATGCCATGGCTAGGAACAGTTCTATACGGTCCTTAGCAAAGAATAAGATTAGCTGTAGGGTATATATTTCCTATCCAAAATGGGACAGATTTTAATGATGTGGATTGGGTTCCTTGCAAGCATGATTGACCCAGAGTCCACTAGGATTAATAGTTGATTGACAGACCTCCTGGTCAGTGCCGTCTTTTTGGAGTGGCTCTTTTTCTGTGGCATACCACCACCCCCTTAGTCCCCTCTCTGGCTGTCACCTACCCATGGCTACATCTTATATCAACTTGACTCAAGATTTCAAAGTACACTTTTATTTCAGATTAGGCCAAATGTGCTAAACTCAATTTTGATGATCATTTTCAGCCTCAAGTAAACAATAAGCATATCTGAGAGGAGTTATTAAAGCCACTAGTTGCCTCAATATGTTTCCATTTTTTCCCCAGTCTAAACTCCTTCTCCATAGAGAGCGATGGAGGATACATGGATATGAGTAAGGACGACCTCTATTACGTGCCAATGTTAAACCTACAAGATGAAATCAAATATGCTGACATTGAACCTTCTAACTATGGCACTACATATGAATTGGAGAATTATTCCCCATCAAGTGAGTATCCTTTTATAAGATTAACAAGACATTCAGTATTGGAAGATGTTAAGTGATGGGGAATCTGCCTTTTCTGTTCACTATTGCAAGAATTCTGCGTTTTTACAAAAAGAATGATAATTATTCAAGACCGATAAGACGAACAAAAGGAGGGCTCATTTTCTTTAAAATAATTGACGTCACAAAATAAAAAAAAAAGTGTAAGGCCTACTATTCATTGATTTAACCTAATATTAGTTATTATTAATGCTGCCTGATCTTGGGTTGGGTTGTTCACATACCTTTTTGTATGAAATGGACCGTCGTTTGGCTCCCTGTGGGACCCCATAAACTGTCACACATTATTACCATCACAATTTACTTATTTATAACCATGCTGGTTTTACAAAGCTCATTAACAAAGGATTCTGTGGTTTATATATTGTCGGTTTATGTACTTTTGACTGTTTACAGTTTTGCCATTGGTTTATTTACTGGAGGTATTGAAATTATGTGCATTTTTGGCCAACTATGTCCATTCGTATTGTATCAAAATAAATTGTCTCTGAAACCAGGCCTATGTTTAATTTGGCCATTCGTCCGTAAGTAAACACAGGGAAGGATTTATTTGTACTTTGTCACTAGACTGTGAGTGATGTAGGATTTGGCTATACAACAGTTTTGAATTTGTTTAAAGTACATAAAAGTAGTTATTTGAAAGACTGGGAAAGCTTAATGTGAGGAGCGGCTACAAGCTTCTCACGCTTCTCCTCTGGAACCTGCCAGATGAGCGTAGTTTTAATTGTCCGGTAATCACTCTGTAATATCACAGTAGCCATCGGTAAGAGAGCCGTCGTATGACTGAGGCTGATTTTTATCAGGGATCAAGCCAGATTAATGGCCGTGTTCCTTTAAGAGATGACTTTTTCCGGGAATAAGAAATGAGTACCCATTTTCAGTATGCCGAGCTGCCCAAGTTTGATTATAGATCCCTCGCAATGTGTTATCCCCTGTATCAATCAGTCATTTAGTTATTCAATATGCCATCTCCACCTTTCCCATTGCCTGATGTCCCTTATACAAAATGGACCACGTCTCGATTTGTTTCTTTTTGCATATTTGCACAACTAACAGAATCCTGGCTCTAGTTATTGGGATGGCTGAGAGTTATGGGAATGACAGCTGTGACACTATACCTTTTTTTTTGGTCCTTCATTTTGTAGTAGTTATTGACGACTTCAACCTTTTATATTTCTACATTAATGAGATTTTATTGCATAATAATATATATTTTTTTTTACTTAAGCTCCAGAGAGGACAAATAATTCCACGCTTATAAACGAATCCCCAGTCCTAAGCTTTACTGATTTAATCGGCTTTAGCTACCAAGTGGCGACCGGGATGGAATTTCTGGCGTCTAAGAATGTAAGTAGATTTTTCCATGATTCCTCTGGTAGAAGGACATTAGATTCCTGTAGTCCTTTCTTGTAGGAAGTGGAAACCTGCATCCTAGACTACACCTGGTTGTTTTAGTAGCCTTCGGGGCCACTGGCTGTAATCAGCCATGCATTTTCTCTGTAAAGTTATTACCAAATAATCGATCATCTATCTGTCTATCTATCTATCTATCTATCTATCTATCTATCTATCTATCTATCTATCTGAATATTCCCTTTTTTATTAGAAAAAATATAATTTTTTAAATCAAATATATTTCCTATTTGCCACATTTCTCTGACATTTGCTTAAAACGTTTCACAAATTATTTTTAAACATGTTTTCCATTCGTTTTTTTAATGACCTTATTATTGAGTGATGTGGCTATTGAGAGAGGTGTAGCTGTTTTAGCAATACTGGAAAAATATACCTGCATCTTAGGGAACATTTTTATTAACAAGTAGGAAAAACATTACTAGTCCACACAATGTTAGTAACAGAAACACAAAAACGTTTCCTCCTATGTTATATATCGTCACTTGGTTTCTATGTTACAGTACCGAAGTAGCTGGCTATAGAGAGATGCATGGTTAACCTGTTTTAATTCACAGTGTGTTCATCGTGATTTGGCTGCAAGAAATGTGCTGATCTGTGATGGGAAACTAGTGAAAATTTGTGACTTTGGATTAGCCAGAGACATCATGAGAGACTCCAACTACATTTCCAAAGGCAATGTAAGTCCTTTTTCTAAATACAAGGTCCATGCCTGTCTTGAATTAGGGGTTACGCTTGTGGAAGTGGGTGATGTGTCATTTGACCATGTGGTGGTACCCATTTTTTTACAAGTGTTACCAATTGTGTTGCTGTTAGAAAATTTGGGGATTTTAAAGCACATGTCATGTCTCAACTGGAAAGCACGGGTGAAGTTGCTGATACATACAATTAAGTGAATATGTCAGTAAAAAAAATTACATTAGGGGGCTAAGTATCTGAGGTTTGCATTTTTCCATGAAATGTGCCAGCGGTACTCCTTACAGTGCCTAATGACTTTCACAGCCTTTTCCATGGAGAAAACTCATCGAGGTTCCTTCCAACCTCAGAACCAGACAAGCTGCGGGGAAACCGTCTGAAGTGTTTTAACGATGCCCAACTAATGTCAACTTGAGACAGCTCACAGAATGTGGGTCCAGCACAAAGTTAATTCACAGAACAGTAACAGCTGTTAATTCCCCCACACATTATTGCTAAGTTTTAATTAACATGAAACTAGGAATTAGCAAATAAACTAAATCATGCTAAAAATCATACTATTTACTGCACCTTTTCTATTTCTTCTACTTTGCCAATTGTCCCCAACCCAAAGTCAAAATCTTTATCTAGCACAGCAGCAGGCTCTCTTGAACATGATGTGTAGACAGTGTCTCTCTTGCAAATGCATGACGGGATTCTGCTAAATCCTCACCATATGCATTTGACACCAATCCACACACACATACACACACATACACACACATATATACACACATATACACACACACACATACACACACACACAAATATACACACACACACACATACACACATACACACACATGCTATTTTCTGTGCAGAAGGCATTTTCTACCAAACAGATATCCTGACATGTGATATCCTTACTGACAGTCAGTACATATGTGGAACGTACTCTTATTGATTACAGTAGAAGCACTTTCCTGTCACTGAGTGGTTGTCTCAAGCGGCCAATCAGTGGCAAGAATCATCAGAATATGCAGGTGGATGGGGAGCTGCAGCTTCACCCTAAGTACCCCTTTTCCTCTCTGTAAAGAATGCATATTAACTCATAGTATACTCTTTTTTTCGATGGTGCTGTCAGGGACTGTATCCTGTCCCTTTGAGAATCTTGGCAGGTCTAGGAAAAAAACATTTACAATAACGGCTGTGATATAAAGTATTCTATACAGTTGGACAAGAATGTTGTAAAATGACTCTCCCAACAACAGAAAACTTGTTGGGAACAAACTGTATAAATATTTACACCTACAATAAGGTGTTGGTGTGACTTTAATATCTCTAAATGAGAGCCTGTTTCCATGATACAATTAAAAGATGGAATATTGAGTTAACTTGTATGAATTCTATCATCATAATTCCATTTTGGGCTCTTTTTGTCCTCAGCATCTGGAAAGCCCCACTGATACATGTCTGAAAGCCAAATTACAACATGCAAACCAGGAAGTATCCATATTTAACATCAGAATTAAAGCAGAAGTAGAATTGCACAATCAGCATACCCATGTACCTAACAGATTTTAAACAATTGTCCTTGAGACATCTGCAACTAGAGCTGAGTATTAAAAGGGCCAAATCTACAGTGAAATAGTTGGAGATATGAAATGAGATATTCTTACAGACGCCAAGACTTGTAGACATAAGTATTCTGCTTTGTTAATAATCACAACATTTGGATTATGTTAAATTAAAACGAATTATAGATCATACAGGAACATACAGAAAGTTTAAATGGTATAGAGAAAAAATTCACATGGTTTGGACCTTCATAATGTACAGCTAATGGGGTAAGAAGATATTTTTACCATGAATCACATGACCCTCGCTGTCTGCCAGACAAAGCCTCAAAGGGGCAGGTATCAGTGAATGGACCATATGGAACATTCTTATACTGGTATCTGCTACGTGTGTTTGAACTGCCACCATTAATTTATGACCACTTAGATTTTTTTTTTGTAACTATACCCATTATATACAGTTTCAAATTAATCTGAATTGTAATTTATATGAAAAAATGTAACTTGTGTGATGTTTCCATTGTAGACTTTCCTGCCTCTTAAGTGGATGGCGCCAGAGAGCATTTTCAACAATTTGTACACAACACTGAGTGATGTCTGGTCATTTGGAATCCTACTCTGGGAAATATTTACTTTAGGTACGTTTAAACAAAGTTAAAGAGGTGTGTACTTCGGGAACACTCATCTGTTCTCACGGTGGGTTCTTTTATTGTGTGTGTGGACATGCTCACTACCTCCAAAAATTTCCTGCCACCAGTCCAGTTTCTGCCCACTAAAGGCTGTCTGCGACTAGAACTGTCCCTACATGAAGGTAGCCTACCCCAGGAAAGCCCCATGTGTGCGTACTAGCATTGTATTATACTCAAGGCTTGAGGCTTGCAGATAAAATGGATTTAAGGGATTTCACTATATCTTTATTTTTTTTTCCATTGTTCATTAACGTTTTGTCAGTGTATAACAGAAAACCTTTAAACTCTCGTTCACGTAGGTATGTGCAGATCAGTTCCATATGGGATAGAAATATGTTTGTGTTTTTATTTTTTTTAATTTTTAAAATCATAGGTGGGACTCCGTATCCTGAGCTACCGATGAATGAGCAGTTCTACAATGCCATAAAACGCGGTTATAGAATGTCAAAGCCTTCTTATGCGTCTGATGAAATGTAAGTTTGAGCTACTTGAAGGAAAAATTATAAATTTGGACCTGTAACTGACCATCCGACCCATATACTAGTAAATAGGTACGGGGTCACCCAGTTTTGGGCATCACTTAGCATTGCAGAGGCTTAGGTTTTTTGTTTGCTCACTTGTATCTGATCAGTGCTAAGGTCTGATAGATGACAAAGAGCGTATGTGAATCTCTAGCAGAAATACTGAGAAAGAAACTAAGATCCTTCAAACGCAATGCTCGCCATGTTCTTCCTAAGAGAAACAACGTTGTCAACCTAGAGTGACCCTGCTAGACAATCAGTACTGATTTGCACCGAGGTGGAGGACTTTTCTCCGGTGACAAGAGTCTCCCAAATGCCTTCTGTGAAATGTATTTTATTTATTGAGATCACTGACTGCAGTACAGAGTTCAGTGGTGAACAACCCCAGTCTCGAGGGCCATAAATAGGAATATCTTAGCCTGAAAACAAGCAGTTTTTCTGTTATGAAGCTTGGATAGCCAATAATTATGTCTGATGTGTGGTCCTCAAAGCCTAAAGCACCTCTGTCTTTTGTGAATAGTGCTAAAAAAAAAAAGCACCAAGGTTTAGAAGTTTAAAACTGGAGGCTCTCAAGTTAATGATTGTTACAGTATCCAAGCTTTTGATTTTGAAATCCCATAAAACCTCACTCTGCCAAAGTAAAAATGTTGCAGAAAGAGCAGTAGTAATTGCTTACCATAGACCAATACTATTATTGTTATTATTAATTGTAGTATTATTATTATTCGTGTCTAGTGGCTACTTGTGATACTTCTGTTAATGCATTCATCACTCCATAATAGAATGAATTCTACTGCAGGTATACATTTGTGTATGTTTTATGTTCCCTTTAGTTATGAAATTATGCAAAAATGTTGGGATGAAAAGTATGAAAAGAGGCCTTCTTTTACTCAATTAGTGGCTCTCACTGGAAACCTACTAAGTGACACTTACAAGCAGGTATGGTAAACTTTCTACGTCTTTACATTATTTAGCATTATTCTTTATAAGCTATAAAGAGATTTGATGGAAGTGATAGAAAATCATATCTGCATCTGTTTTAATCCTAGTTTCTCTTTAACTATATTTTTCAGAGATACAAAAAAGTGAATGAAGAATTTTTACAGAGCGATCACCCTGCTGTAGTTCGTGTGATGCCCAGAATAACTAAAACCAACAGCTTTGTACATGGGAGAGGCTCTGAAATTATAGCAAATAATATTCTGTATTCAGTAGTGGAGCCAATTGACAGCAATGACTATATTATTCCTCTGCCGGATCCCAAACCTGAGGATTCAGATAATGTTCTGAATGAGACTTCAGAAAGTCGACCAAGGTAAAAGCATATTTTTTAAATCATAGGTCCTTTTCAATGATTTGTTTGATTTGTTTAGGTTATTTGAGGGGTATGTGCAGTGATCTGATTTGATTCAGCTGTCCATTATATGTAAAGCGCCCTTATCGCACCACATTAATGGTGTTTAAAACTCCTATACATGCACAGTACTTGAGTCTCCATGATTTTCAGTGAAGTTAAGCATCAGCCTTGGATGACAGGACTCCCCAACTCTCTGTAGACTGTAAGGTTGGAAGCAGGGCCCTTTTTAGCTAATGTACCGGTTTGTCCTGGACTGGTATATGTATTGTAAGAAAGGCTGCGTAGATTGTTGGTGCTATATAAATAAAAAATTATAATAATTTACAGGTCTGCAGAATCTAGAATGTAGCAAGCTATGGATCTATACATTTAGGTGAAATAATGAAAGTTGTGTAAAAAAGAATCATGAGGAGGTCACTAAAATGTCTGTAATAGGTTCCCCCGAAAGCTAAACACAGGGTTTCCTGGAACAATGATACATTTTTATGAATCAGCGAAGTAAACATTGTTTAGGATATTTGCAACCTCACTCACCTCACTAAACAATGATTTCAGTTTAATAAATCCCTAATCAGATCACTGAACACCAAGTCAAGTCAGATTACACACTTTGTTTCATCTAGATGTGTATTGTTATGTGTTTGCTGTGTGCTGTAAAACAAAAAAGGGGCAAGGCTTCATGGTTCTGCGGAGTATTTCACAAAGAAACACCTTGCAGAACTTAAATATTTACTATAAAGTAGAAGTAATATTAAAAAGTAAATCCTCATGACTGTTGCAGCCACTAAACCATCTCTAGAGCTACGCTTCTGGCTACCCCTGATTTTGTCCCGATCCTGGAGAGCTGACCCATTATTCCTGCGCCCCACATTCCACAGACCGGCCTAATGACCTGTAGACGCTCACTCAAAGCTCCGACATTAACACTTCATTACCCATGGCTATGTTTTTTTACGTCTACTGTTGCAACTTTATTTTTGTAGGAAGAAAGAAAAAAGCATTTCATATTACTAAAAAATAGAAGTGGAAGTGTGGTTTCATTTTCCGGAACTTGATGTTTTGCCCACAATAATGAAATAAATAATGAAAGAACACTTAAATGGCTCAAAAAAAAAAGTATGCCTTATATTAAGTTTTGATTTTGTAAACATTGCAACATGAATTTGGAAATACAGGTCCATAAACTGGGAAAATAAAACCTTTTCTAATTAGGGCAACATTTTTTCACCTTAATTTCACTCTAGTTATACTCATTTTGTTCAGTATCTTACAACTGTATCAAACGTATTTGGATACAAGTGGCTCCAATTTCTGTTTATGAGCGTGAAATATGGAAAAAAAAAAGGTTAAAAACTATACAGTTCTTGACTTTTTACACACATACTTCTTTGTAGTATACAATTATTATTGCTTGTTTTTTACTTCTTTGTAAGTTTGTTTCAACAAAAGTTGATAACATTTTCATTACATATTTGTTTTTGTTTTCCAGCTCTGTGTTACATGAAGGTAATACATCTTCAACAATATCGTGCGACAGCCCTCTGGAACAGCATGGCCAAGACATAGAAAGTGAAGTCTGCCAAGAAGATCAGCAGCAAGATACAGAGGAGAGCTTTTTGTAACCTCCATCATCATAAAGACTTTCAACGACAGCTCAGCTTTACAGCAAGCGATATGTTTCATTCCAGAGAAAAAGATGCTGAGAATATAGAGCTAAATGATGAATTAGTATGCAAAGAAGTAACTGAATATTGAAGACAGACCAAAGGAAATACCAGCTGAATACATACTATTCTATAGGCAATGGTTGATAACTATAGTTCTTTATTATTAAAGAGAGATGCATTTTCTATATGAAAAATATATTGTAGGATGCCCGATTTGAATGACCCTATGCACAAAAAAGGCAAACAAATACGATGAAGACGTTTTTGGAGTTGGGGCAGATGTGGTACAAAAGTTTGGCTGATTCTTGGACTGGGTCAGAATGGACAAATCAAGTTCAGGTCCAACATATACATCAAGTTCATTGTCTTAAAAATGCCCCTATCCTTTGATGCAGAACCCGATTGACATTATTTCCAAGGTTTTTTGTATGGGTAAAATATCCATCCTTGTTCCAGAAGACATGGTCATATTTTTCAGACCTGAAGGATATCACTGTGGTCCACAGCCTATTGAGCATGAAGGGAATTTTGGGCCTGTACAAAGCTGTAGATCCAAAGCAAAAGATGTCATTGATCTGTTAGAATTCTGTTTTACAAAGTGGTACTTTTGTTGAATATACGTTTTTTGTTCACATTTTGTTCAGTAATGCACAAAATCAAGTTGGTCTGAAATGGCCATTCATGGATTTGTTGGGTACAGTATGTAGTATTGAGAGGATAAAGAGCTAACTTTAGAATGAAAGAAAAGTTATTTGACATGGTATTAAAAATGGAACAGGTAATCTGTCACATTAAGTACTCAGTAAATCTAAAGTCATTTATTACATTTTGGAGATATTTTATAGTATTAGGCTAGTTTAACACAGCAAAGCTGAATTCATTTAAAATGGTGGCAATTACTGAATAACTAATTACTTTATGTGACAAATCTTCTTTTTCCATTTTTTTTAAATATTTTTTTAACCATAAATCTGCCTTAAGGTTAGCAGGTTCTTAGCGCCTAACCTACTGAATACAACCAAATTATTTTGCAATCAAATATTCATTTTAAACGTATTTTATTTTTGAGCTTGTTCTATTTTTAGAGCTACTTATGATTTTGTTCATTTAAGATGAACCTATGTGCAATATATATAGGAATGAATGCTTATTATGTAGATTTAGAGAAAAATATGTTATGCACAAAGTATTAAGAGATGCACTACCACTTTCCTGCATATTATCTTTTTCCACATCCGTTTCTAATCTTACTAAGGAATACATTATTTCAAAAACAAAAGAAGTAATATGTGATTTGGTCTCCCGTTTTGTATTTACAGAGTAGAAACTCCAGGTACCGCAGATAGCAATTTATTTAAGAATATTTAAAAAGGACCTTATTTCCTTTTTATCTAGGTTTATGGATAACAAGCACCGCGGCATTGATGTATACTGTACATATGCTATGCAGAAACAAGTATAATAATTGCTTACAAAATAAGTATAATAATTAGTAATATAGTAGCATTTAGAATTTTTACTTAAATACACAATTAGGTATCTGGTTTAATATTTTTTCATACTCTCGTTATTTAGCTGCTGCCGCTGAAGGTGATAAGAGCTGTAATGTTTGTATGATGTGGAGAAACTATTTTCCCGCTTTAATACTTAGTTTATGTAGATCACATCTGCCTTTGCACCATATTGCATTATCAAATTATAAAGTAAAATGTATAATAATTTTTGCAACAGATAACCAGTTAACAGTAAAGACAGCTAACACATTTAATTGTACTATTACGCATTTAACTCCAGCATACAAGCAGAAAACATATTTTCATTTGAATTGTTCACATTTTGGCATTTTCAGAAGCTTAATGCAAATCCTAAGTCCCACATTTTACAGTTCCACACAATAAATAAACCTATTTAATGAAGTTTACAGATAAAAATAAGTATTATGTATATGAAAATAATGTTATGTGCATTCTTTGTGGAAAAATTCCTCTCTGTTAGGTTATCTCTTCCCTGGTGTAGATTGGTACAGGCAGCCTTGTTGAAGATAGAATGTAATATAATATTTCTGCTACCGACGATACAGAAGAGAAGGTGCACTATCTGTATGGTATCATAAACCTTAAAAACCTTTAAAAACATTTTTGTAATGAAAAAAGCCTAAATCTTGTTTTCCCGCCATATATAAGTATGTGCTGTGGTACAGAATTTGAAATTGTATATATTTGACTGAATCAAATGCATGAATACATTTTATACTATATCTATATTTTTCTAATAATCATCGTCTTACATTATTACATTATGTAGTATTTTGTATGTTACGGGATTCATGTTTGCATAAAGTGATATACTTGTACAAAAAGTTGCATGGAATCATGATGGCATTGCTGAATCTGGCTGAAAATTATTTTACCGCAATCTATGTTCACTAAGATATGCGTGCTTGTGGCAATAATATATATATTTCACAAGTACTATGACCCGAGGCGACAATACATATGTTTCTACATTTTACCACAGCTGGCTTCTTAAAGTACCATGCATGTGTGATTCTCAGTCACAAAATGGCCACCTTACTCAAGCATCTTCTCCTGGACAATAGTGTCCATGTTCATCACAAAGTCCTAAGTCTACATGGACCTCACTAAGGTAGAGTAAGCATATAACGGCAAGAGGTGGGCGTTTTGTGAAGTATTAGTAGGGACTGAAGAAAAATACTACATGTCTTAAGACACGTGGTATATGGATAGCTTTCCAATAGAAGAGGACAGCACTTAGTTGAATACAACTGTGAAAGTATTTTGTAAACAGCAATGATATATTGATATGAAAATGGGAACTTAAAAAAAAAATCAGAGCCTGCGGTAACTGGATTTTTTTTTTAAAAAACAGCTGGTTGCACAATTCTTACAACGACCAAAATATTGTGCAATTCTAAATTACCACAAGCCCAGCTCACTCCTTGCAACCATGTTACTGTCTAGTCGACCTTGGAATGATCAAACTGTGCTAAAAAAAAAAATTGGATACATTTATTGTGAATACAATTTCATTTTTATAACGTGGGCTTTATAGCCCTTTCTGTGCCACAGGGTGCCAGAGGATAGAGGCCACAGATTATTCTTTTACAAAGCGACATTCTTCTTTTAATGATCTACTTTCTCCTGTGATGTCAACATGTTCTTATATAAACTGCACAAAGGAACTTTGTATATGTGGGCACTATTTGTATGTTTTATATATATATATATTTGCAGCATTTCACTGCCATAATTATACTAAAGCGGTACATTTATTGTTTCAAAATATTGTGGTTATTATCGAGGACTTGTTTAATGTTCTAATAGACCATATCTGATTGTCGGAATTATTGTCTATACCTTCACTAAGTCTAAAATTATGTTTGGTTACTGCCACACTTGAGTATTGAAAAGAAAGCTTTTTTTTAATACAATGCTTAGTTCCACCTATTTACTATTTCAGTTTGGGATCTCTAATGCAATTAGAAAGTTCTCACCTAGATAATTGCTATGTTTATGTATAATGTAATTTCTATATATGATGCTATCTGTGACTGATCTCCGAAATATAAGATAAGAGGAAGTAGATTTGAATTTACACCCTAATCACACACTAACCCCTTTTTACACACTAACCACGCATGAGTTATGGGACCTGCTAGCGCTCTATAGATGTAATGTAATACAATATTAATGTAATTTGTATATATACATACTAATCACAACAGCTGGATTTTGCAATAGATAATCAGAAGTACTCCTAAAACAAGTTGGAAAATGTATTGTATTTAAGGAGCAGTATAGAAATTTACAAAATAAAATTCTAAGCTCTAGTCTGGATATAGTGAACGTTTTAAAATTTGTATTGTAAAACCAGTTTCTCCAGAAATGCTATGGTTTATGCCCAAATTGTAAAGATTGATAGACAGAAATAATATCCATACTTTTTGCTGTACCTGTGTGTAGCAAGGTTTTTGTTCCAATATTTACAAAAAAACCCCCCATAAACTACAATATATGTATGATTTAAGGTATTAAAAATTAAATGCGTAAGAATGACAGTAAGGCATTTACCATTGCTAAAGTTTTGACGAGTACTAAGATAAGTTGACATCATCAAATTGACCTGAGTTTATCGACCTCAACAAGTTCATGGCTATTTAGGTCAGAGGAAGTCTGAAATGGACTGCATCTAAAATGCTTGAAGCAGAACACCTTGCGGATAAGCAAGTCCTAGTTGGCAATGGAACCAGTAATAACAACTTAAGATATTTGAATTTTGAAGTTAAAACCTTTGCAAGGGGGGCATCTCTGGCTGTTCACTAAGGTGAAAGTGCCGTATAATGATTCCAGTCTTTCATTCTTCTAAGCTTCTAGAATGGGGAGTCTATGGACGCTAGCAAACATTTTTTTGGCTCTGTGAATTATCCATTTAGTTTGCTGAGGATTACAAAGAATGTTTCATTATGATGGCCTTGCGCTATAATGAATGGAACATTCCAGAATTTTGTGTAAAATATATTTTTTAAACGCATTTTAAATAAGAATTCACTATGGATGGATCACCATGATTTACTATCATCTGAAAATGCGTTAAATACCATTTAGTTTGAATTAATGGAATTAAATATATCCATAAAGTAATTAAACCAAGTGTCAAATATATCCTTTGACTGTGACAATGTTACGTAATTGTTACCTTTCATGGATATTGACCATGCCTGCACTTTAAGTAACAAATGCAACATTTCTGAAAATAATAAAATACATAATAGTAAGTTTTTCTGATATATATTTTGCTTTTGTTTTAATAAATTTGAAGTTAAGATGAAGTAAGGCTCTTAGTTAAATCATATTTCACCGGCTGGCCGGTGAACGCATAACTTGGGGCCAGCAATAATTGTTTTGAATCATTAGCATGGCTCTAATTTTGTCCAGATGAGGCGGCGACCCAAGCCTGTCTGAAGGGTGATATGTCACATACAACTCACGGCCAAGCTACTGGTCGAGCGTTGAGTCATAAGTGGGTAACATTGAAATGTGGACTAGTGAATTGATTGAGGGACCACAAAGAAGATCTATTGTTTTCAATTCTGGTTAATACATGTAATGGTCCCGATAACAAAAAATGATACCAAAGACTGAAGCCAATTTTTGTTGCATCATGATTTTATTTATGATGGATATATGTCTTTTTTAATACTGCATACTTTTTATAAATGAAAGGTTTTAATAAAATATTTTATACCGTTTATTACAGTTTCTGGTTCTGACTAAACGCAGGTTAAATATTTCATATAAAGAGTCCTTCGGGCTGGTTGGACAAGACTTTATTCTCTAGGATATGTGTAAAAGCCTCTTGTACTTATTTTAGAATGCTTGTGAGGTCTAAACTAGTTCACCTATACAATCTCCATTACTATTTACCTCTTAACTGTGAAGGTAACTAAACAGATTTAAAAGGCTTAGTCTTTCTCAAGTGTTTGTGTCAGTCTTAAGGGTTAGTTTGGAAAGATAAGCCCACTGCTAAAAGGTGGAAAACTAATTTTATATCATGTTAATACTTAGCCGGAACAGAAGAAAGCGTACAATATTTGTAATGGTGAGACTTCTTCACACATCTTACATGCCTCATACTTGTATAGTTTTTCACATTTCCATGCCTGTTCCTGGAAATGTCACTATTTCAAAACGAGATGTATGAAATATGGTTTTCTTTTTTACCTAGAATAATTCTACAATGTACTAAGAACATTGAGATTCCTGTAATTATTTTGACTTTCAATAAGCATAGCACAGGGGTTTACTGCAATCACAAGCTGTCATGGTGGATGACCTCAATCATGGTACACACACAACTATGTTATCTGCACCAAACTGATAATACTTGGGTTGATCCGCTTTTCTTATAAAGACCTTATTGTTAAGTTACGAAATCACAAAAACAAGCAGGATTCTGAAAACTCTTAGATCAACAATGTTATAAATAAGGACCTTGGCATTTTTTTAACGTGCTAGGGTTGTAACAAAAAATGTACCAGTTCTTTGTTAAATGTAGTTTTATTAAGCTAACTACAATACGTTGGGTAATGTGTAAGACAAACCCAAATGAAACTTTCTAAAAATGTTTTGAAATGCTTGTGTGTACTAATTTGCTTGCTTAGCTCATTTATCATCTCTCAATATTGATATTTCAATAAATAAAACTGGCATATACAGCATCATCAGGGAGTGGATGATTCAAGAACAGATGCACTTCATCAAAGGATGTCTACAACAAGTGTTCTACCACTTGCAGGACAAGGTTAGACTGTAAGCCCACATGTTGACTGTTTTCCTTGTCTTTTCCTTGTGTACGGACTGTTTTTTTCTTTCTGGAACAGCGCTATCTGAAGCTCATCATCACAGAGATATCAACTGGTTTGTGGCACATTGGAAGAGGTTTATTTATTGTGATATACTTTATGCATAGATTCAGAACATATTACACATTGTGTCATGATCCTACCCAGGCTGCGGAGCTGCATATCTCACTCTTGTTTCAGTTTCCCTGTTTTGCTTGAATCCATTCCTGGATTTCCTTTTGCACTGTTCTGATCGCCCATTCCTTGCTTCTGCTTCAGCTCTTTGCTTTTGCTTTGTATCCTTTATAAGATGTGCCCCTCCTGTGTGTTCTGTTTGTCTCAGTCTGCAGTCTAAGGTATGTCTCAGTGCTATGTGTTTGGATTACATGTTTGGTTTGTTTCGTACCTCTGTCAGCAGGGATTAGCGTTAGGACCCACCGTCATTGGCGTACTTTGGCGTAGTGGTGGGCTAAGCATACTATGGCCATAAGATGTGACGGAATCTCCAATAGTTATCAACCAGTCCTAGGCTAGTTTCTGAATTTTTGTGTATCAGTCTGTCCTGTATCCCCGGTAGAGGGGTGTCCTGTCCTGTTCATGTCTTGTTCCATGTAGTGCCCTGTATCATGTATATCTTGCCTATTATGTTTCTTGCCTGGTCTCCCTATGCCTTGCTTGTTATGTTTCTTCTATAACCTCTGCTTAGCTTCCTCACTCCCAGCCTGCAGCATCCTGCACATGAGTCTAGTGCTATGTCTCATGCCTGTTCCAGGGAGCCTGCAGGATTTAACTTCGTTCTGGACTTCATCCGCTGCTATATCTGGGCGCTGGTGTGTGGCTGCACAACCCTAGATGCTCATCACCCGTGTGAGTGCAGTCGTTCCGCACCAGGCCCTGTCCAGAGACTCCGCTACTGCATACTGAACTCCTGAACTCCATCTTTGGGCGCTCTGGGTCATTACGGTCGTCTGTATGGACCCAGTTTCCTGACACATTGACAGACAAAAACATAGAATTGGATACAGAATTTAATGGCGGATCTAACCCATTTGGTCCATCCAGTCTGCCTGTTTTTCCTGAACCAAAGACTTAACTCTTAATCAGTCCTTAATCAGTCTACTTTTAGATTTAAGTCATACGCCTGCCCCATGCATGTTCACTCAGCGTATTAACCGCTACCAATGATGTTATGTGCCTTTGGAAAATCACTAAACTCTTAATATTCCAGATTACTGGCTGACATGTTATTTCTTTTGATTAATGGATGTGTGTGGATAACCTTATTTCTACAGATATCTATGGCAGAGCATATACTACAGACAGGCTAATAGTATATAATTATATATTTAGATACTGCAGTCGTAGTCTCATTCACTCCTGCCATCATTCCATTCAATCCCATTATATTTAACATAGAGTCCCTTTTCTTTTTCTAATATTGTCAACATTTACAGATATTTTGCATGAGTAAATAATGCTAGTTTTTGCATTAAGTTTTGCATTAAGCAGTTTTGCTTTATTAAGAGGCACTTAAACACATTTCATAAGATTTATTTCTATCTTCACCTAATGTATCGGTTAGTCTGTCAATTGTCGTCTTGTCATACCGCTTGAATATATGTATTGTATTAATCGCTGCGTAAATTGTTGGCGCTAGATAAATAAAATATGATAATAATATTAATAATAATAGTAATAATCCTGTCTACTACAGAATGCTAAAGTGCTGCTTTCTTTTTGGCTCATTTGGATAAGATAAATTGATGTTTCCATTGTGCCCAAGATAAAGTAGAGTCTTTACACACATTGATAACTTTTATTGGGCCAACAAAAAAAAAGGTGTTGAGTTAAAGTATGTTAGCTTTCAGAGCCTCAGAGGCCTCTTCTTCAGATGGAAGGTTCATTTGCACAATTTCCACATTTGTGGGGTGAAATCTTTAGAAAACAGAAGTTCCTAATCAGGACTGTTGCATCTGCAAAGTTACTCTCAGAACTTCCTAATCTCTCTAGCAAACAGGAGCTATCTGCAGAAGTCCAAGAGAAGAAGACAGGAGGGTGCGCAATTCAGAAAGGGCTAAAAATGGGAATAGCAGCGCTGGCCCTGCTGCTCACAATAAACATTGGATATGGTAGGTTCCAAAATTTATATTTTTCTATTATTATGTAATACGATGTAGATGTAACAGCAAACTTCTGTCTTTTACAAGAATGTTAATCTATATTAATTAAACTATAATATATATATATAATATATATATTATAGTATAGTATAATATATATAATATATATTATATCAGGATATTCTGTCTAATAATAATTGCTGGTTTTGATCTGTCATAAATGCAGATTTATTATTATCATTATTATTATTATTATTATATTACCGGTTTGACATTTAAAAAGAACAATTATAATCTGATTTACAACAAAAGCAAGGCATGCTATGCAAGAGAATTATGACCTGCAACTGATACAAGATACATAATAGTTCTGTGTGCTCGTACAAATCATTTTTTAAACCTAAATAGATGAAATTTACCTCTAATTGAATTAGTTGTCTCTGAAGAAGAGAGAGGGTTTTCAGTGGAGAAATGAAGTTAAATCTTGATCCTTCTAATATAAGGCACCTGATTAGATCAAAGCAGTAATTCAGAAACATTACTCTTGCCAAGTTATTGAAAGGGTGGTCATGCATTAGTGACTCGTGTATATTAACCGAATAACAATTAGTACATCGCAAGTGATATTACATCTGCTTTGCTTTCCAAAGGTAATGATCTTGGGTTTTTTTTCTGCATCTCATCATTAAAGGGGGATAATTTTGTTTTAGGTTAGCTCTGACAAAAAAACTAGTTTTAGCTGCTTATATTCACATAAGCGTCCTTTATCTGCGGACCTGAAGGCAGCCATTGTTGGCCGTCATGTTATTCTTTGGATGACACCCTGCTCCAAAACACCACACGGAGGGGATTCTTATGGCTATTCTAATGAGTCCATTCCTTCGTAGACTTTCTTTAGTAAGAGCGTCATGCTGGGTAATTAATAATGAGCCGTTGTATTGTCTACCATATGAAGTATTATAATTAGTCAGGGTGTTTACCTCTTAGATTGAGCTGAGAATAGAGAGCTAGAAAACCAATGGCTAATATGCAGCTGTCTAAAAAAAACTATATTATACAAAAAATTACAAGTAAAAGAGCACAATATTTTATATTTTTAATCGGATGCTAGTAAAAAAGAAAAAACAGTACAAGTTTCCCATAAAAATATATTTTTTAGAACAAGCTACATAACTTTACAAGCTGTGCTTAGTAGAGACGTGTGTTATCACAGAAGGCGTTTAGGAGAATAAAAATAAAAATTCAGCTTATTTTTTATCAATGTATCCTGCTTTAATTATGATTTGGTACAAGTGAAACTTGTCTTTGTTTTTTTTTTGTTTTTTTAAATGTCGGTAACAGGTCGAATCATGTGCCTTAATGTAGATAACAGCTGGTTCCTGTACTGTTATGTAATGAGACGGACTGATCCCGCAACAAAGCGTTTTGGCAGGGCATGGATTTATTCAGCACAATCTGGTTTACTCTATAGTAACTTTTCTGTACAGTCGTACAACTAGTATCATCTTGCCTTTATTGTTACTGTTTGGAGAAATCATGAAGCAACATAACGCTTTTTGTCACGTTATTGAAAGAATTGTGTGGAAATTGTTAATATTTTATTAAATGACTCAAGTTTGAGTTTGTTACGTAGTTAAAAACAAAATAATTATTAAATAATTATTTGAAAACCTAGAAAAAAAAATCACGGACAATATTTACAATTTAACTTCTTTAAGGAGTTATTTACTAAATCTACATTGCAATATAAAAAAGAAGCATTTGTGCCACCCGTGCTTTTGTTTTCTTTGACTCATATACTTATTTATGTAAGGCATGCAGGTTTACGCATACTATAGGGATTCTTAAATGTTTACTATAATTATTATACCCCAAAATATTTTTTTAATGACATCTGTGGGGAGGTCTAGAAAGAGGGCTCATAAAGTAAGATGTAAAATCACAAACTTTCAAAGCCTTTTTTTGGTGGAGTGAGGTGTGAGGAAGCTTAGTCTACTCGAGATCTTTCTCTGAGGACATTGGTGCCCCTGATGGACACTTCCAGGAGTTTTACATGCTTCTGCAAAGTTTTCTTCTCTATCAAATCCAGTGGGTTTTCTGGAAGCGTTTTGGTTCACCAGGTGAACTAAGTTTGTTTCTAAGCAATTATGAAATAAGTGCTGTATGTTAAAACAAATATACTAAAATCACGTCTTACAGTAGTTTGTGATTCCTTGAGACTGTAAGCTTTACCCAATGTATCAGTTCTATTTTTGTCATATACCCTTTGAATGTATGTACTCTTAAGAAGCGCAGCGTAAATTGTTGGTATAAGTAAAAGATAAATTATTTAGTAAAGAGGGAGATTGAAGGTAGATAGAAGTTCAAGTTTCCTGACTTCAGTATGCATTATGAGGGACAGTAAGCATCTCTGAATTAAAAGCTTGTTTGTCCCTGTATCATACCTAGTTAAACTGGAGTGGGAGAATGTTTTAAATATTATCGTACAGATTTAACCATTTATTATGCAGGGCCACCTCAGTCCTCATTATATGAAAAGCTTACTGGAGTTGGCCCCTTCATAACACATAATAAAGTTAGAGTTGAAAAGTCCCAGCTCAGTGACTAACCCCTAAATGTGTCTAGACGGTTCAGGTAATGCTACATCTTGTTATATAAACATGTAAGCCTACTAAAAGGTACAATCACAGGAGGAGATGGGGTACAGGCTGGAATGGACTACATTTAAGCCCTCTTTGTCCTTCTGCCACCAGAAGTTCATGCCTAGTTTGCCTAGCAGGGGATCCAGCCATGGAGACACTGCCAGGGCATGCAAGTGTTCAGTGGGGCATGTATCCTTTCTCGGTTACTTTTATTCATTTTCAATGAAGCCGTTCAGGCAGGACGTGATGGACTGGATAATGTACAGAGAAACCCTATTACTGGGCCACATGCTTGTGGTTACCAACTTCCCTTCCCAAACCCTTACCAGATACTCAGATACTACCTTCACCTATAAGGTTTAAAGAAGTGTAGTATACAGGTACATACCGTGTTAGCCGCAGAAAGAGAGAGCAAATTGGGTAAAGATAAGCTTCCGAGAGTAAATAGGTCTCTTCTTCAGACATTGCATACAGGAAATTGTAAAGATTATTAACAATCAAAATTGTTAGTGTATTCTGGTTGTACAGCACCACATATAATGCATAGTTATATTAAGCACTGGAGCCCTTAAAATAACTTTTAATTTTGGGGGCAACATTAATTATTGTTCATATGTCACAATATCGAAGCAGGAGAAACGTGGAAAATAAGGGCTGCGTAAATGTCTGACAACACAAATAATCTCCATGGAGCAAAGTTGCACAACAAAGATATTGTCAAAATGACCAAATATTACCATAAATAGAGGAAGCGTGGCTTCTCCATTTTCCCCCCAAAACACAATTCTTTCCATGATGCAACCGCATGTCACGGCTGTGAGCGACATTTGTAAAAAGGATTAATAACCTGGGCCATTCTAGTAGCTCTTGAGAAAACCAGAAATTTAATGACAAATACTGTCAGCAGCTGCTGTTTAATCACAAACTAAATGTACTTGTATATTGTGTTTCCAGGAGAGATTCTGTTTGATAAAGACATACCACGTGGTCTTATTGTTTTATTTATTTAATAGAAAGCATTCGTCCATGGTAACTCTGGGATTGCCTTTGTGTAACACCAGTCTGAAGGTCTCAGGGCAAATGGGGAAATGTATATATGGTATATATCATATATGATATATATATAGTAAATGGAATCCCTTTTGGCAATCGCTTATCCCTACAGCTAGACATACCGTATGATGTTGAACACATAGGCCCACTCTTTGCTATGGATGGTTGCCACTCTATTACTTGTTGATTATAGAAATCATAAACTGTGGAAGCATTACATACACTGAGGTCTGGATTACGTCTTGTACAGTAGTGTCTTTACATTAAAAGCGATTTGACAGGCTACTTTATGTGGCTGTGCATTAATGCTTGATATATTGAATTACTACAACAATAATAATTGTAGGGTATGCTAAAAAATCAAGCAAAATAATATCCAGAGAACACATTCTTTTATGATACTAGAAATAGTTTATTACACAAAATGATTAGGTCTAATATTCTAGAACAGCGTACCATGTTTATAAAGTTAATCTCGCACAAATAGCATCATAATGATTTCAGAAACAAAAATACAGCTCATGTACCATGAATCTGCCAAGTAAACACACCAGTAAAAGTGGAGACCCGACATATATCAACATTTCGCTGAAAAGCCTTTATCAATTTAGTATCTGGGTAAGAGACACAAATAAGCCTCATAGAAATACCCAAACACTTAACATCCCACACTCCCATTCGTCTTTCTCTATTGGCTGCCAGTTTAAGATGTAAAATGATGCATAGTGTCACTGTGTCATCATTACTTACTGCTCAATTGTATTTGACGACTCAAATATAATCAAGCAACCCAAAAATAAACAAATTAAAAATCTAAGGAAAATGACCTTCATAGTTACAAAATAACATTTTGGTATTTAATAACATACCCAAAAAACTAAATGTTTTACTATTCTCCATGATACTCCAGTATAATAGCAATAATACAAACAAAAACACATGTTTTGCTCTTTGGACCACTTAAGGACCAGGATTTTTTTACTTCACAGGATCACAGCAATATTTGTTTTTTTTGATATGTCTTTCTTCAACTATTATTTCCCTCTTTCTCATTTAGGTTACCCACACACATTACATCAAATTATAATATCTTGGCGCAGCTTTGCAGGTATAAAATTATACACAGCTAGTAAAAATGTTATAAAAATATTAAAAGTATATTCATTAAGTTACCCTGATTTGAAAACCACCCTATGTTCCTTTATAATTTCATTAATTTTTTAAATTTTCTAATTTTTTAACGTATGTCACAACTCCTCTATGGGAATCCTATCATGACATGCCTGGTACCCCATTGGCCACACAAAGGGGGTTAATGATTTGTTTAACCCACTCTGAATGAGCTGTTGGCCAAGTATCCCAAGTAACCATGTATCCCAGTTTTATTACTTATATTTTATAATATAATAATAACAATAATACCGGTAATTTTAAAATATGGTATTTTCTTGCACGTTTAGCATTATATTATGTATAATAATATGAGTAGCATAACTAGAACAAAACAAAAAAAATTGCCTTTTTTCCTGGGATGAAAATGTGTCCGAACCCCAGGCACTCAAAAGGTTATTTTATGTGCTTCCAAATAAACAACCTTACCACTTCCTTTTTATGAAACATTTCACCTGGAAAATTGTCTTAGCTTCTTAAGGAATAGATTAAACTGACTGGCCGTTGTGGTTAATGGAACAGATTAAAGAGCAATCTATTCAGTCATCATGGTGGAAAGAATGGTCTTAATCTTACACTGGCTCCAAGTTTTTTATTATGGAATTTTACACTGCTATAAAGAGATACATCAGTTCCACCGAGCAGAGACTAAGAAAATGTACATTATTGTCCCAGATGCTATTATCTTGGTATTTTAAGTACACTCGGGAAACTCATGATTTACTAAAATTCCCTTTGTAAACGGTCAGTATGTCCTGGTGACAAAGGGAAGATTTAAACCTTTGATGTGTAGCTAGCTGCACATCAGCACAATGTATTATATAGCCCCAATTCTGCCCTAAAATCTCAAACGCTTTATTATATCACATTGCTAATACACTATTGTTGAGGCAACCACGCTATACTAAAATAGTTAATAGTTGGACAAATACTGAATGAAACCCTGACATGTCAGCATATTTATGCCCATAGTATATTGTGCTTTTGACTGCCTATATAGGCAAAACCTGTTTTTGCTGCCCCCTTGATTCTACCTCTTGCATCCCACCCACTATCTGCCATGGCCTTGGGGACAGAGTCATGTGAGCACATCATACACATGACCTCCCCCAAGGCTCCCTTTGTCCTTTCCTTCACTGTGCTACACATTCAGGTATAGATCAACACATGTAAATGCAGAATGGCAGGTATAGATCAACTGAAACACCACAAGAAAACTCAGCACTGAAGGTATAGATCAAATAAATAATCCATGGAAACAGAATTGAAGGCATAGTTCATGGGTCACACACCCCAAAGGCCAGTCCTGGCACCCAGATTGCACACATAGGACTTACCCAGTACGAGGCATTCTCTGGGAGTAGGGATAAAGAGGCAATTCGCGACACCTGGCCTTTCCTCTTTGTACTCCTAACTTTCTGGAGTAGGTGGGGTAATGCAACATCGCTTTGAGTGACCACACAGGGGAAACCTGGCAGCTTGCAGGGTGAGCTGGATCAAACACAGGCTGACGCTTTGTGGGGTGAGCTGCATGTATGTTAGTGACTGTTTGGGTATGTATGTTAGTGTGTGTCGGCCTGAGTATGTATGTGCATCTAGTTATGTTATTGTGTGTAAGCCTGACATGTATGTGTGTGTCTCTCTGGGCAGAGCCGGCCTTAGGTGTTCTGGCGCCCTGTGCGGACTACTCCTCTGGCGCCCCCCATCCCAAAAAAAGAAAGGAATAAAAACTTGTAACAAAACTTGTAACAAAACCCCAATCACTATATACTACGCCAAACATTGATGTGGTCAAGGCCTACCACTTAATTGTCTGGCTTAGTAGTAGGGATGCACCGAAACGAATTCTGGACTGAAACCGAAAGTGCAGCATTTACCTGGCCAAAACCGAATATGACCCCCCCAACACCATAAAAAATCTAACACTTTTATTTAAAGTAAGTAACACACCAAAATAGGAGAAAACAATTAAATAATATTTATATATATATATATATATATGTCCAAAAATAGTTACCGGCACTCCAGGGACTTTCCAAATAACCACACAAACAACTTCGGTTTTCAAGTCTATATATATCATATATATATATATGATTAACAGCAATCACATTCCTATCATGCCCAGGCATACCCAGATTCCAGGATTTACTCGCAGACTTGGCATGATAGGAGTATGATTGCCCTATCTACCCCTTCTCACTCTCTTCTGCCGTATCTACCCCTTCTCACTCCCTTCTCCCTATCTACCCCCTTTCCCCTGTCTCACTCCCTTCTCCCTATATACGCCCTCCTAACTATCTACCCTTTCCCTCTTTGAAGTTCACTTACCTTTCAGGAGTCCTGTGGTGGGGGTGCAAGGCCTCTGCCTCCCAGCTCTGCCACTGTATGGAACAGTATAGAATGATGGGAGTTATGATGTACTTTTAGAGCATAATTAGATCATGAAAAAGACATTGGAAATGGTACAGCATAACACCCATCACTCTCACACACTTACCAATCCACACATATACCAATCCACACGCATACCAATCCACACGCATACCAATCCACACGCATACCAATCCACACGCATACCAATCCACACGCATACCAATCCACACGCATACCAATCCCCACGCATACCAATCCACACGCATACCAATCCACACGTATATACTAATCCACACATATATACCAATCCACATTTACCAATCCACACATACTAATCCACACATATATACCAATCCACACGTATACCAATCCACACGTATACCAATCCACACGTATACCAATCCACACATATACACTAATCCACACATATACACCAATCCACACATATATACCAATCCACACATATATACCAATCCACACATATATACACTAATCCACACACATACCAATCCACACACATACCAATCCACTCTCACTGAATGCTTTCCTACCTTTCCTCTTTTCTCCTTACAGCTCCTTTTCCTCTTCTTCGTTCTTCTTCTTCAGTTCTTCTGTCTTCTGGGTCAGAGGGCACGGACAGCGGACCTCCGGCTCCCTTGAGTGATGTTAAGCCGGGTTCAAGGGAGATCCGCTCCCTTGCGAGCCTGCTCCTCCAGCGGCGGACATTACTGTCCGTCTCTGGAGGGGTGCCGGGTGCCCCCCTGATGAGCGGCACCGGGTGCCGCTCGCCCCCCCCCCCGCCGCTAGGTACGCTGCTGGCGGCAGCGGTACGCTACGGTGGCGGCGGCGCCCCCTGGAGTGTGGCGCCCTGTGCGGTCGCACAGGTCGCACACCCCAAAGGCCGGCCCTGTCTCTGGGTATGTACATGTGTTGGGGTATGTTAGTATGTGTGTCTGCCACACACACACCTGCCCATAAACACATACATAGAAGCCCTTTTATGCTTATCCCTACAAATAAATATCATGACTTATAATTGACCTTACATGCACACACTTGTTTGTTGTAGCATACAAACGCTTTCAAAACACACACCCTCACTCCCCTTTTTCATAGTTTCTCCCCTATATCATTATCTCTCCCATTCAGCCAATTTCCCCATATTCTCCTTATCCCCTTTTATTTCCCCATTTTCTCTTTAGCTGTAAATCCTCCATTTAGTCATAAAATTCACACCTGATATGTGTGAAAAAACTACACAACAAATTACCATCACAAACATTGATAAAAGCTGGTTTTACAATTAGTGCATGGGACCTGTGTGTCAATTGGATTTCCTTTAGGACACAACAAATGATCACTAAACAAAACATTCTTGCAGAACAAACTTCATAATGCATAGCTACTATGGGGAGATGCTGTTCATGCATGCAGCCATCTGCCGACAACATGTTACTGCACACTACACTTCTACATCTAAATAAATGTGATGATAAATGTGTAGTGTGCTTCTGTATGTACCCAGCAGACAGCAACACACCTGTGATCTATGGGCTGGTGGCCAGGGCCCATTATATGTTCCAGTCTGGTATTGGGTGATGTCCTTCGCTGGCCTGGTTTCATTTTCCATTCAACCCCTAAACTGAGCCATCAGTGAAGTCATGGAGGACTGGTTTTATGTAAGTTAGATGGCCTATTGCATATTGCAGAATTATACCCCAGTGTACTTGAGGGGGCAGTTTGGTTAACTGTGGTTAGAGCATCCAGAATTCTATTAAATGTGGAAATGAAGCTAAAATTGTAACTGCTGGACTACATGCAGCAGTGCTATCTACAAAGTTAAGTATTCATTTTAATATAGACATTTTTATCACTATGCATGTGTATTAACCATATTTTCTGGTTTATAAGTGTTTATATAGTTTTATAGTGAGGACTCTTGATTATCACATTTTTCATGTTTTTAGTCAACCTTTGAATACAGAGCTGCATAAGCCAGTGTAACTTTGAGGCCAATGTCTGGCTATTCTCAGTTTGTGCAATGTGAAGCCAAGTCCACTAAAACACCTCCACCCAATCAATTTCCACGTACATCCAGAAGAATGCTCGTGAAGTATGGCCACAATAAGAGTCTGGCCAACTCATCCATCACTATATCCATTGGTTATGGGGACAATAACAGGGAGGTGTGAAAGCAGAAGTCAAGAGGAGAGCTGCGTGTATTATTGTTAGGGAGAACGAGAACAAATGTCCTTAAGCAATATGTTTCCTGAGCCTTACGAAGTCTATATGTCATTAGTAGGTAACTTCCCCTCAATTCTCATATGGTTCTTAAAGTCTCAGTTCTCTGTCTCACAAAAAATTGATTTTTGCTGAATTATCAAAATATAAAAAAGTAGTGCTGTAGAAACTGTGGTTTTGTATTCTTGCTATTATTGCAAAATACAGTTCTGCATGCACGTTAATTGTTAATATGAGTCAAAGATTAGGCAATAATTATGTACATAACAGTGTTTAATATATGTACTCTCAGGTTTACAATTTCATATAATTCCTCTATTTTAGCAAACCTGCTCAAATTATATGTTAACAGATTTTGCTTTAGTTAATACAGGAAATGATTGAACACTTGTTATTAATATTTGCTATTCTTATTATTCTTATTATTGATTATATAATAGACTGTGCTTAAAATGTGATATAGGTTCTGCATGTAGAATTATTGAACATGCAATATCCCTCCAACATTTAGCAAAATGCCTATTGGGTTTTAAGGGTCTATTTTTCATATTTTGTAAAAAATATAATTATTAGATACGTAACGTTATTTTATATATATATATGATTGAGAAAAATGCATTTTTTGTTTTTATTTCCTTTTATTTGCCAACCTGCCCCCCAGATATTCCTTATACCCCTATATGCCACTCTGCCTCCCAGATATGCTTCTTGACCCCCTATATGCCACTCTGCCCCCCAGATATGCCTTATACCCCCTATATGCCACTCTGCCTCCCAGATATTCCCTTTAAACCCCTATATGCCACTCTGCCTCCCTGGTATTACTTTTAACCCCCTATATGCGACTCTGCCTCACTGATTTTCCTTTTAACCCCCTATATGCCACTTTGCCTCCCTGATATTTTGTTAACCCCCTATATGCCACTCTTCCATTAACCCCCCCATATGCCACTCTTACCCTCCCCCGACTTACTAGGATCTGAGCACCTTCCTCACACTCATTGAGACTTTACTGGTCAGGCTGAATCAGACATTGGGCTCCAGCACACATTGGCTTTCCCACCTATAAGTTAACCTATACTACGTACCTGGAATACTGAAGTTAGCTAATCATATCATTTTGGTAGGGATTTACCATCATAAAACGACTGAGGTTTTAGTGCACCCACTATATATATATATATATATAAAGCAGTAAAGAAATATATATAAGATAATAAATACTATGATAAAATAGTCTTTTGCATTTTAAAACTTTGTTTTTTTTATACATGCTGTGTCTCAATCTTAAAATATTTACATATGTTTTTTTCCCCCTAGGCCAGAGTACTCCAGTTATTGAACCTGCAGGAAATGAAATTGTTATTAAAGCAGGACAGTCTATAATTTTAACCTGTTCTGGGAATGACACCGTGAAATGGGACATTCAGAATTTACCAAACCGGTCAACTGTTATCCAAGGAGGCGTCAAAGCTGTGTTGACTATTACCAAAGCAAAACATACAGATACGAAAACCTACAAATGCCTCTACAGCAAAGCAAACTCGTCTGATAATGCATCGGTGCACTTATATGTGAAAGGTAAAGTGTAAAAAATCAATATTGGCAATTTCAATTGAAATGGTATCAAGAACTCCTTAGAAAAACAATATCTAATTTGGTTATGATTTTCAACCGCTTTGAAATTCCCAGCAACCTACACTTATTCTTAATTTTAATAAATAATCAATTAATTAGTTCAAGTTGCAAGATTACATCACTAGTGGCTGTCATTAAAATATTGTTATACAAAGGTAACGTTTGGTCATGTAACCAATCTCCTGCCAGAGATCATTATGGACACTTTGTTTTGTGATTATCAATAACTGCAGAACAAGAGGATGCTATATATAGATTACTATTATTATTATAATAATGATATATTGGTACTAATACATAAATATGTTCTCAGATTATTATTATTTTTTTTAGATTTAATCAAAATGACTCATATTTTCATAATAATTACTACATGTTTTAAATAAAATATTTCTATGATAATAGTTCACTTGATGAATACCTTTATAGAAGGTAAGCGGGTATTAAAATTGCAATATGCTGTATTTGCTGCTGAACGCACATCCATCCTACTAATTACAGTATTTAGAGATGGTTCATTTTCTAAAAATGGTAAAACAAATATATATTTAAAATTCCAAATTTTGTTTAAAGTTTGCTCATTTTTGTTTGTAATACCATGCTACAAAATGTTACCAATTGCCTGCACTCCCAAAAAGTAACATACGCGGATATTAATTGCAATATACTAGAAAGCAAATCAACTGTGGATGATTGACCTACAAATCAGTTGATTTGCAATAGTTCTACTATGTCTTTTTAATATTACATACAATCAGTTTTTGGATTTTTTTTAATTAGCCATGATGAAACACAATATGTTGTTTTGTTTGGCCAAACTCAACAGGAGAGCGATGTTCTCACATCGGATGAAAGTCCCAATGTAACCCAGCATAATAATTATAAAAACAATTAGGGTGTTTATAAGTGCAGTTAGGAATTTCCATAATGTACCAGAAAAACAGAAACAACAAGATACTAACCATAACTGTGAAAACCACCATCATGTTTTCTACATATTGACTGTTTATATGTTTAGGCAGTCAATACTGGCATACCCAAGAAGAAAGAGTACCAGCTGATGAAGGCGCCGATGCGGTTTTGCCATGTCTCATAACGGATCCCTCAATTCCAACATCTCAGATCTCTCTGCAACCCTCAAAGACCAGAGACAACCAACCAATATCTGCAACGTTTAATGCCCAAAAAGGATTTATTATTCATAATGTGCAAACGGCATATGATACTATTTATACCTGCCAAGCAAATGTGTATGGGGTAATCCATAAATCTGACGAAATTACTTTATCTGTAAGAAAAGGTAGGTTCACCATGTTTGCCACTATAGAAAGCTCTCTTATATAATTAATCCACTTATATAAATATATATATATATATATATATATATATATATATAATATATAAATATATTTAGCTATCATGCACATAGGTACTGAAAAAAAATATTATATTTTCGGTGTATACAATTCACCAGGCAAACAAGGTAGCTTGGTGGATTTTTGCTCAATTGGGTTAGGACAAATTATTTAAAGGGTTGGGAAGAGTGAAAAGTAGCTAGGGCCTAGGTGGGGTTTATGAACACTTCTCCAACTGAGAGTTTGAAACTTACAAGAAATGAGAAAACAAATTTGGGGAAATAAAAATCTACAAAGAGGTTAGTGTGGAGCTGACCCACTTGCTTTTGTAGCACAAGGACTCTAAATCACAGAATAAGTAGGAAAGCACCAATCTCAAGAAGCCTTCCCCACTGATTTCAATACAACGTAGGTCAGGATCTGAAAATAGTAGGTGCGACTTATTTAATAATGAGTTCAATGAACCCCACAGTATAACTTTTTATTACAATATTATAAGTATTATGAACTGTTTATTTTTACATTATTTTTATTTGATTTTGGGAAATAGTGGAAAAAAGTCCACCTTCAGTCGTCCTGGATCATGAACATTATATCCGAACAGAAGGAGAAGAATTCAAGATCACATGCCGTGCAACTAGTTCCACCAGTTCTTTTAATACAGATTGGGAGTATCCAGCAAAAAATGTAAATATTTGAACTTTGTACTGAGATTCATATATATACAACTTTGATATAATGAGGGATATTCTGATATTCCAGTGTGCAATCTTTTGGAATTTGCCAGGGTCCACCATTAAAGGGGACCACAACTGTTGGGATTATTATTGTCAACCAACACATAGCGTCCATTAAACTTGGTATTATCAAAGTAGTTGACAACCCGGAATGTTGAAATATTGTTGTAACCCTTAAATAAAATGCTTTGAATTTTATACCATAAAAGACCCATGAACCTTGCACTCCGAACTGAAGGAGTTCAATGGTCTGGTGCAGACCCGGCAGACTAACAGAAATGAAGAAAAGGTGCACTCGAGTGACTTGTAAAAAAATGCTAAAAATTAAAGATTTTCACAGATGGACATTTCAGTCCCACACAGGAGGCTTGTATCTTTTTTTTTTTTTTTTATAATTTCAGTTTTGGATATTTTTATGAAATAGGTCTCACTAACATCTCAGCTGAAATATGATGAGAAATGGACCGAAGTCTCTATTTTGAATGTCCCAGCTGTTAAAATAAAAGACAGTGGAAATTATACGTGCATTGGGAAAAACAGAGTGGGTTCCAATAGAAGTGTTACATTTCTACAGGTTGTAGGTAAGAAGAAATTAATAAAATATTATTTACTGATAATAATCTATCACAGATATCCATTTTATCTTTTATGTTTATCTTATAGTTCTTCTTATACATTGTTTATATTATTTTCAGAAAAGGGCTTTGTTGATCTGTCAACTACACGGAACAGCAGCATTACGTTGAGTCTGGGCGACTGCATAGATTTGGCTGTACAAATTGATGCCTATCCGACTAACCTATCATGGAAGTGGATCCATGTCCATAATAACATGACAAAAGATGTGTCATCCCTAGGAAAAATGCACTCCAACGGACGTTACAGGTTTTTAAAATTTGTTTAATATGGTGTTATAAGTGCTTTTGGATTTGGATATTTATTTTAATAGAATTAAATACAGCTGGTAATAAACATGGCAAATTAGCTAAACATGTAAGAGGGAGGGGGACATGTGTAATCATCATACAACATCCTAAGTAATTTCAATATCCAACCACAGTCATTACCCCCCAATGACCATATTCATCCCTACATCATCATATTCCTCGCCACCATCATTTCCACCCCCTACCATTACCACCCCATATTGCAACACAATCAACCCCTCCATCTTTATGCTCCCTAATATAACTTCTTATCATCTCTATACCCATCATTGTTTCCCCATCATCTTAATACCCTTGCCTTAACATGCAATATTCAACAATAATTTTCATTAATTCATACAATTTAACACGGCATAGCTAGAAACCACAGGGCCCCGGTTCGAAAATTGCCCTGGGCACCCTGACTTCACCAGGAACATGTCTCACATGTCTTCAGTGGCAGTGACAACCACAGTCACACATTTAATCGTTAAGTGGCTGGCCTCAAGACCGCCCCCTTGTGGAGGCAGTCTACCCGTAAGTCTTACTCACACGCACTTTGTCAGTGTCTCCCTACCCTCTCAGACTCTCCATCGCTCCGCTTCTTGTTCTCTGTTTCTGTCTCTTGTAGCTTCTTTATTCTGCCTTCTCTGGAATCTGCTTGCCCTGTAGTAGTTCAATAGGTTCTGGAAGTATACCAGGCCAGAAAAATGCAGACAGATCTGTGGAGTAAGAGAAGTCTTGAAAAACTAAGTTTCAGAATGGGAAAAGCCCTTTTAATAGAAAGGGGCAGGAAACAAAATCAGCCCATAACAAATAGATCAAATAGATCCCATACCTTTGAACTTCCTGGGGTAGACTACCTGGAACTCTTCATTTTTTGTGTGAGCGGCTTTGTGTAAGGGAAGGGCTTGTCCAATACACCCTTAAGTAGGTGAGGAGTGGACATGAAAAAACACTGCTGCCCTACCCAGAGAAAGAAGGAACTGACCCAAGGGAAGCAGACCCTACGGGTTTAACCCTAGAGATCCCAGGTATGCTTACAAAATGACATTGTTTTCCATAAACTCATCCTGGTTATGTGCAAAAAAGAATAACTTTGCACACTTCATCGTATAGCAAAGAAAGGACCATTTTGATAACCAAAGGATTTGGGAACTGAAATATATCAATTACGTACCTCTTTTCCCCTCCAAGGCGAATTGTTTAAATCAAGACTAATTTATCCACTCAGTCAAGATTAGTTGTAGAAACAGATACTGGTGCAAAGTCTAAAAAGTGGTATTATCACCACAGCACTAGAAACATATGTGAAAAGTAAATGAGAGACATCAGACGTTGCAAAACTATGCCAGATCGTAAAAAAACTGTATTAGTCCATTGGCAAGGACTGTACAAAAGCATAAACATAAACATTCCAATATATTGGTTGCTCTAGTAATAACTACTTTTAAAGCTTTGCAGAATAGATTTTATATATACAATGCGACTAGGTTCTGTTTATTTCATATCACTGTCCCGGTGATGGACTCTTAATAATCACTGTCAAACACTTTAGCCTTGCGATTCACATTTCCAATCATATTTCATGGACCTCGAGGTTCCATACCTTAAAAATCCAAATTAGTAGGAGACTAACCTGATCAAGAACAGGTAAAGCTTAATAACTGCCTTTGTGGTAGGCATTTCCCAATACATAGGAGAATCTCAAAAGGGTTTTATAACGCTTTTACCAAGGTAAAATCTCCTTCAGTATATCGTTGCAAGTCCGCTTCTTAGCTTGACATTACAGTTAAAAAGGGATCACCAACTGTGAAAGAAAAGCAGCCATGCTTCTTTACAGCTAGCAGCGACTAAATGATTCAGATTTGGCTGTTGTCTGCATATACGTGGCCATGGGCGTAGGATCCCCTAAAAATCTGGGGGGGACAGCATTTTCCCCCATCAGATCCCCACTTTCTCACACTATCTACCCCCTCTCCCCCCTCTCACACTTTCTTACTATCTACCCCCCTCCCTACCCTCCCTTCTCACACTATCTACCCTCTCTCTACCCCCCCTTCTCACTAGCTACCCTCTCCCTATCGCACCCTTCTCACTAGCTACCCTCTCCCTACCCCCCCTTCTCACTGTCTACCCCAGGGGTGTCCAAGTTTTTTCTGCAGTGGGCCACTTCATCAGAATTGTATACGTGCGCGGGCCGCACTCATTTTTCACTGTGAGAAAATATGGCCTTTAATAAAATATGCAGATTAATATAAAGTAAATGACACCACAATTGGACAAAACAAATTAGCAATATGACTTGGCATGATAGGAGTGTGATTGCTAACAGCAATCACACTCCTATCATACCCAGGCAGCCAGTACATGCTGGTACAGGGTGGCTGTAAGTGATGTGCAGACCCCATACTGCTGGCAGCATCAATACACAAGGGGGGCAGCTAGCTATGTTTCAGCATGTACTGGCTGACTTGGCATGATAGGAGCAATCACAGTCCCATCATGCCTAGGTTCCAGCACTTACACATCCAACCAGTAAATGCTGTAACCTAGGCATGATGGGACGGTGATTGTTGTTAGCAATCACACTCCTATCATGCCAAGTCAGCCAGTACATGCTGGTACACGGTGGCTGTAAGTGATGTGCAGACCCCATACTGCTGGCAGCATCAATACACAAGGGGGGCAGCTAGCTATGTTTCAGCATGTACTGGCTGACTTGGCATGATAGGAGTGTGATTGCTAACATCAATTACAGTCCCATCATGCCTAGGTTCCAGCACTTACACATCCATGCTATAACACACTCATTCATTCATATACTCATTCATTCACAGATTCATTCCCTGAATCACGCATACTCATTCAAACACCCTCCCCACCCCCTTACCTGCACTGCAGCTCCTCGATGCCGCTCACAGGCTTCAGCAGAGGGCGCGGCCTCCCTCTGCGTTCTCTGGTACTGCACAGAGGAAGCAGGATGTGATGTAATGTCACATGAACTCTGCTGGGTTCCGGTTCCTCTGTGCAGTACAGAAGACCCTCCCACAGGTAAGTAGCAGGGCTCGAGGTGCGGACCATGTAAGATCGGTTGCCCTGGCTGCCGATCTTACGCGGGCCGCACCTCGAGGTCTCGCGGGCCGCATTTGCGGCGTTCCTATTGGGGGGGTTCCTACGGCCCTGGGGGGGATTTCTTAATTATCGGTGCCCCCCCGCATGAGTTACTGGGGGGGATCTGTCCTCCCGCCCCCCCCGGTTCCTACGCCCATGTACGTGGCTACATGTTAAGCTCAAACTTACACTCACTGGCCACTTTATTAGGTATACCTTGCTAGTGCCGGGTTGGACCCCCCGGAAACATTCCTCAGTTATATTAGTCCGAATGGACATGATGGTACCACACAGTTGCTGCAGATTTGTTGGGTGCACATCCATGATGTGGATCTCCCGTTCCACCACATCCCAAAGGTGCTCTATTGGATTGAGACCTGGTGACTGTGGAGGCCATTGGAGTACAGTGAACTCATTGTAATCTTCAAGAAACCAGTTTGTGATGATGTGAGCTTTGTGACACTCTATCCCCACTGTGCCAATTTGAATCCAAAGATTGTTCTCCTCTACTATCATTTGGTCCATTATGATGTTCCTTGAAATCATTTTATTTTAAAAAAAAAACTTTCACCTTTTTTCATTTTTTAAATTACATTTGCATGATCACACAATATAAAACATAAATACACCAGACTGCCTGACTAACAAGCTTTATGAGTGAATGAGTGAGTGAGTGGTGAGATTTTCACTAAAGTATAGTGCTCCAAAACATCTTAATTGTTTAAAAAATAATAAAATGTTTAATTCAGTTCAAATCTTTGTCTTTTAGGAACTTTAACAACTTGACGTTGAATCGTATGAAGGAACTCGAGAGCGGGACCTACTCTCTCTATGTAGAAAACTCAGAAGCCACTAATAATATTTCCTTTGAAATCATCTTTCTCAGTGAGTTGTGCCTTAAATGTTAAGGGGAAGTCCCAGGCAAAAACAAATCTTTTGATGGAAAAAACTTTCTCGATCCTCAGACTTGGAGGCTGCCATTGTTATCAGTTACAATATTTTAGTTTACTGGACATATCTGATTCTTTATAGCAATGCTATGACGTCTGTCTCCCCGTGGACTATCATTATTCAGAGTGCCTGGCTGGGTGATAAAGACTGAGTCATTCTATTGTATACCACAAGGCAGTATGATAAGCCGTCAGGATGTTTGTCTAGTAGATTGGGCTAAATTTATCCACACATGGCTAATATGCAGCTGCCTGAAGATATTATATTATACAGTATATAGACAATAACTGTTGTTAAAAAAAGAAAACCGCACAAAAAAAGTAAATCTGATCCTAGTAATGGTGGGATTTTTCTTTTAATAATCAAAGTTTTTTGTAATGCCATGAAAAAGTAAAAATGTATGTTCTACCAACTTGTGTTCTATATTAAAATTGGAAATACAGGGATCTAGTGCAGCTACATATAAAGACAAACTTCCAGAATACATCCTCTCCATAAGGTTTTTTTTTTTTCTAGGCTTAAATCAGGGATGACATCTATGAGCCCAATGGCATACCCCAAAATACTTAATGCCATCCCTGCTCTGATGTGTTAGTATACTGTCTTTAGTTAATATCTTTCCGATGTATGCTTTGTATTCCAGGGCCCCCTGTGGTTGAAATAAGTACCTTTAAATTTAATGGCACCATAATACTCAATTGCTCAGCGTGGGGAAATCCTCTACCGTCCATTAAATGGCTCCAGTGCCTGGACGACAGGTGAGAAAATCAAATATTCATAATTTACACACAAAAAAATAATATAGATGATTTAAGGAGCTGGCCTAGCCATCCATCCATTGCATTGTAAATTGAAGATGTTCATGTGGTCTGAATTGGGGCCAATTTCTTTCATACAATGATATATGTACTAACAATTACATTCAGATAACTGAATCAATTAAAGAGATTTTAATTTGGGCAGGAAGGGGGGGGGCAGTTTTACTGCTCCTTTAATTCAATCTGGCATAAGTATTTCAGTATTTTTAACTTTTAACTATAGTAACTATTTTTACAAGTGATGTTGCAATAGTTACTCAACGAAGCTTAAAATTGTCATTCAGCTAGCATTCGTGTGATTGGCTGCCGCTACTCCCATTGATTTCAGTGGGAGCTCTGCAGCGCATGTGCAGGATCATTCATAGGTATGAGTCTTACTTTCACTAGACTCAGCCAGGGGTGAAGTAAATTAAAGCAAATGTTCCATTTTCGAACTCTAATAGCAAATAAATGCAGGCTATAAAATGGTCTCCAATAGGCATTTTAGTGAAGTGTACCTGTAAGAGGTGCTGCCAAAATACTAAAATACCATGAACTTTTCTCTTTTTTTAACTGCTATTAGTTGCGAAGAAAATGGACAAAAGGTCATATCTGACAGCAAAACCAGAGTCATTGAGACCAGAGTGGAAAGTATCTTAGCTGTTGACCAAAACCAGTTTAACTATAGCACCGTCTGTATAGCTTCCAACAGCGAGGGGATCGATAGGAAAATCACTCCATTAGCAACTGCTGCATTGGAAGGTGAGCAAACATACGCTAGCGTTCAAACATTTGGGGACACTTCAAAGAAAAGCACATTTTGTCTATTAAAATATCATAAAATGGATCAGAATTACAGCGTAGAAGTTCTAAATGACTATTGTAGCTGGAAACAGATGCATTTTAATGGAATATTTTACCAGGTGTACAGAGGCTGTTTATAACTCCCATCACTCCTGTGTTCAATGGCTAATTGATCATTGAGACATTTTGTAATTATGTTAGCAACGTCTTCTGCAACTCAGCCATTGCGTTATCTGCTCAACTATTTAACGTCCAAACTTTAATACTGCAATTTATTCATGGGTCTTCTAAAAGGGACGGTGGCAAATGCTTTACCGAAATCATGATAGATTATATCTACTGCTCTTCCCTTCCTTAAACATCATCCCATCGTGTTTACTTGCTTTCCTTACAGTGAAGAAGATTGTTCAACATGAGCTCTTCAGCCCATTGTTGGTGGTCCTTACTGCAATGGGAATATTTTTTTTTCTTCTGACCATATTCCTGTATTACAAGTATAAACAGGTTAGTATTAATAACATTTTTAGGTTTCTTGCTTCTGTAATGTTGCACAGCATGAATTCCATTGGTAATACGCTAACCTGCCACATCATGGCGTCCCAGGGAAGGCTAACTACAAAAACAGTTTTAGGCATCCAAACCAAGTAAGTGTCTCTTATAAGAAAGACAGTAGGCTTTATTTGCCTTAATAAGGAGGTGACACCAAAGAAGCTAGGGACACATTATATCTGTGTTCACTTGGCATACCCTGTCGACATTTTAGCTCTTTAAATCAGGACACTTGTGTAGAGGGTGGGGAGGTGGAGACTAGAAAGAAAAGTGATGGAGATAGATGTGAGTGTGGCCAAAAAGACACCCTGTAATGCTCAGCTGCAGATCATTATGAAGAGGCCATCTACTGATTTTCCAGCTGCTTGGACTGGTCAGGGTAGACCAGACAATGTCCTATTCGGCCCTTGGGCTCCAAAGCCTGCAAAAGCTTAGCAGTAGGAATGTTGGTAGGTATGCTGGGGGCATCAATGACTTGAAATGTAGCCATAGTTCAAAACAAATGACCTGTGTGCAAAACTATATATGCAAACATACTAAATTAATATGAGGCTTTGTACCCCATGGGACTTTGTACATCACCTTCAATGAATACACGGACGCTTAGCTATGTTACAGTGTGATGGATTTTAGGAATGCTCTATTTTGCAAAACTTAAACGTAACGATGGGACAAATTCATGAGAAAATCTGAAAGAGGTAATTTCCATCAAATCAATGAGTTTCAAAGATGCCTACAAGAGTTAAAACATGATACCGTTGAGCTAATTGACTCCAGAGAAACAATTCTACCAAAAAGAGGATGCAGCTTGAGAAACCAGGAAACAGTGTCCCAGCTCTTGAGAAAACTCAGCAAAAGTGGTGATGTTGAGGATATGCAAAAGTAGGCATTACAAAAATGGTTAAGAAAATGGGAACAGAAAGAAAAGATGTGTAATTCGCTTAAAAGACACGTTTTTTTAGAAATTTTAAGACAGTGATTATATCTTTACATTTCTTGATCTTCTTGAATTAATGGATAATGGGCTGCTAGTAGGAAGATGCACTATTTTTGAGATTGTACTCGTCCTCTTGCTCACAGAACATATTGCATACCTCTTTGACACCAGAGTGATCTTGTATGCGGGACCAATATAATTAACTCATTTATCTCTATCTGTTACTGAAGAATTGTTGTAAAGCATGTCTGTAATGTTCCATGTTGGTATGATACCAAATAACAAATAAACCTACGCACTTGTTTTCCTCTCGTATTTGCACATCAGAAACCAAGATATGAAGTTCGCTGGCAGATTGTGAAAGTCTCTGAAGGAAATAACTATACTTGCATTGATCCGACTCAGCTGCCATACAATGAGAAATGGGAATTCCCAAGGAATAACCTACATTTTGGTAATAGCCAAGTCCATCTGCTTCCATTTCAATGAGCTACATTGTTGTTTATGGGGAAAATGGAATTTGCTCAGTTTCCCGGATGATTACTGTCTAATAATCATGGGCATATCTCTGGGTGTGAATCAACTCTTTGTGTTGATAGAGGAATTTTGGCCACTATCATCAAATCTTATTGTCTTGTCAGTTTATTTGTAATTTAGCATGTAGCTGCAATGGATTCTTCAGAAGAGGTAACACAATGGGCCGTTAACCATGGATGCTGGCAAAAATATACATCATATATCATTTTTGGAGTATTGTATAGATAAATGTATTGTAGAACTTGGCTTTGTTTATCTAAAGATCGGTAGATTGCCAAAACACCGAGGTCATTCTTTATGGCTACACTAATGAAGTCCTGGTTATGTTAATAAAGTCCTTTTTTCTCGTAGACCTTAACTGTCATTCTGGGTGATTAAGATTGAAATATTCTTTTATCACAAGCCAGTATGACTAAAGTTAAGTTAAGTTTTTGGGATTCTTATCTTGGCCCAATCTACTAGACAAAGACATTCGGAAAACCCCTATACAGATAATACTGTTTTAAAAAAAAAAAACAACACGATGTAGTTTAGTTTTTAAAGGTTTTTAATTATACTAGTATGAAAAAAGAATTGAACACAATGGTGGAGTTAGGGTGTAGAAATTTTAATACCAACCTTGAGAATACGTTTTCTGTAAGCAACCCAGTTAATTTCTACCATCACTGGATCATGTATTTCTTATTTGTATGAAGATAGTACACAGACCATTTTGAACATGACTTTAAATGGTAGGTAATCTGTATGTAAAATGCATGACACCTCACATTGGTCATATGATTGGAATTAAGCATGTGCTCCAAACCTACACTTCTACAAAATGACTCCTCCTTAATCTACAAATTATATTGGAGATTTATTGTAAAGAACTAAATTAGGACTCAAATGTATTTTTGCTATTGCAGGAAAAACTCTAGGAGCAGGTGCATTTGGGAAGGTTATAGAAGCAAAAGCCTTTGGAATGGGGAAAGATGACACCGCACTCAGGGTTGCTGTAAAGATGCTGAAACGTAGGTGGTTTTTGTGGCTAGCGGTTATCACTGGATTTGGGATATAAATACAGTACAATATTTCATGCACTTCTATGCACATTACAACTTCAACCTGCAACAGGCCTATAAAGAGTGCCAAGTAGTTGGCTGTCCAGGTCAGCTGCTTATCATAATATAATGTATGACTTGGATGAGTCTGAAATCCATTTTGGTTGTTGTGGGTGTTTGTTGCTTTACCCGATTTTTTACTAGTAGACATTTGATGTTATCAGAAAAACAATTATCATTAATACTGCTGAAAAATATACAATGTAGGTCCACAGTATATGTGGTTAGATTATGATTTGTATGCATTCATATTCTTTTTTTCTTTTCTTTTAGCCAGTGCCCATACAGATGAAATGGAAGCTTTATTGTCAGAACTTAAGATTCTTAGTCACTTGGGGCACCATCAGAATATTGTCAACCTACTGGGAGCATGTACCCATGGGGGTAAGGTTGGGGTATTATCAGGGCCAGCCAAAGATATTGCGCTGCCTGGATCTAAGAATGAAATGCTGGTCCCCGCACAACCATACCCACCATAAGCACGCCCACATCCATTATGTGACACCCACACTAGGACACACACAGACACTCACACTAAAACACACACCCTGACACTCACACCAACACAACCAAGCACTTAACACACACACATTAACACACACAGCCACACCAACATGCATAAACACACATACAGTAATTTACCCAGGCACACACACTTGCATACTCAAGAAATAAAAAATGGTTCTGCACTCAACTCCCAGGAAGCTGGATGCTAGCAGGAAAAAAGGGATAGCATAAACCCTCTTGAAGCACACAAACAAAGAAAGGGAATCCCAGCACTCCAAACAGCTTCCAATCTTTAGGATACTTTATTTAGCGAGAGCAAACAAAAGCAACGTTTCGGCCAAACAGGGCCTTTGTCAAGGACACTTACAGTCACGCACACTTACATACCCAGACACACAAGCAGAAAATTATCCAGACAAACACATGCTAACAAACACACAAACTAACATACCCAGTCACACTAACACATCCAGACACACCCACACTAACATACCCAAGCGCACACGTACACTAACAAACACCCAAACCCTGCTCAACCTCGCCTCCTCCTCAGTAAAATTAATGCTGCTGAACACAAACAGGTGCCAAAAAGAACATGCCTTGGGGCAGCAAATTGCCGCCCCTTTTAAAGTGCTGTCTGATTCACATGGACCCTCTGGGGTCCAAGCAAAGGCTCTCTCTGGGTATTATGTGCAATGTATATGTCATGAATTAAACATAATGATATTATTGACTATGGTGTTTGCATGTTGGAGAGGAGCAAGTTCTGGCAAACAATAATAATAAAGTAATAAAGAAGCACAAACAGAAATTATCCAATCCTGACATTTATAAAAATGGAATTGATAGGAAACCCATAAAATCAGGACAGCTATTGTACACCTACATGACCTTGCCAGCCCTCTCCTAATCTGATCATGAAAAAGGTCTGAAGTATAAAATGTAGAAAAAAGAAAAACACAAAATATAAATAGACTTTTGGGTTTAGAGAAAGTCTACGATTCATTTAGTAATCCTCTTTTACTTAATGATCATAAATGTGTTCTGCCTTGATTAGAATATCACGAGGTAACCAGCAAATCTGTATGTTTTGTATGAATATTGGGTGTTGCCAATAACCCTTTTGTTTGTGTGTTTTATTGTGTTAAAATCACCTTATTTATTCACACAACCTGTATTTACTATAATAAATATGGCTGCTCTTAGGGTTTGGCAGGGTCGGGAGCAGGAAGAATATGCGGGCCCCTTGCTGGGTGTGTTTCTGCAACTGATCCAAATTATGCCAATTATCTGGCCCAAAGCTGTTTGTATTTCTCCAACAGGCCCAATCTTGGTAATCACTGAGTACTGTCAGCACGGAGACTTGTTGAACTTCTTGAGGAACAAGGCGGAGGCCATGAACAAAATGTTCACTGCATCTCTGGCTTACGGCAACAGTGACTACAAAAATGTATCTGTGGAGCAGAAGTACACGGCAAGGTAAACAAAAGAACTTGATTCATCTACTGTGTAAGCGATGACTTGATGGTGATGGACTATGTTTGCACCCTGTTCCCCAGAATCAGCGAGCTGTGTGTTAATTTCAATATTTTCCATTCTACTCTTCAGTGACACCGGAATTTCAAGCCAAGGAACTTCCAATTACCTTAAAATGAAGCCTGTCTCATCTAACACAAATTCTGTGCAAGGTATGTGGAATATTTACGATATATATTGAGAAGAGGAACCGAAAGGGTAGGGTTGTTGTGTAACCTTCACTTGATATATTGTTCGATGGATTTCCACAAATGCAAAAACAGCCTCAACACAGAAGGAGGAGAAATGTTGGCACAAGAGGTCTAAATCTAAAACTAGAGGGCCAGAGGCTTAGGTGTAATAAAGTTTTCCTTTACTTAGACAGTTCGAGATTAGCAGACGTAGCAGAGGCCAATCAGTATTTTCAACATGCACGGGATAGGCATATGGCCATACTAAATCTTAGATGAGACCAAAGACTGATCAACGCTTGAGTCTTTACACCAGGAAAACAGGCAAACTAGATGAACAAAAGATTCTGTAAAATTTTATGTTTCTATGTTTTTTATTAAACATATTCTAACTCGGATAGGTTATTTTTTATATGGGGCATTCAGATGTTCGTCCTCTTGAAGATTGTATATGACTTTGTTAGAGTGCTCCCAGAAGGGCAGATTAGATTGGCCCTATGGTTCTTATCTAAATTCTATGCTTATATAAGACAACATAATGTATATGGGCTAACTTTTGTATATTACCATTACTATAACACTTATTTTTAAGGCAATTCTAACACTGAAGTAGAAGAAGACACAGATGACCATCTGCCCTTGGATCTGTATGACCTTCTGAATTTCTCATTGCAAATTGCCCAGGGAATGTACTTCCTGGCAGCCAAGAGCGTGAGTTATGATTGTCTCCATTTCTTCCCTGTTAATATAGAGAAAACACAATTAAGTCTGTTAAGGCATTTCCAATTAGTCATCATTATAATCCTTTGTTTGTAGTGTATTCACCGTGACGTTGCGGCCAGGAACGTGCTTGTTGCACAGGGTCGGGTTGCAAAGATTTGTGACTTTGGTCTGGCCAGGGACATCGAGAATGACGCAAACTATGTTGTCAAGGGAAATGTAAGTATCAAATGTTCTTTGAAACAGTAAAGTATTAGTTTTCAACCTAAAATATTCATTTTTTATCTAAAATCTAATATTATAGTCAATATTAGATTTCATCATAAAGGAAGCCTACAATATCTTATATCGTGTGAAGTGATTTGTTTTTAGTGTTTAATAGAGTTTATATAGTACTTTTAAGTCATCTCATGTTATTGAGGTTTATGGATTATAAATGGGCTGTGATTAACAATAACCTTCTTCCCTGACTTGATCCTAGAGCTTTAATTGGCCATGATACAGATTCAACAGATGTCCTAGGAAAATAAAGCCAGATGAGGGTGCAAAAGACTTAATTAGACAATCAGTGTCAATCAAGTCATTGTTAGTATCCCAAATATTTAAACATTTTATACATTAAATAAACCCATGTTTAAAGCAATATTAGAAACTCACATTATGTATATACCATGGGAACAGACCCCTTCAATAGCAGTATATTATTCCTCCCAATTAACTTATTTCTGGTTTATTGTTCATTTACTTGATTCAGATAGCCTTTTTTAAGGGTGGTACGAGAAGGTAAAAAACATCAGAACAGGAAATTCATTCGAAAATGCCAGTTGTGCAATTATCTTTACTTTCCAGAGGTAATTGCACTAATTGCAGATGAAAAGCAAAGCCTACAGGAAGGTTCATGAAATGAATTTAGTTATGGATCTTGGGATCAGGAGTAAGATCAGAGGTTGCGCCCTGTTTTTGTGTAATTATATCGGATCGTGAAATGATGCACATGTGCAGCTCAATCGCTGCCCTCGCCTTCCAACGCCTAGACAGCTGCCCCTCCTGCCCCGTAGAAGTTACAACCCTGCTTTGAAAAGCTGTGAAGGCTACAATATCCATTTGTTAGATTTTATCTTTTTGGCGTAATCCATTGTGAACACTGTTTTTCCAAACAATTCACTATAACAGGCATTCATGAAGGCCACAGCAGCCTCCAAGCTCCCCTGTTTTCTTGATTTCAGGAAAGCTGACAGGAAATACATCATTTTCCAATACAAGCAAAAAAAATATAATATATTTACTGGTTGTCATACATTTCTATTAAAATCAGTGTTTATTTTTTTGGTGGAAAAATACATTTCTTGATTACTTGGTAATTTCATAGCATAAGCTGTTTTTTTGCGCAATTGCAAAAGCTGACATAGTGCTGATAGAGTAAACATTTTAGTTATTTATAGAGTGACTTTCAAAAACATATGTTAACCCACAAAAAATATTTGCGTTCTCATCAGTTGTGTTGTGTCCTAACCATCCTCTACTGTATGTAGTCAAATTAAGATCACAGATGTGGTCCTTTAAAAATGTTCTGCTAAATAATGTACTTATATTACAGGAAACACTATAATAAAACGGCTTTTATATACATCTCTAATTTAAAAAAATGGCTAATGGAAAAATGTTCTGGATCATTTTCTAACCTTTACATACTTATGACTCTAGGCTCGTCTGCCGGTAAAATGGATGGCTCCAGAGAGTATCTTTGACTGTATCTACACAGTGCAGAGTGACGTCTGGTCTTATGGAATCCTTCTGTGGGAAATCTTCTCCCTTGGTAAGCAAGGAAAATGGTGTGTGACCTTGTATGTGTTATTGCAAAAGTAAGGTCCTAGCGAGGACCTTCAAACAAATGGCAAGAACAGACTGAATCAATGAATTATTTAAGAGAATCCGGCTTTCTAAAAGCTGTGGAAAGAGCACACGTCTAATCGAAGTACTACATTGAAGTGGATCCTGAGATGAGGATTATGAACCAACACAGATCAGCATATTTAGCAAAAAAGGGCTGAGATGGCCTTTGGTAGTGATGTCAGGGTATGGAAATGTTCAAATATCATGCAAACCTCCAACTTTGTTCTCTCTCGACCTCTCTTCTTCTTTCTTATTCGTCTTTTTTAAATTCCTCCCCAAAGACTATCATCCAGCCCCATACTCCCCAACACTATCTGGCAGCCCCTATCCTCCCAACATACCACAGTATCTTGCAGCCCCCTGTCAGTGTGCAAATTCTCTGTCACACTGGGCTTGGCGTACAACAAAGATCCAACCATAGTGCTCTTTATTTCAACTTTGGCCAAAATGCCTAAAAAATCCCAAAGTGACAAGACTTTTATATGTATAGCGGTAAGCAAACTTTCCAAATGAGATATGTCTTCATGTAACCAATATTAACATAAGATATAAGCCATTGTCAAGCTGAGCATAATGTTTTCTTTAATAAATTGGCGACAATATTAGTAATAATACTAATAATACTAATTCGTATAGTCTGTTGACTCATTTTAGGCAGAAGTCCCTATCCTGGCATTCTTATAAATCGCAAGTTTTATAAAATGATAAAGGACGGATACAAGATGGATTGTCCAGAGTATGCGCCTTTGGAAATGTAAGTGTAATAACATTTTAAGAGAAAATAACATTGTTTTTCCTTTTTCCTATGTTTCACCCAGGATACTCCTTGGGTATTTAAAGCGTTCTTTATGTCAAATGTTATATCATAGAGAACAGTGATTAGGAGTACATATGGAGTGATGCAATGATATAGATATATATTTATGCCATTATTGACCTAGCTGCTGCTGACCTTTAGGTAACAAAATGATCTCTTTATAGAAAATACACAGAAATGTTATGTAAATGGATATGTAATTTGAAGCAGAAGTTGTTAAAAAATAACATGAATCACAATCTACCTGTGTGAAGCAATAATTCTGCCATCTGGTAATTTACTTGTAATTTAAGTATGTCTTTCCTTTTTTTAGATATCACATTATGAAGGCCTGTTGGGACTTGGAGCCAACTCAGCGTCCGACATTTAACCAAATCAGTGATCTCATCAACAAGCAGATGAGTCATATCCAAGAACAGGTGAGGCAATAAAACCAATCCTTTTGTATGGGTGAAAGTAAAGGTGAACATATATCTTTTCAAATCCTTTTCAGTACACCAAATAAACATGTAGCTATGTTAACAAGTTTATATATTCATATTATAAATTTTTATGTATTAGAAAAAACACTTTATGTGAATAAAAAAAACCCCAGACTTGGTAGTTATTCCTCCCATTATGATAGTACTCTCCTTTTGCTAAAATCCCAGGTAGACCTCTGTAGGGGTGAGTGAGCAGAAAACAGATAACTCCAAGACAAGACATTGATTATATAGTAAAATAGTCATCTAAACGTATATACCGTATCTCCAAAATAAATAGCATTGAAGAGTAATGAATACACAAGCCTTTGAAGGTTTCTGTAAATTAGTATGTATGATATAGGCATATGGCTATTCTGCACCAAGGTTTTTAGCCACAATGGACAGACTTGATGGGCCCAATGGCTCTCAATATTTTTGTTGAACTTTTTAAGATATTTACTATATTGTGTTTCAACACCACTGATAAGGTACTTCTTGTGTGAAGAGAAGACTAAGGGATCTTTATATGTATAGCTTGGAGGATAGAACGGGGAGGGAAGATGTAAAAGAAACGTTTGAATGCTAATAGGGATTTAGTCCAAGAGGGAACCTTGGTTGAAAAGAGGAAAATGTTAGAACAAGAGTCCAAAACTAGAGGGTTAGATGTAATGTAGGGATGTTCTACTTTACAGAGGGTGATCGATCAATAGAACAGTCTCCCAGCAGAAGTTGTGGAGGCTAAAACAGAGAGGGAATTTAAACATGCGTGGATTAGGCATAAATCTACCCTGAGACTAGACCAAGGACTGATTGGGGTTTGAGTCCTTACATAAAAAAAAACAGGCAGACTATATGGACAGAATTGTTCTTATCTGCTGTCAAATTCTACAACATTAATATAATCATTACTCTTTGATTTATTTTTCTAATGCCTGCAATATTCCCCCAAAAAGGATGCAAACATTTTCAAAATCATGCATTGAGAGATAAAAACATCCAAAGGAAAATGATTTCACACACTAATTTTAAGAAAAAAAATTAAAGACGAGCTGAAATACAAATCCAGTGTGTAATTTGGTACATGTATGAGAAGAAATTTTCCTTTACATTTGTTCCTTTTTTTTAAGGATTATGCTAACATCTCCCAAGTACACCAAGAGGAAGAATGCTTGGACACAAAATGTGACACAGAAGAGCCATTTATTAAAGGAAACAATTACCAGTTCTGTTAGCTTTGGAAACTTTTACAGCATCAAGGACTCACGTAAACCTGATGTTTGTCACCTGTGCAAGTTTAATGTTCCTACAAGAAGAAAGAAAAATCCTACAAGAAAAAAGATGGAACAGGGCATTTTACATATTAAGCTAAACTAGGTTTTACACAATACCCTGTTATCCAGACAGGTGTAAAAAATGAAGTGGCATTAATAATAATAGTTATTTAATTTCTCAACATAAACTTTAAAGTCTTGCACTGACCACCATTATACTACTGACTTGTTTGTATTTTTTATTGTTAAAGAACCAGTCTAGTCCGAAACCTTTTTAATACATACTGAAGCCCACTGTGCATAATGTATTTTACTGCATATAAAATCGATGCAGGCATTCCTTAGTTTTTGGGATAGAAAATTATATTTGTCTCATTCATCGTCTGCTTGCCTTTACTGAAACCCTGAAATGTAAGCAATGTAAGCACTTGCACGATAGCACTCCCAAATCCCAATAGTCAAAGGGAAAAGTGGTAGCCCACCTTATGTATGCTACTCGTACATCAGCTAGCACTTGTGATTGGCTGCCAATACTGCAGTTGACTTCAATGGGAGTTATACTGAGCATGTGCAGGGAACGTTCTTGTATCTTGCGTTCAGAAGGCTAAAATTACAGAAGTTCCATTTACTAACTCTGGTAACTTAAAGAATCCATGTCCTGATTTGCATGCAGTAAAACGCACTAGAGCCCACACAAAATTTAACTGCTTGTGTATGAGGTACATATATCCAAACGACAATACCCAAAAGCCATGTATGGGATCTTAAGACTAGGCTGAGGGCCAGGTAATGTTTATTAAAATATATAATCAAACCATAATATTTGAGGCCACATGATGGCCATATAAAAACCCTTGATGGTTGCATTTAACCAACCAATCCCAAACCTGGACAACAATGCCATAAGGCACTTTATTAGACAATAGGCTAAGTGTTGCTTAACAAGTCGTGTGATGTTCCACTATATCATGACTCCATCCCGCCATCTTTTCATTAATTTTTGGTGGTGGCAGGTGGATCCACAAAGTATATTTTTTTTATTTTTACTATCCTTTTAATAAAACAAGTTAAGTATTTTCTTTGTTCAACATCCATGCATGGAAGCCGTTTACTTTTCTAATAAACTGTAGCATCATTTGTCTCTTGGGCACATTCCAATTTCTATTTCAGTTAATATCTGCAAAGGCTCCAAAAACATCCAGCGTGTATAAGCTTATTCTGTAAACTTGGGTGCATAGCTCTGTGATTTAAACAGTGCTAACAGGTGAGAGATAAATGTATTATTTTGAAATATAACTCTATAGGTCTGCTGTTCTGAGGCTAAAGTGCATTAGTGATTAAAGTAATTCTGAGAACTATTGGGGACAGGGGGCCTAAACTAAATATCCACTAACACAGATGAACATAAACTAAAAAAAATAGATAAAACAATGAAATAAGCCCATGTATTGACCAGATTTTCCCTAAGACTAGAGGTAGGGGCATTAAGGTGAGGAAGTGAGCAGGATTGTAACAGTAGCTCCATGTACGCACGCACACACACATATATATACATATATATATATATATATATATATATATGTGTGTGTGTACAAAAGTATTGGGACACCTGACCATTACACCAACAGGGACTTTTATGACATAAACATTAATATGCAGTTGGTCCCCCATTTGCCCCATAGCAACTTCCACTCCGATTTTTGCCCCTTCACCCAGTAGAGCATTTGTGAGGTCAGACACTGATGTTGGATGAGAAGGCCCAGCTCGCAATCTCCGTTCCAGTTCATACCAAAGGTGTTCGATGGGGTTGAGGTCTGGGCTCTATGCAGGTCAGTCAAGTTCTTCCACACCAAACTCATCCAACCATGTCTTTATAGATGTTGCTTTGTGCACTGGGGCACAACCATGCAGGAATAGAAAAGGGCCTTCCCCAAACTGTTCCCACAAAGTTGGAAGCAAAGCATTGCCCAACATGTCCTGGTATGTCCCTTTGGCTACCAAGATACTCCAAAATCTTGTGAAAAGCCTTAACAGTGGAAGCTCTTATAGCTGCAAAGCGGGGACAATTTACAAACCAATGTCTGTATTCAGAATGCGATGTCATAAAAGTAAATTTTGGTGTAATGGTCAGGTGTCCCAGTGCTTTTGTCCATGTAGTGTATTTTATATATGTTCCAATTTCTGGCCATTATAGCAGGATAGGCCGATGTTGGCTCCTCTTGTGAAGTATAGAAGATCACAAGGTGGTGCTAATCAAAAAGCACATTCTTTTTAATTTTGTTGAAATGTTTATGCAAAGTATTACTCTATATTATATAAAGTGATTCTTAATTTTTTAATTCTTTACTAAATTGTATAATTTCCTAAAATCATGCATTGTATTCCAGTGATTATGATAATGACATACATTATTCAAATTGCCACACGATTTATTATTGATTTTTGCAGTTTTCTCTATGCTTTTTTATTTCTGAATATTATGTAATCATTTAGTTAGTTGGCAGCTATAAAGCATTGGGAAAGGATCCAAAAGTATTTTTTATGAACGTAATATTAAATTATTATAAACTATAAAACTATCCCTATCTATCACAGAATTTTGCTTTGGTTTTTTGGGGATTTTTTATTTGGCATTTCTTATGGCATTAGCTTGGAAAGCCTTCCTGATTTTTGCATTATATTTTAAATGTCTTACAAAATTTAAAAAATCACGCAAGATACATAGTGTAACTGGAAATGTGTTACCAACATTATGTTAACATATAAACTAATTTCATGCTAAGTTTACACTTTAAGAATTTATTAAGAAGCCCTACGGTAAGAACATATATCCAAAATTCTCCAACTTAATCCTGAGAGTATCCAGAGAATATGTCTACAGATTAATTTAAGTGACAGGTGACTTTAATGCTTTTTGTTTATGGATATACTGTAGTGAACATATATTTTAAAATACATGTTTAACCAAGTTTGTAAGGAAGATGTTATTTTAATTTTTACTGTTTGTAAATCAAAGAAGCTTGCTTTGAAATAAATATAAATCATGGTTGGAACGTGTCCCTTATTACAGAACACTAAATCAGGTCAATCTGCTTGCTGACACTCATTCACTCTTCCTGCAGTAGGTGAGTTGGTTCCTTCTCCTTGAAACACTAATCATGTTTTTTTCCCCTGCATGTTTTTCAGGTCACCTTTTGTTCACTGAACAGGTTGAGTTAACCTGCTCTGGAGGTCCTGTAAAGCATTTGTTTTCACTTTCTAGGGACACTGTTTTCACCCATATACAATGAGACAGCAGCTTCCTCCATGGTGTCTTGCCATTGACTCCATGCCTGGTCAATGTTTTGCATATGGTAGGGATTATTTTAACACCAACCTTAGTACAACATACATAAAATATATTTGGGGCATTCACCAAGATTTACCAGCAGTATAATATGATGGCTTTTTTGTGATTTGCATGATTATTCCTCCCATTAATGTTAATGTTGATTTCTGTTGATCAGACAGTGGATGAGAACGGACAATAATCTGCTACTAAATATAAATTGATCCTAATTCTGGAAGACATACCACTTCACACAAACAATAAGCATGTAACTGAAATGTTAAAACAATAATATGTTAGGTGTGCATTATTTCATTAGTGTAACTATTTCTTTAAATTGTGTTCTTTTTTCAGCATAGACAAAAATATGCAGTTTACACAATAGTTTTAGAAATATATTTCTTTATTCAGTAGATTTGTTACATCTTCCTTTTAATCCAATATTAATATAAGTTCTGTGTAACAACAATTTGGGGCATTTTCCTTTGAGGGTTAATCACTCCAGAGGGCTCAGAAACAATGTATTACCAAACATTATTTAAAACCAAGAATAAGGGTGGAAAAAGTGATGAGAAGTGGATAATCACTTCACAGGTAGGGCAACACGGCAAAGTTGAGTGATTGTTGCAGGTGGATGGATGATTATGGCATGGCAGGGGTGACTTTAGCAACAGAAAGAGGTGATTTAGGTAAAAAAAAAAAAAAAAAAGTCTACGGCTGGGAGAAGGAAAACAGTTAAAGGTTGCGTACAGGTGTTGCCTGAGGAGGTAAAGGTCATTGTGTGTATACCTGGGAACTTCCTAGAGTAGGCTACCCAGAGCTCTTCCACTTCTGGCAGAGTAGCTTTGTAGGCTAGCCAGTCATGGAGGCAGGGATAGCCATGCATGTAGCGGGGATAGCAATGAATAGGAGATGCATTCAGAGATTGGGTGTGGTGAAATGGAGAAAGAGGACAATGATCCAGACACCCTGGGAAGCAGTTCTTCACCCAGAGACTCTGGGTCGAACCAAGAGACTTCTCAGGTATGATCATGAGGAAGAGGCATGGTTCCCCGTTAACTAAATCTATGATCGGAGGAAACTTTATTATACAAAAAAAATCCATGCATGCGTCTCACATTGACAAAGATTTGATACGATATGTAACAAAAGCTCTCCATATTCAATGACTGGCATGACACCCAAGGCCAAACTTTTTTTTAAAAAGGGAGCTTAGATTCATGAAAATGGAAACTAGAGGATTACTGAAATTTTGTAACTGATAAATCTAAAGTTTCAAACAATAGTGATTATGTGCAGAAATATTCAGTGTGAAGTACAGTACATTAAAGAGCAATAACATAACTTAAATATTAAACATTCCTTCACAGAAGGTAAGACAATAAAATTTTGTGCATTGGTTCCTAATATATATATATATATATATATATATATATATATATATATATACACACACACACACACACACACACCATAGCGCATAGAAATCAGCGCATACACCAACATTTTATTAAACTTTTTTTAAGAGACAGCAATTCATTGGCTGAGATGAGACTATATAAAATAGCCTATCTTCAGATATGTATTTAAAAATAATAACGTGACCATCCTTAATACTATTATTAGTGAATTTTCCGCGCAGAGAACATCATCAGCCATATTCTGATTGGCTGAAAACACCAAAAGGACACTAAAAAGGCAATGGTTTCATAGTTCTTCTATCCTTCTCTCCGAAACTAATGCTACCTGTGTTTCTTTGACATCAATAACTGAACTTTAATTTATATTTAGGTGTACCCATCGCCTTAAAAAAATCATAGCCCTAAGTCCAACGACACTCCAAGTTGAATAGTTATTTTGTTAACATATGGTGATAAAATAAATCAACATAAATAATGCTTCTAAAAATGTTTAAATAAATTTAAAAAAAACAACACATATTGTTTGGAATTGAACCTTAAATGGAAGACACAAAATAAACTTTGGGGCGGTTTTAGACCATTAGAAACTGGCATTTTCTACACACTATAATACACAGTTATTAGATAACATGGCAAATGTGTCAGCTGTGTCATTTAACATTACTATGTAAAAAATAAATTCTTAGACAATTAAATGGAGTAATGCAATGGTTCTAATCATCTTGTATTGAAATCATTTAGAAATCCATGTGCAGAACATTAGTAAGTAAAACGCTTTGGTCAGAGAGTATAACTTGGTAATCATTATCTTGTGGTCTTAAAAAGTTCCATTCAGAATGGGTTATAGTGAAACCCAATGACTGTTAGATCTTGAAGGAGTGTTACACTGCAAAGTATTGTTGGGTCTACATATAGTAAATGTATTCAAATGTTTTGGAGAAACTTACCAACTCTATGTACGAAAAAACTTTCAGACCCCATGGAAGTGTGTTTTAATCCTTTGTCCACACGCTTAACCGTGAGAAAGGTAAGGTCACAGTTTGATATATTTTTAAGTTATCCATAAACATTTCTGTTATTATAAGCCATGGGGCTTCCTACGAAACAACAGCAACTTTTGATATTTGATGAAGCTATGCCTTATTGTAGGTGCAAAATAGTCAATCACAACAGCCTATCGTTGACCCTATGAGTAAATGTAGACAGTCAAACGGCTAATGCCACCAAGAAACAAATACATCAACCAAAACAACTGCACTATGGTGATATATAGAAATGAAAAAGTACAGTTCTTCCTTATTTTTTTTACAATAAAAGTTCATTGTTACATCTTCCTGCTAGTATGCATGTGATCATGAATATTTCTATCTCCATAAGCGGTCGATAAAGCAAAGAAGATGAGCCAGCATTACAGAGACGTTTATTCAACTGCAGATTCATTAAGTTTTGATTGTCTGTATTATCTTTTAATTAATAAATATTTTGTCAAATGAGTGCAGGGTCACCCTAGATTCTCCTGTGCCACTTCCTCCTCAGCTTCATTGTCGAGGATTTCTGTTTTTATCTGTGCCACTCCCAGTCGGTACAGAGTGTCTCTGATGACCACCTCTCCTGGCTGACAGCTTTGCACAATGTCGTGGATTTGTCTGTTGACAATATCACGGCTTGTTAGGAAGTCAATGAGCCTGTTGTAGAGGAAATAGTGTGTGGGGTTCTCAAAATGAATAGGGAAGTTTCGGACGTTACTGGTCTTGCTGTCTCCGATGGCTGTAATGATTGCACTGTATGGTTCCAGCTCACGGCACAGAGTCAACGAGTGGTGTCTCGATGTGGGGTCACACGTCCCATTCTGCTCTGCCACAGCATGCACCACTCTTCTCGAAGCAGATTTGGTGACTGGGTGCTGAATAGACTGTTCATTGCCCATTATGTCCACATTGTAATGTCTGTCAAGCAGTTCTGGACAGGACACATACTGAAATAAAGAATTATTCATTAAAAATGTGTCTGAAATATGAAAAGGTGCAATCAAATTTGGAGTCAATATTTTTACCCCCCCCCTTTTTTGATATCCCATTCGTCACTGATATTCATACCATCTGTGTGGGAGTAGCATTTCATGGAATCTACAGAAACTATGACAAGCAGCTTCAACATTTTCAACTGCATCCATTTTAAATGATATGACAACAATTGAATAGTTTCAATGAACTGCTGACCTATAATACGAATGGATACTGGTACAAACCTTTGTTGGTTCTGAGGGATCAGAGAAACAGCCCTGATTCTTTCCCCACATCTGCTGGGTTAAGTTTGGGTAACAAAGATCAGCACATAGAGATACTTGGGTTGCCATATCTACAACATATACAGGAGGCCAGTGGCGGGAAGAGGCCAAGAGGTCCACATGATCCCGCGGGCTCTCTCCACGAACAATGTACTTGGATCCACAGACAACCTAAATTTGAAGAAAAAAAAATGCAAAAAAACATTTACCGTATTTTCCGGCGTATAAGACGACCCCCAACTTTTCCAGTTAAAATATAGAGTTTGAGCTATACTCGCCGTATAAGACTACCGCTCTACCCAGTATACAACCAGCCAATCACGGCGAGCGATGTACCTTACCGGAGATTGGCTGGTTGTTGTATACAAAGCCTGCTTGGATTGGGTGGGTCAGCTCTCCCTAACATATGCCTGTCCACACACACACACATGTATAGACATACACTGCCCTCACACAAGCCTTCCTTTACACACATATACACGTACACACCAGCTTACAAACACACATATACACATACACTGCCCTTACACACACCTGTCCATACACATACACTGCCCATACACAGACATATACATACATACACTGCTCTTACACACACATATATATCTACACATAGTAACATACGCCTGTCCATACATACACATTTATACACTGCCCTCACCACACACCCCTGCCTTTACACACACACTCCGGGATATGACGTCATCCCCGCGCTCTGCATCAATAGCCGGCGCGTAGTGATTAGAGAACACGGAAGCCGAGGTCTGAAGTGCCACACCTCGAACTCCCTAATGTTGGGCTAGTTAGAGGGAGGTCGTGATCTCCCCAACCAGCCCTGCTCATCGGGCGCCCGCCTGATCAGGGCTAGTTAGGGAGATCACGATTTTGCACCTACCTCGGCGCGGCCCTGAAGACCGGCCGAGGGGTGGCGGCTTCTCCGCTCGCCCCTCCCCTAGAGATACGTGGCTTCGTGGGGAATCGTGATTTTCACGGGTTAAAAAGTTGTCTTATACACCGAAAAATACGGTAACTAGATATAGCTTCATGGATTCAATGACAAAAACTAAGAAGCATTAACCCTTAAGTCCCTTACATGACTGTAACTATTTAGACCCTAGTGTGCTTGTCCACAAAAGATTCCATTTCAATGGAACTGCTTTCCTTCCACTAATTGACTACTTGAAGAACTGTTAGATCAAGGTGGAGGAGGGCAGCTGCTGGTGCATGGTTGCAGCTTCTGCTCTAGGCTTTTAACATTTTTTGAAGCATGAATATAAAAGTGCTCACAGAGTGATTTAATATGCTTTCCTCTTTAGTGGGGTATCAGGGACAGTAAACTGTCCATTTAAGCAATAGCTAACTTTAGTTAGCGTAAAACATTCGTTTAAAAACAGTTTAAAAACGCTATTTTAAAAACAGGAGTTCCTATAGGAGGAGAACACAAATTAAGAATCGACCAAAAATATGTTTTTCCTACCTGGTGGGGACACACTTTGTAGAGCTTGCCACCTGTCAAATTAGGTGGGGGTTGTTTAGCCTGAGTTCCATTTTGTACAAACTCAGAAAGAGCTAAGATGGAATAACACATTTGATCCTCAAGAAAGAGACATAGAACAAATTAATCATATTTGGAAAAATATGCTAGCTCAATTAATAGTAAACTTCTTTTCTACAAAATTAATATGCCTGAAAATATTGTTAAAATGTAATTCATGCCAATGTTTTGCAGCAAGATACAGATTGATTAATAACAAATGTTTCTTTATCATTATTATTTTTATTAGTTAAGTCTGTCTACTAACAATTAGCATATGTCGTATCTGAAGGCAAGCCTTAGACTACTTGTTGCGCACACCAGGCAAATGTTTGTGGGCCAATTCTTAACAGTGCCTCTGATATACCTTTCGTGTGCTGCTGCGCATCAGTGATTTATTGGTCACTGACATTAAAGAACTATGGCCAACTGTACCCCTACAGAATTAACCTGTCTGGAGCTAACTGTGAATATTCCCAAGTAGAAGTATTTGGGAAACAATAAGTTGCAAGGTAATACCCAAAGTGTATCATCCCAAGAAATGATATATAAATGGAAAATGGCAATGGAGGTGCTTACTTTTGTGTCTGTATCATCCCATGGAATTCCACAAAGTGTCAGGATGTTCTGCAACTCCTGTTTGGTTTTCAGATTAATCTCATCCAACTTGAGGGACCCTTCCTGAAACAATCTCACAAGGGTACTGCCATTACCTGAAATCCCAAAATACGTCAAGTGTGATACCCGGTTATGGGATCATAAGAGGAAGCCTATGTTGGAAAATTCAACATTGCTAAAGACAGTTGTTATTGAACACAATAACCAAATCTACGATAATTACTCAAGACCATGTCAAGCCAAGCTCATGCAAGATAGAGAAGTTTTCCTCCTTCATAACCATCAGCCTGCTTATTACCATCTCAAGCCAAGCTCCACATCCAGAAATCTTTCTAAACTAGTAAACAAATGCAGAAAAGAGCAATACACAAAGATGTATTTAATTGTAAGTTAACAAGAAAACCAGAAATACAAAATGTGACATGGTTTTGCAAATACATTGGATTTTCTTGTAACTGGCAAAAGCAGAATAGCAAAACAAGACAGAATCCAGCAAGGCTCACCTGGAACTTTCTGCACTTCCAGGTTCTTGAAGCTCTCACTGTTTACCACCACTGATGCACGCATAAGCGGCGGGAAAAATGGAGAAAGGATAGAGGCATCAAACTTGGTGATGGGAATACTGGAAGGGAAGGCAGCTTGTTCTAATACTTCATTCTCTAGGGTGGTCCAGAAATCCTCCATGCTCACTTCATTGGACGTTAGGAATTCTGGCCAAGTGAACTGGTGTGAGGACAAAAAGGAAGTTAATAAAAGTTCTAGATTTCTGTGGTATACGATCATCAAGATGGCTGAATTATGCAGATCTCTACTCATCCTGGTATTAACAAACGGTAAATTATGTGTGGTAAGGAAGCCCACAAACAGAACATCAAAAACAAATTGTTCAGATGATATTAAGTTTCCATCGAGAATTTGTCAAGGCAATCATTTATTCAGGTTCATTCAGCAGCCCAATCAACGACATCTGATGGGGAAGATACAAGAGCGATAACGTTTTACCTCAACATTTGTAAGCGTGAGGGTATTTTGTGTATTTCTTTGAGCTATCTCAACTTTGGGTGCAACCCCACACACTCCACAGATCATATCGTTATAGTCTCGGATGGTGAGGCATTCAAATGCCCAATAGCCACAGCTCATAAACTCATAGAGTGATGTCAGTTCCTCTGGATTCAAAACTTTCTCTAAGAAAAAAAAAAAGGTGATAAACATAAAACTAACTTCCCGCCTAATTTACATTATGATATATAATAATATGAATGTTCTTGACAGTCACTTTAAAGATAACCAGCGAGCCAGCAATGGACCGGACTGGCAGAAAGTATATGACGGGCGAGACAATGTGTTCAACCAAACACAGAAAATAGCCAAGGAAAAAAGGCAAACATTTGCAAAGGAGATACCATGTAAATTTAAATTGACCATTTACGTTAGATGGCTATACAGTACTATATGTTTTTCCAAGCGTTACCAAACTTCACCAAAATTGGAACTTTATTTGTAGGCACAGCTACATTTATGGGTGCAGCTTGTAGCTATGGAACATGTATTTAGACTAATATAAAGAGAACTTAAAAATGATATGTTCATATTTAAGACATAACCCTTGTTGTGTGAAACTCAAAGATCACTGGAAATGTAGGACTGCAAGAGAACTCAAATCTGTTCTTTTAATAAAAACACAATTTTGTTTGAAATGCAGTTTCATTGAAATGTAATATTCTATCATTTTAACATGACCTGTACTATTAATTAGAAATATTTTTTGGGGGGTAATTATCTAGAGCTATAGCCTCCCATATCACGTTACCTGCTTGCTGCTGAACAGACTCCAAGATTCTGCTGATGGACCCTTTGGGGTCTTCTCCTAATCTAATTTGGTTCCGGATAGAGAAAAGGAGGTCCAGACTAACAAGAAGTTTGTTTCCTACGTTAAAGAGACCTTTATGAAACAGAAACAGATTTTGATCAGTTGTGGCATATCAGTTTGACTCTGTTAGCTATAACCTTGAACCAGCAATCATATTCTTCATGCTCTGGGCATTTTATAAATGTAACAGGCCACCTATGTCCCAATTTTCATACCATTTATAACCCAACTTACACAGTAGACAATCAAAGAAGAATTTCAAAAGCAAGCTAGGAAATATACAAAGGCTTTATTAAACATGTATTTAAGACATGTTAAACCATTTAAAAAACTAAGATAACAAACATTTGTAATGTTTTACTGAATAATGTACAGATCTGTCCACATGCTGGCCACGATGCTGGTAAGCTTGCCAAGTGCTCTGTGTCTTATGGAACACAAGCTGTGCATTGGGCCAGCAATTTCCAAAGCAATTCATTTCACATAGTGTGAGATTCTGCCATCAAGGTTTGGAGTATATGCAATTAATCAAGCAACAATATACCAAGCCATATTCTGCCATTCAATATTCTCATTAAGATAAGGGTGTGGGGGGGGTGTATAATCACTTGCGAAGTACCCCTTCAACCAGATCTGGATTTCATTAAATTGGAAAACCTTAGAGCCTTTAAAAAGTCTATTCCTGGAGCAGATAATAAACCAAATTTACCCACAGGAGATCTGTTACTGAAGATTAACCTGCAAATCATGTACTACAAGTCAAAGTGTACAAAACAACACAGCTCATTTCTGCTAATTTATGAGCACTTTACACAAAGAAAGCAACACTTTATTTTATTATTTAACGTTTGTTAACATACTTCCCAAATTAAAAATATTTTTAACATATTGTTAGTGACAGGTGGGTACGAGCGAACATATAAAATAGAAGTAAAAGTTGTGATAAACAGAATTTTGTCACCATGTTGATTTTGAAAAACAGGTGTTCGTACCCAAGAGCTACTCAGAGCTGCTCCTCACCTTAGTGTGTGGCTTCAACCAGGAGGTGAGACCACCGCTAGCTAGATTTATATAGGCAATGAGTGAGTGGCAAAAGGGTGGTAGTAGGCAGGGAATGGGTATGACGTGGATAGGGATTAAGTAGGTAGAGGGTGTTGATATTGCTTCCTCCATAGATATTGAACACATTGAGACACAGTTCCAGGAATGCAATGCTTCACTGAAGAGTCTGGGTCAAACATGGAGTGATTGCCACAAGGAATAATGGGGTATTAAGCTGGGGTTAGTGACTACAGCAAGAGATATGACAATGATGGAAAATCCAAAGGTAGTGGGATACTGAGGAAGTGCAGGTGTGTATGGATTTATTAGGCAATGGGAAAGAGGATGTGGAATATTACGTTGTAAACAATCTAGTGGATGGTTGAGTGATTTCTGTTACTGAAAACATGTAGCAAGTGTTAGCGTGAGTGTCGCATGGTGATATGTGCAGCGTACATGTCGGATGTATATCCAGACCCTGTGAGATGAGTAAGCCACTGCAGGGCACGAAGAAGAGCTTCATGGGTGCTTTTCTATCAACAGTGTTTAAAAAAGATGCAGAAAGAGTGAACACTGAGCTGGTAACAACTCTGTGGCTTACCAGTGTAAATATCATTAAAACTGTGCAAGGCCAGACACTCGGGGTTCAAGCACATCTTTATCTGGGCAGTCACTAATTGCAGACGAGTAGATGTTAATAGCCAGCAATCTTGAGGTCCAGCCAAGGAGCTATGAAACAGAAGTGAATTAAGTAAAAATCAATTCTGGCAAAAGTCACAATGCAGAGCAGTGAAGTTTACTTGGTGTATATTTTCATAAATGTGTATCCACAGAATTTAGTTGGTATAAATTCAAACTAACACCAACGAGTCTTCACCTAATCTGAGCCATTATCTCCTTTGCTTTTATAAACAAAGAGCAAATGGCCCTTTGCAGAAGTGATTTTTAACATACCTATGGACAGGTGAAAGAATAAGGTCAACAGAATGATTACAAGGAGGAATGGCTTATTCCACCAAATGATTTACAAGAAGGCATAACCCATAGGCAGTTTCAACAAATGAGTTATGGTAAAAACTGTCCTCTGTTAAACACTCCACCTCCCCTGAGTTAATGCCTCGCTCAACAGCAGGTTTCACATTTACGACACTTGGTTTCAATTTCAAAACAGAGTGATTTAAACAATTAAAAAAACGGCAAGTAAATTAAGCTGATGAAGTACCAGTCAAATTGGTTGACAGAATCGAAAAGCACAAAATCACCATATCAATATTACATTGTTCTCTAAAGACAAAGGAAGTGTCCACATCAATGTTGAATTTACTTTAGACATATTTCCTGACAAAAAAAAAACATTAACAGAAAATTGTAGCTGGCAAAAACATAAAAAAGCAGAACTGATATTTACTCACTTCTTGTCACCTTTAAATAAGGTTGTTCCACACAGGAGACACCGGGTAGCTTGTGACTCATAAAAACTGGCCCATGAGGTTTGCTCAATAGTTACTGTGCCATCGCAGACATTGGAAAGGACAAGTCGAGAGCTGTTGAGTTCCTGTATTAGGGTGAAAGTTTCTGAGAGGTCACACTCATTTTCAGGAATCTGCATGGTTTTACGGAGCAGCAAGAGTGTTGACTGACGCTGGGTTTCCTTTTGAGATTGACTAAGGGAGTCGCCAATTCTGTGAATATTCTGGAAACAAATCTGGGTCTCCTGGAAAAATGGTCGACAAAAAGGAAACTGAGTTAACGCTATGGCATTTATAATAATTCTCCATATCTTCTGCCCCATTCGCTGCACAATGTGCCTTTACGGCACGGAGTCTAATGCAGACTATGGGGTCTGTGTTGAGTGGGCACAGCCTCCATAGTGTAAATGGACCCGTTGAAGATATCAAACATCTCCCCTGTAACAGGCCCATTGAGCAGCAGGAAACTGGTTGGCCTGATCACCTGGTTGGCCTAGGCCAGAATACAAAACTGCTGCTAGGTCCATCCCCTATCTAGAATGCTGCCATGCTGATGGTATGATGGGGTTCTGTTGGGATCAATCCAGAATCAATCCCAAAAGATCAAAGGGGACACATGAAAGGGCACTACTACCGAACTGATCAGCGACCACTTATTAGGTCTTTAGAACAGGGGAGGGCTGGCAGCCTAAGGCCTGGGGGGCAAGTCAAGTCAAGTGGACAATTGCGCCACTATATCAGCCCACCATCCATGCCCATCTTTTCCAGATTTTCTAACGCATATTGATGATAAAAATACAAATATGATTTAAATGTGGTTTAACAAAGGTAAATTTGATAGCAACAAAGAATGGTGGGAAAAAAAGCAAAACCTAATGCCCCCCTGATGCTCAGCCAGTTAAATGTCCCCCATGATACTGGCTGAGGATTATGGGAAGTATAGCACACAGCAGCAGGGAAATTGTAAAAGCTATTATGAGTACACTACCAGGATCATACCATAAAGTGGGCTGATTGGGGAAAGAGCTGACACTGAAGGGGTGAATGGGGACAGCAATGACATGGGGGGGCTGATTGGGGACAGAGGTGACATGGGGGGGCTGAAACGGGACAGAAGTGACACTAGGAGGGCCTGATTGGGGACATAGGTGACACTGGGGAGCTGAATGGGAACAGCAATGACACGGGGGGCTGAAAGGGGACAATGGGAGGGGCTGATTGGGGGCAGAGGTGACTCAGGAGCTGAACTTGTGAACACATACAGACACAGAGATTTCTTTTTTTGTTTAATAATTTAAAAAAGCATTCTGTTGTTTGTCCCCCATGGACACACTTACATACAACGAATACAAAAAAATATTATACAGTCTGTACAAAAATAAATTGGTTTACTAACCTTCTACTTCTTCCACTTTGGGGGGGTTTCGTCTAGGCCTCCGTCCTCTGTTTATGTAGAAAACAGTCTTCTGCTACCAAACATCCGGTGCGCCAGCAGTCTGAGTGCGAGGGGACGGAGCTTTCACCCCTCACGCTGCTCCCATCACTATGCGGCCATCAGACTGCTGGAAATCTAATCTAAACGGCTGGTGCATGCTGATGCCGCCGGCCGGAACTACTTTGATACTTGCCATATTAAATTTAAAAAACAAAATATTAAAGTACCGCCAGCCGGCGGCATCAGCACCCAGCGGCCGTTTAGATTAGATTTCGGGCGGCCTGGGGGGCAATTGCCCCCCGGCCCAGCCCGCCCCAGCTTTGGAACCATTCCGTAGTTGCAGGAGAGCACCTTCTAGGAGACCACTGAATGTGTTTTGCACATTATAATGACTAAATATGTACCTTCATAATATCAATCACGTTCTACACACTTACTGGGAGTCTGGATCCTTTTTCCACTTTATCTTTTGATAGGCTAGAACCACAAGTGGGGCAGGTTTTTGGCTTATGCCGGTTTGTATACATGAAATTGCACATTGGGTTCTTGCACCTTCCCCTGCCTCTTTGAGTAGCCAGGCCTAGGTCCTGGGGAAAGAGAAGAGTTGAATTAAACACTCTAAAAGAGATACAAAAAGAAGAACTTTTTTTATTTTACAATTTTAATATTAAAATGCAAGGGACGTCAGATAACTGTAAAGCTTGGGAAATATCCTAAAAGTAGATGATGATAGAACTGTGCATGGTGGGAGTTTTAGACAACCATGCACAATTTTATATAGGAGTTGGTTCCTTTGTAAACCTACTATTGCCAGAAATCTAATATTAAAGATTTCATCAATACAATGTGTTTGTGGGTGAGTTAAAACATTTTCTCCGCTGGACCTCTATGTCTACAAGGGCAAAAGAACATGTTTAAGCTCATTAAAAGACCAAGCACCACAAGCATTGAGCACTTAAGTCTAGGGATGGAATAAAAAATTAGGGTGACCAGATCACGGTAGCCAGCAATCATTTGAGAATAGAGGGAAAAGTTGATGCAGAAGCAAATAAGAGAAACATACTATGTTAAGGAATGCAGACCAAAAAACGGAATATCAGGGCTAAGATGTAAAGAAGCCAAGTCCCAGGGGCTACGCTGCAAAAAAGGCGAGTTCCGAAGGAAAATAATGCAATAAACCCAGATTTACAGGGCCTGAAAGTTTAACATCCACAGTACAGCTGCTCTAGTGAGCCCTATGGATTTGTAGAGCTAATTCAGTAACACTTTCATGTCATTAGCTATGTAAGCTTTATAACTGCATACTGGTTTGTTATACTTGTATGATAAGCACACATTGGGGTTGGAAGAACATGGTCACAGTATGACAACGACACCAAAACATCAAATTCTACATTTCTATGTTTATATTATACATCCAGAATCACCAATTTCATTAAAAGGTTTGTGTTATCTGGAAATATGTTAATATATGCGGTGAACATACCAATAAACACAGCAAAATGAAAGCTAAGCCTACTTGCTCATGGTGTATACTGGACACTTTAAGATCTAATGGATGCACGTCTCTTTTTTTTTTGCAAACACAAATGCTTTGTGCTTCCTCCATGGGCATCATAGATTTGACCAAGGAATTAATCATTCTCTGCAGGATGGACAAAACGAATTATGGAATCCATACCAATTTCAGCAATCCCATCCAGTTTTATTTGTACGGTGAGATAAGCAGGGAACATTTTGGTTAGGTGCAACTTGTCCAAACTTTAACCGTCTACTGTGGAAATAAGCTCTGGGCACTAGTTACAAGACGACGACTAGGTCCCTATAGTGTCACATACAACCCTACCAGAAAATGTAATTTTCCGTATGCATTTCTCTTTAAATCAGAGATACGTACCAAGGTCATGAGACTGCTGTATTTGAAAGACGGGAAAGCTTCAGACACCAATTTTAGTGGTGGCTGTGAAACAGGACCTTGGGGATCACTTCTTACCTGTATGTTCAAAAAAAGCCCAAAGAATAAAGTCAGATAAATAAAATACTGTTTCACCTACTCAGAAAGGAGAGAGATAACTTCATGGGGAACTTGAGGTGGCTACTTCTATTATAGGGCATATTTTAATCTCTAAATACTATTATGTTTATGTGCACTATATGTGCGATTTAGGAAGAGTTACAAATCTTCCAAGATACCGAAGCACTATGAATACATCTGATATGACAGCGCCAGTAACGGAAATTGCTTGAGGAATGGCGATAAAAAAATAAAAATAGGACATAGAGTCCGTTTGAAACCTATTAAGTGTGAGCTTGCCCTTGGGACATGCAGTGCTTATATTCAAGCAGATCGATGAGAATCCTAAATGAGACATAGAAGATGTTTCAATATAGTTACATAGTTATATAGGCTGAAAAAAGACATGCGTCCATCAAGTTCAGCCTTTTCTATATCTGTTAATTTGTTGCTGTTGATCCAAAAAAGGCAAAAAAACGCCAGTTTGGCTCTTTCCAATTTTGCACTAACCAGGGAAAAAATTCCTTCTTGACTCTAAAATGGCAGTCAGATTTCTCCTTGGATCAATAAGCTGTTTCCCCATAATTAAAGATTATATCCCTGAATATTACCCATCCAGTTGCTGTTTAAATGTCTGTACGGACTCCGATAAAACTACCTCTGCAGGCAGAGAATTCCACATCCTTATTGTACTTACTTTAAAAAAAACCCTTTCCTCTGCTTTAGACTAAATCTCCTTTCATCCAGTCTAAACGCATGACCACGTGTCCTATGCATAGTCCTGTTTATGAACAGATTTCCACACAATGGTTTGTATTGGCCCCGAATATATTTATATAATGCTATCATATCCATATTACCATTATTTCTTGAGTTATTGGCTGTGGCAGGACTGAGTGGCCAAGCTGTTTCAATGTGCTGGGCTTCAGACAGGAGGCTATGATGGGATTGTGTGTCTCTGTAGAAAACAAGAGTAAAGAGAGTGAAATGGTATAGAATTATTTGGAACAGTATATAACATGTCCTCTGTGTTCGGTACCTTTAGTATTGCAAGATTGTTTCTTTGTTCTTTATAAGTATAATAGTTACTATGGTTTACGAAGGTAACTACACTATATGACCAAAAGTATGTGGACGCCCTTCCTAATTATAGAGTTTAGGGGCTTCATCCACAGCCATTGGTAACACGTTTTTAAAATCAAGGACATAGGTATCTTCATAAACAAAGATTTGCAGTAGGATAGGTCATCCCAAAGAGATCAGTGACTTTAAATATAGCACTTTCACAGGAAGCCACCCCTTTACCACAAGTCAGTTCATTAAATTTCTGCTAGACCTGCCCCGGTCAAATGTTGCAAAATTATTGTAAAGTAGAAGCAGAGGCGTATCTACTGAAAATAGCGCCTATGGCAAGCACTGAAATTGCGCCCCTGTCCAAATATCTAAAACCCATTTACTAGCCCCTGCTGCCCATTTATATATATAAATATTAGTCCCTGCTGTCGATAGCGGGTATAGATCAACACACAAACCCAGATCAATTGAAATTCACTTGTGATCTCAGCACTGAAGGTATATATCAAATAAACAGAATCAGACATACAAATCCTATATTTGCAGGTATACAATAATAATTTATGAAACGTAGCATCGAAGGTGTAGATCAACTGAATAAGACATATTAACCCTGTATTTGCAGGTACACATAAATAATGTATGGAAACAGCATAGCAGATATGGATCTACATAATAACACAAAAACCCAGCTTTGCAGGTAAAAATCAATTGGAATTCACATAAAAACACGGCATTAAAGGTATATTTTAAACCCCCTAAATTACAGGCATAGATCACAGGTTGCACCCCAAAGCCAGCCCTGGCGTCCACACTGCCCACATAGAACCTGGCCAGCACCCAGATTACACACATAAGATTTGCAATCTTTGTCCCCAAATAGCCCAGCACAAGTCAACTTTGTCCCCAAACAGTCCAGCCAGTGCCATCTTTGTGCCATATACACCCTGCCTGTGCCATCTTGGTCCCCAAGGCTCAAACCTCCTGCTAGTGCCATCTTTGCCCTTCCACAATTATACATCTATGGTACACAAACACTTTTACAGTCACTCACTAATTCACACTTTAATTCATCCAACTCATCCACACATTAACTCATGCTCTCCCTCATTCAGACAATTCATCCACACATTAACTCATGCTCTCCCTCATTCAGACAATTCATCCACACATTAACTCATGCTCTCCCTCATTCAGACAATTCATCCACACATTAACTCATGCTCTCCCTCATTCAGACAATACATTCACATATTAACTCATGCTCTCTCATTCACTCAATGCATCCACACATTAATGCACACTCTTTACTTATATCTACCCTCTCTCCCTCCCCTATCACTTTCTACCCCCCATCTCCCTTCCCTTATCACTTTCTACCCCCTCTCCCTCCCTTATCACTTTTTACCCCCCTCTCCCTCCCTTATGACTTTTTACCCCCCTCTCCCTCCCTTATCACTTTTTACCCCCCTCTCCCTCCCTTATCACTTTTTACCCCCCTCTCCCTCCCTTATCACTTTTTACCCCCTCTCCCTCCCTTATCACTTTTTACCCCCCTCTCCCTCCCTTATCACTTTTTACCCCTCTCTCCCTCCCTTATCACTTTTTACCCCCCTCTCCCTCCCTTATCACTTTTTACCCCCCTCTCCCTCCCTTATCACTTTTTAACCCCCTCTCCCTCCCTTATCACTTTCTAACCCCCTCTCCCTCCCTTATCACTTTCTAACCCCTCTCCCCCGCTTACCCACTATATACCCCCCTCTCTCACCTTGAAGTCCAGCGACAGGAGCACGATGCTGCTGTCTTCCTGCACCGCTCCCTGGTGCCCGCTGCTTCACTGCTGAGTGCCGTAATATGACATCATATTTCTGCGCCCAGCAGTGAAGCAGCGGGCACCAGCGAGCGGCTTTTAAATGCTGTCTTCTTTTTTTTGATGCGGGGGAGAACGAGGGGCGCCGAGCAGTTTCTAGGCGCCCCTCTCTCTCCCCCGCATCAGTGTTTAAAAGCCGCTCGCTGGTGCCGGCATTTCATGCTGAGCGCCGCAATATGCCGGCATATTGCAGCGCTCTGCATGAAATGCCGGCACCGGGACGGGGGTAGAGGGCTCGTGGAGGAGAATGAGGGGAGCCACGCGGTTGCTAGGCGCCCCTCTCTCTCCTCGCATCAAAAAAAAAAACGGCATTTAAAAGCCGCTCCCCAGCGCCCCCCTTGAGATGGCGCCCATGGCACGTGCCATGGCTGCCATACCCTATATACGCCTCTGAGTAGAAGCATCTAGGTGTAACAACACAGCCATGAAGCAGTAGACCACACATGTAAAAATCCCCTGTCTTCTGTAGCATCACTTCCCATATTTGCTCGAGGGGTCGTCTTATAATCAGACCTCAAATAGGTCTGACTATGAGACGACTAAGATCCAGATCCCCCGCAGCTGCAGGGGACCTGGATCCTCTTGTCTCCCCCCCCCGCCCCACTTACCGGTACTTCTGAGTCCCCGGTGTGTAGCTGGGGCAGCGTGTAGATGTTTACGCGATTCGCGTAGACAACTTCCGCTGCAGCAGGAAGGAGCCAGTGCCGCACCGGTGCGGGGAACTCTGATCTCTGACAGTCGGGGAAGGTCTGCGCGATGGACGCAGACAACCCCCGCTGCTAGCCACGCCTCCTTCCTGCTGCAGCGTAAGTGCGTGGGATCTACACCCTGCCCCGGCTACATGACAGGGAAGTCAGAAGCACCGGTAAGTTGGGGGGGGGAGTGTTAAATGGGGGGCATAAGGCATTTCTGGAGGCAGAGTGCTCTGTGAAATGCCTTTTAACCCCCTTAATGCCACTCTGCCTCCAGAAATGCCCTTTTAACCCTCTATACGCCACTCTGCCTCCTGAATGCCTTAAACCTCCCTATATGCCACTCTTCCCCATAATATGCCTTTTAACCCTCCAAATGCCAGAGTGGCATTTAGGGGTATAAGGCATTTCTGGAGGCAGAGTGGCACATAGGGGGTCAAAAGGCATATCATGGGGCACAGTGGCATATAGGGTTAAAAGGCATATCATGGGGCACAGTGGCATTTAGAGAGTTAAAAGGCATATCATGGGGCACAGTGGCATATACGGGGTATAAGGCATTTCTGGGGCAGATGTGCATAACTGGGGGGCAGGTTGGAAAATAGAAGGAAATAAAACCAAAATATATTTTTCTCAAGCTTTTATTAAAAAAAAATAGTTTATAGTTTATTTAACATTTACTGGTAAAACTTTTTTCCTATAGGGTCGTCTTATATTGAGGCTTTTTCTTTTTTTTCCCCCTAAATTAATATTCAGATTTGGGGGGTCGTCTTATAATCGAGCAAATACGGTACTACAGAGTTCTAACATCAGCGCAAGCGCTGTGCGTCTGGATCTTCATTAAATAGATTTCCATGGCCAAGCAGCTGTACACAAGCCAAAGATCACTGTGTACAATAGCCAAGCACCGGCTGGAGAGGTTTAAAGCACGCCGCCACATACACCGACACTAGACTGGAGCAGTGTAAACATGTTCTCTGGAGTGATGACTCACGCTTCACTTTCTAGAAAACCGATGGACAAATCTGGGTTTGGCGGATACCAGGAGAACAATACCTATAGAAAGCATAGTTTGGTCTGGGGCTGTTTTTCAGGTTTGAGCCTCTTAGTTCCAATGAAGGGAGATGTTAATACTACAGCATACACAGACATGTCAGACAAAGGTATGCTTCTAGCTTTTTGGCGCCATTTTGGAGAAGGAGCTTTTCCGTTCCAGCATGGCTGTGCCCATGTGCGCAAAGGTTGATAAACAAGCTTTAGTGGCCCGCACAGAGCCATGACATTAAAGCACTTTTGGCTGAATGGTCACAAATATCCACAAACACACTCCATAATCTTGTAAAAAGCTTCCCCATTAGGGTGGTGGCTGTTATAGTTGAAAAGGGGAGGGGGGCTCCATATTAATGCCCATGGTTTTTGAATGGGATGTCCAACAAGCTCATATAGGTGTGATGGTCAGGTGGCAACATATTTTTGATCATATAATGCATATTTTGGGGGACCCACATTTTAAATATAACCCCTCTCTCTTTGCATGAGATATGCTTGTTCAGAGCCTGTAATCTGTGGTGGTCCAAAAAGGCACCTTCGATACTAATGCACTGGATGATGACATTGGATACCAGGTTCTCGATCCACAGTAACATAGTAACATAGTTCATAAGGTTGAAAAAAGACCAAAGTCCATCAAGTTCAACCTATATACATATTGTGTCCCTACTGTGTTGATCCAGAGGAAGGCAAAAAACCCTTATGAAGCAGATGCCAATTGCCCCATACCAGGGGGAAAATTCCTTCACGACTCCAAATATGGCAATCAGAATAAATCCCTGGATCAACATTCTGTCCCTATTAATCTAATATCCATAACTTGTAATTATTGCTTTCAAGAAACACGTCCAGGCTCCTTTTGAACTCTTTTATTGAGTTTACCATTACCACTTCCTCTGGCAGAGAGTTCCATAATCTCACCTCTTTCACCTCTTTCCTCCAGCCGTAGAGGATGTCCCCTTGTTATAGATACAGTCCTGGGTATAAATAGGTCCTGGGAGTGATCTCTGTACTGCCCCCATATATATTTATACATAGTTATTAAGTCCCCCCCTAAGCCGTCTTTTTTCCAAACTAAATAACCCTAATTCTGATAATCTTTCTGGGTACTGTAGTCCTCCCATTCCCCTTATTACTCTGGTTGCCCGTCTTTGAACCCTCTCCAGCTCCACTATATCTTTCTTGTACACTGGTGTCCAGTACTGTACACAGTATTCCATGTGTGGTCTGACTAGTGACTTGTACAGTGGTAGAATTATTTCCTTGTCGTGGGCATCTATGCCCCTTTTGATGCACCCCATGATTTTATTTGCCTTAGCAGCAGCTGCCTGACACTGGTCGCTACAGGTAAATTTACTGTTAACTAAAACTCCTAAGTCCTTTTCCATGTCAGTCGTCCCCAGTGTTTTCCCATTTAATACATATTCCCAGCCTGGATTTTTCTTCCCCATGTGCATAACCTTACATTCATCTGTGTTGAACCTCATCTGCCACATCCCAGCCCAAGCCTCCAACCTATGCAGATCCATTTGTAACCGTGCACTGTCCTCTATTGTGTTAACCACGTTACAGAGCTTAGTATCGTCTGCAAAGATTGATACTTTACTATACAATCCCTCTACAAGGTCATTAATAAATATATTAAAAAGAATAGGACCCAAAACTGACCCCTGTGGTACCCCACTAGTAACATACCCACTCAGAGTATGTACCATTAATAACCACCCTCTGTTTCCTATCACTGAGTCAGTTACTTACCCACATACACACATTCTCCCCCAGCCCAAGCATTCTCATTTTATATACCAGCCTTTTATGTGGCACCGTATCAAATGCTTTGGAAAAATCAAGATATACGGCATCCAGCGATTCACCCCGATCCAGTCTTGAGCTCACCTCCTCATAAAAGCTGATCAGGTTAGTTTGACAGGACCGATCCCTTGTAAACCCATGCTGATATGGAGTCATACATTTATTTTCATTGAGATACTCCAAAATAGCATCTCTTAGGAAACCCTCAAACAGTTTACACACACAACAGAAGTTAAACTAACAGGCCTATAATTCCCCGGGTCACTTTTTGAATATTGGCACAACATTTGCTATGCGCCATGCACTGTCAATGAAAAGGTTAAGAGACGTGTTCAGACAAGACACGTCTATCGGCTCCCTTGCCATAGCATCAGGTAAGTGGGCTGCTTAGTGGCAGAATCACCATGAGATCTGTGCCCTAGACTTGGTTGATCCACCAGCGACATTAACTTCATCCTACTAACTGCTGTGTATATTTGACTATTCCATATTGGAAGAAGGTACTCTTACATTTATTGGTACATTACATTTATGGAACACATTAAAGGAACACAATTCACATGCGAGTTTAAAAACATTACATTACCTGATTTAATGCAAAATCATTTGGCAGTACAATTCTTATAAAGGAACCGCTACATTTCATCTGGTTAGTATAGACGCAAAGTTATTTTTATAGCATTTTTTGTACATCTCAGCACCTAAGAGTACATACATATACACTTCCACTGTATCTTCAGAAAATGGTAAATTGACATGTATACAGAACAATTTCTCATGATGCACTGCAAATGTTTACACTGATGGTACTAAAAATTCTAGCTGTACAAATAAGGCGGTAGTACCAATCTCTGCAGATAGGAGGCAGCAAACGGCAATCCTCTCCATTTTTTTTGATGGGGACTTACCAGCTTTTATAATGGCCAGTCTGCTGCCAGCGCATTCCACACTGGCATTTCTGTTTGTATTAGCTGGGGCAGGCAGGATTGCCCGTATTGGCCTGGCAGCTGCCTGAGAGGTAGCCCGAGATTTCGCTGTAGGCTTTGCTTCCTGCCCTTTATGGGATGTTGATGGAGCTTGCGAGTCTACCCTGGAGAAATAGTATATATTTTATGAATATTTTTCTACTAAAAAAATTCTACTTTTCAATACAAATTAAATTTTGGGTGGTTTATAGATTTTATTACAATTTATTTTATTATTGTATTGGCCTGTTGTTTGCTTTCTCAGCAGCTATTTTACTTTTAAAAAAGACAGAAGCTCTAAGGATTTGAGACGATGGCTTCTCTCAATTACATTTTGTACATGTACGTGTTCGTGTTCCACAAATTGCATGTGGTGAGGAACTAATGAGTGTTTGTAAACCTAAGAGCACTGATTGCGGTACGCTAGACCATCTAAGATGGGAATTTTTATAAAGCTTTTGGTCCAGTCTAGGCCAGCAGCATATCTAAACACATCACCGAGAATCACCCTTCCCTTTCTACTCTGGTGGTCCTGTGGCGAGGCATGAGGTATCATATATATATATATATATATATTATATATATATATATACACACACACCTTGGTTTCAGTGCTCCCTCACAGTCCAGCTTCAGTGATGAACACCAAGATATTGTACGCCATCATATCCCAGCATTAAGCACCAATAGCCGGCACATATGGAGTACTGGAACAAAGATATGTATGAACAGAGCTCAGGCTCTATTTGTTTTGGGCTGGTTCGAGGGCCCTGCTCCTCCAGCAGAGAACAGTTTAGTGTGATAGAGAGAATCGTCAGGGTGACCGACACCACAAATTGTATGGACACCTTGCCGACTCCTGCATAGAAGGTCACATATGCAAGTTGCTCAACATTTTCCACCAAGGCAAACAGAACCTGACAAAGAAAACACATACTTACTGAATTCCAATCATTTTACTAGGTGCTTTGCCAGGCTGCTTCAACATAGTTTAACAAGTTAAATAGACAAGATGAGATAACAAGCTTACTTATGACATTAAGAACACTTTTTCTACCAACTACCCAGATGTGGCCTATCAATGCTAATCTAGTGCATTGTCGAACAGTGCAATAACAAAATGTTACAAGACTGAACTTACTGTGAGCTGCTTATCTGACGCGCTGTGTTCACAGGCTCATCTGCAGACTGCGTTTTACTGTTAGGGTCAACACTTTCCACCATTTCTCCGCTCTCAGCATCCAAAGACTTGTACTGTTCCTTGCTAATCACTGTATCTTCACAGATGTCCTCTACGTTTTTATGCGTAACATGTATATCTGATATTATGACCTCTTCCCACTCCTGCTCATGCACTGATGAAGAGGCATGGAGCAGCTGGCTAACCGCCTCATTATTCTCTGTTGATTTGGGTCCACAGGTAACGGAACCTTGATCTTGAGAGTTTGGATCAGGCTGCTGTGTTACAGTTTTGGTAATAGTAGAATGTTTCTCTTTTGCTTGCTTTGCCTAAACATAATTGAACTTGTGTTAATGATACGTCACACCTTAAGACAAAAACACATGTTGCGGTTAACAGTCATAAGAACTCCCCTTGCTTTTTCACAGACTTGTACCTACTACTGTATGGTTTTCCAAGTTCAGTTCTATTATGAAGCAAGGAAACACCCCCATGTCAAGACCCCACTCCCGCGACCCCGAGGATTTGGGTCTTGACCTGGAGAACCGGTGCTTCACCCGGCAATCTCCGGGTCAAACCCGGAGAGTTCCCAGGTATGCCTGTATGGACTGTATTTCCACACAGCTATTTTGTAAAGATAATCCATTGATATGCATAATCAAGAAATATGTGTACTGCATCTACTTGCTAGCCCTTAACTATACAAGGCAGATACAGATAACATTCCATATTCGTTTTTTCTGTGCAAATGCCAAGTAGCAAAGTGAATCACCACCTTTGGAATCCATTTCCCCCCAAGGAAATTGTTGCAAAGGGGACACTTGGGAGGCTTGTGCCTGGTAACGTAGGTATATGTGCAGCCGGGGTTGGTGCAGCTTCCACGTCCCCTCCTGGTGTAAGTGCTGGCCTGTAGGACAATGTAAAATATTTTTTATATTCCTTAAATCAAAAACATGTTAGTTAAAAAAAAAAATATATAGAAAAACACCAATAGAGAGGGTACACAAACTGGTTGTGTCCATGCCACTGAATTGGAGCCTCACTGAATGACTTTGCTATTGTTAATTCTATTGTGTTGTCCTTAATATATGTCAGGTTTATTTGAGGACTTCATGTATATTATTTACAAAGAATGATTCTGGTGCCAGATTTTAACAGTAATTGTCCAATCAGCAGGAACATTATACTGGTTACTTTGATGATAATACCGGTATCATGTTTAAAATTGTACCACAGAACTGTTTTATCATAAATAAACCCCTTACGTTCTAAACATTTACTCAGCTAAACATATAATTATTTATTAGTAAGCAGATTTGGCAGGTTTCTGTTTTGGTATATTTTGAACACTATCATGTTTCACCCAAAAGTATTTTTAACAACATTTCTCTAAAGGACAAAGCTATGAAGTAATGCATCTATCACCACTACAGAAATATGGCACCATAACCTTGATAATTTCAGGATGGAAAATTAAGCATGAATGATTAAAGCAGAAAATTACCAAATCAATTTCCCATATACCATAAACAATTAGAATGGTTGGTTGAAAGCAAATATATATAGGCATCAAGGTGGTGCTCTTTTTGTTTACCAGTTTAACAGGTCGTGATGGCTCCAGTGAAGGGCAACTAGCCATGGGGACCATAAAATACTGAGAGGTGGAGGATGAAGTGCTGCTATCCTCTGAGTCCTATGAGACAAACACAAAGTTGTAAGAATAAACAGTGATAGCAAAGTACAATTAACATATTAATTAGCTGATCATTTTGACATTAATTTGCTAATTATGTTGTCTGAGTAGCTGTAGGAACCTTAAAAGGATTTCTTCTAAAAAGGTCAAAGTCAAGTCAAGTACAAGGTATACTCGCTAAATCAGTTCCAATATTCCACTAAGGACACATGCTAAGACATATATCGCCTACCGAAGGCAGTAAATCTACTATTGATTTCTGCTGTGGCATTCAGTACCTGTTTATGACATGGTTGGATGAGTTTGATGTTGAAGAACTTGAGTGGCCCACACAGATCCCTGGTCCACAATCCCACTGAATACCTTTAGGATGAACTAGAATGGAAATTGCAAGCCAGGTCTTCTTGTCCAACATCAGTGCATGAGCTCACAAATGCTCTACTCGATGAATGGGCAAAAATTCCCACAGAAACAGTTGAAAATCTTGCGGAAAGCCTTCCCAGAAGAGTGGAAGCCAGTATAGCTCCAAGGGGGGGGGGGGCAACTTCATATGAATGTCTACGTACAAGGGATGTTTGAAAAGTTTCCGCACTTTAATATATATATTTTATATTAAAAAAGTGCGGAAACATTTCAAACGTTCCTTTGTATTTAGAATGGAATGTCCTAAAAACAAACCAATCCCGTTCCCGGGATCAAAAATACCCTTATTATAACCCCACCCAAATACATAACCAAAAAAAGATTTTTAAAAACACCAGTGTCACCAGTCCTACCATGAAAGGTAAACGTGACTGTAACATAAGGGCATATGCCCACAGCTGTGTAACACTAATAATATTAGATCATATATACTGTAGTCCTAACAACAGAAATAATTGAATTATGACCAGTGACACAGGCTTATTAAAAACTCAGACGAATAGCCCCCCTGACATGTTTCGCTCCTCAGAGCTTCATCAGAGGTCTGGGCTAATGTCCTAAAAGTCACTGTTGGTGGAATGGTCAGGTGACCCAATACTTTTGTCCATATAGTGTATATCCTATTTATGACATGAGTAAGTTACACACGCACCTGTATTGCCATAACTGTGAGCACTGACATGGCTGCTGGTATGTCAGAACGTGTAACAGCTATTCCACTGCTCTCTTCAATCACCATACTTGTTGCCTGAAAAGGACTTGTGGGCCCTATTTCCAGAGTTGCATCATCAAGTATAATATCACCGCTTAGCTTATCACCCAACGGCCCTGTATAGTGAGAGAGAACTCCACCAGGAAGAAGTTCTTGCACTACATCTGTTGAACTGAAGTTTGTTCCATCTTCTGCTAGTCCCTCCATGTCAATGCACTGCTCTGATAGGGTGACCTGTCCAGCATCCAAAGACAAGAATTTATGTTCCCCATTTTGAGACACACCGACTGATGAAGCGAAAACCCGCTGAGGTTGAGTCACACACAACTCCACCTGCTGTCGACCCATTCTATCTTCGCTCTGTGACCTCTTGGGTATCAGAATGTACTCTGAACGTGGAAGGATCTTTCTGAAGCCAGGAACATCTGAAACCATGGTTGGTGAGCTAGACTTAATATTCTAAACGGAAAAAGAGATAAAGTATTGGATGACATATCATACAAAGGTTTTACATTTCCCAGTGGTCACAGAAGCCCAAGGACCCATAAGGGTATATAGTCATAGGTGAACTTTACAGGAGTCCAAGCAGTAATCTTTGCACTAAATTCCACTAAACTACCAAAAATTCACCATATTCAGAAAATAGAAAATGTATGATTTTTTTTTTTATACAGGAAGCAATTTCACTGTCAAAAAGAAGTCAGTTGGCAATTTTAAGAGCTAAATACGGAATTCAGCCGAATATTAGATCCGCAGCTGGTATTTTTTTAAGAAGATAAGAAAACACAAAACGCAGATTCCAAACAGCTGACCAATTACACCATTTCAGAACTTCTTTGATTGCAATTTTTAGATGGAACATAGCAAGCATTTCATTGTGTCAGCTGATGAATCAGCCATGTTTTAAAGGAAGAAAGGCATGTTTTGTAAGACACTATACATAAATATACACATACTGAAAGGTGTCAGGTTAACGTTTATACATGCTAGCGACATAGTCTGAAGCAGGTCAATGTGTCTGATGTCAATGCTGGCAAACTCTGTGATGATCTCCATTGCCAGTGTGATGGAAATGGAAGAGTCTTTAAGGGTAATAGCGGGACTTTGGATATGAACGTAAACAAAGGTGGGCATAAGCAAACTAGAAGTATTGATGTGGTTTTTGGATAAGAAAAATGTAATATAGTCATATTAGCCTAAGGGAAAATGTAGTCTTTAGTTAATGTTGATATATTTTATTAGGCCAACAAGATAGGCCAATGTGGCATTACATAAGCTTTTATGACCTCAAAGGTCTCTTGTTTAGATGAGGTTTAGATTTAAAGTTACTGTATATTTTTTATATATTTGCCTAAATAAAAGATAACGACTTTACCTAAAGACTTCAGTTATTTTTAAATTGCATCCAAGACAAACTAGAAAACAAAAAGCAGAGAGTTGAAGCAAGGAGATGGAAGAAAGAAAGGTGATCATCTAGAAAAAAAAAAGAGAGAAGGACAGGAAGAACAAATCAGATCAATCCGAAGGGAGAATGTGAATTATGATAAGGTAGAAAAGATACTGACATTCCACCTTTTTAATCACTTAATGCATTTGTTATTTACTTATGAATTACAATGTTTTCTAAGCAGGATTTACAATGGTTTTAGGTGCATTTGTGCTGTAAGAATGAACAGAGATTAAAAAAAGCTCGAAATTAGTTTTGGTGTATCATATATCTTTTACCTTCTCTTTCTTCGCAGCAAATTCAATGAAAGCAAAACATAATACAAAAAATAAAAAATACAAAAAAAGCACAGCACAGAAAAGAGATGAATAGATCTCATCTGGGAGAAAGTGTATTACGTTGCCTTTAGTCTTCAGATCTCCCAGGCGGCCTATATTTTGCAATGCAATGGAACTTTTTATTTATTATAAAAAATACTTCCATACTTTGTTGATCATTTACTTCATTTAACATATATTGCCATAGTGGTGTTGCAAGATGCTTCCATTTCCTTCCTATATTTTAACGGCTAATAAAACATTGATAGTCAGATTTACATCTTTTCATTTGTCTTTAGCAAAAGTTCAATATAGAATAGGAAAGCTTGAGGTGTAAGATTCCATTCAAGTTTAAACATTTTCTTAAAATATCTGTTTTTCACTAGCAGATGTGTTGAGCACAAGAATGTAATGCTAAATTTGTGATCCACACTATCACATTCCCTATTTAACTACTTGCCAGACCCGTCATGGCAGAATATCCTGAGGATCCTGAAGCAAACTGTGTGACGTTTATCAATGGCTTTATTCATTTTTGAGCAAGACAAGGAAGAATGCTTGACATTCATATGAAGGCCTTCTGTAGGTTAAGCAGCTTGTCTATCAACATAAATTCACTTAGAGGAAGCCATCCATCACACAAAGCTAAGTGAGGAAATGCTTTATAATGTCAACTGAACCAGTGTTAACCAGTGTTACCAGTGATTTTAACAGGAAAACTCAGTTTTTTGTTCCACATAATGTGCTTCAACGAGAAAAACTAAGTAAAGACGCAAATCATCACTGGTGACTTTTGTAATCTAGTCCGTCTAGGATGTCCAGAAGACTTTTGCATCTGGACTGGTACAAATTGCAATTTTAACAAAATTTGCCAATTACTGCAATTTGTATGAATCCTGAAAAACCAGGAGGGGCCACATAACGGAACTGAAACTGTAAGGTTCTAAAATGGGCGCTCTTTTCATGAATTGTACTTAAAGATCCAAATGGCTACTCACAGAATCTAATCCCTCCTTCTCCAGTTTTGCTCGTTCCAGATAATAGCTTTTCTCAGCCACACTCAGAAGCTTCCAACTCTCACTTATCCTCTTGTTAATCTCAGACTGGGGCAGGTGCGGTACCTCCTGCTGGACCTTCAAGTAGATATCATAGTAATACAAAAGGTAGGCAGACCTAGAACACAAGAACTTAGTGTAAAGCAGTTACATAGTTAGATCCTTCAAGTTCAGCCTTTCCCATATCTGTTTATTCCTTGCTTTTGATCCAAAAGAAGGCAAAAAAAACCCAGTTGTGGCTCTTTCCAATTTTGCACAAACTAGGGAAAACAAATTCCTTCTCGACCCCAGAATGGCAGTCAGATTTCTCCTTGGATCAAGAAGCTGTTTCCCCATAATGTAAAAATTATATCCCTGAATAGTGTTTTTGCAAGTATCCATCCAATTGTTGTTTAACCCCTTCGAGACAAAGGCTGATTTTACTTTTTGTACCCTTTGTGACAATGGCCTTTTTAACATTTCTGCGCTGCTTGTGTTTAGCTGTAATTTTCTTCTTTCCCGTTTACTGAACCCACACACATTAGATATTGTTTTTTTCAGGACAAGAAGGGCTTTCTTTAGATGACATTGTTTTGATTGTATCATATTATTTACTATTAAAAAAATTATAAAATATGGTGAAAAATTTAGAAAAAAATGACTGTTTCTAACTTTTAGTTGAAAAATCTTTTACTCATCTATAAAAGGTAATGAAAAAACCTGCTAAATAGATTCTACTATTTGTCCTGAGTTTAGAAATACCCAATGTTTTTATGTTTTTTTGCTTTTTTCTACCCATTATGGGGCAATAAGTACAGGTAGCGTTTTGCTATTTCAAAGCCATTTTTTCCAAATCTGGTAATTCTTCCCCCCATGTGCCATTTCGGGTATCTTTGAACCCGGCCAATGCAATTTACCCCATCAAGTCATATATTTTTGAAAACTAGACAGCCCAGGGTATTCCAAATGCTAGTATTTTAACTCTTTCCATGCACCATATCTACCACCAGTCTTTGTCAAACTTTATGGTAGTCATTTTTTTGCATTTGTTTTGTCATACACATTTTACTTCAGGTATGAATTAAAATGTTCTAGTTTATGTCACTATCACAAAACACCCCAATATGTGTTCAGCAACATCTCCTGAGCGCAGCGATACCCCACATGAATGATTTTGCCTGGCTGTTTGGGGGCAAAAGGGCCACATTTGGGGCATGCGCATTTTTCAATGTTGAACTTTGGCATTTGGGGATCCACTGCCCATGCCCTATTTGGTACATCTTTGAGCCGAGCCATTTCAGTGTGCCCAATAAACCCATATATTTTTGAAAACTAGACACCCCAGGGTATTTCAAATGCTAGTATTTTAACTCTTTCCATGCACCATATCTACCACCAGTCTTTGTCAAACTTTGTGGTAGTCATTTTTTTGCATTTGGTTTTCCACACACATTTTAATTCAGGTATGAATTAAAATGTTCTCGTATATGTCACTATCACAAAACACCCCAATATGTGTTCAGCAACATCTCCTGAGTACAGCGATACCTCACATGAATGATTTTGCCTGGCTGTTTTGGGGCAAAAGGGCCACATTTGGGGCATGCGCTTTTTTCAATGTTGAACTTTGGCATTTGGGATCCACTGCCCATGCCCTATTTGGTACATCTTTGAGCCAGGCCATTTCAGTGTGCCCAACAAAACCATATATTTTTCAAAACTAGACACCACAGGGTATTTTAAATGCTGGTATTTTAACTCTTTGCATGCACATATTTTACCACCAGCATTTTTTCAAAGTTTGCAGTAATATTTTTGTGTGTGTATTTTTCCCACACACACCTACTTTATGTATGAATTTACAGCTCCTGGTATATGCCGCTGTCACACGACACCCCATAATGTGTTCAGCAACATCTCCTGAGTGCAGTGATACCCCACATGCATGGGTGTGTCATTTTTTGGGGGAACTAAAAGGCCACATTTGGTACGTGTGCATTTTTCTAATTGGAAATTAGATGTGTGGCCATCCTTCCCCCCGTGTTAATTGGGACGTTGTTGAACCTGGCCCATTCAATTTACCCCATCAAATCATACCTTTTTTAAAAGTAGACACCCCACGGGCATTTAATATGCCAGTATTTTAACTCTTTCCATGCGAGAATTGTTTTAAGCTAATATGCTAATTTTAGGACTTGCTCACAAAAATATATATTTTATATATATATATATTTTTTTTTAATTATTTTTTTTTAAAAAAAAAATTAACATTTTTTTTCAACTTGGAGGTTCCCCTGATAGTGACATCAGTGGGAAATGATTTTTACATTTTACTGTTTTTTACTATTTTTTTCTAATTATTATTAATTTTATTTTATTTTTTAATTTATTTTTACTAATCACACTGTGATTAGAAAGCTGGGCTCCATTGACTTGCATGGTGAATGCAGTACCTGTATTCAACCTGCAAGTGGAGCCAAAGTTCTCTAGATGGTCTGGACCATCTAGCGAACTTTTAAAATTTGTGGTTCCTGTTACAGGACGGCGGCCATCTTCCTTGATGGCGAAGATTGCCGGCAGCTGCGGCTGTGACCGCTCTCCGGAGCGGTCACAGCCCATCAAAAGGTTAGTGTTTGGTGTCGCTGGATGCCTCCTGATCGAGGCATTCCAGCGACACCATTTAAGTTTAGGAGGCGATCGTCGATCGCCTCCTAAACGCTTTTAAAACGGGCGTCCGCCGCCATACAAAGTATGGCGGATGTTGACGCCCCGTGGAGGGGCCAGAGATGGCCCCTTCGTGCGGATCGCGGCGTTGCTGAATGCCTCGAGGTCGAGGCATTCAGCAACGCTTTTTGGGTGCAGAAAGCGATAGTAGATCGCTTTCTGCACCCGTTTAAAGACGTGCCGGTCCTGGCACGTCAATTGTCGTAAAGCACATGCTTTTCCGTGCCGTGCCAGGACCGGCAATTGTCATTAAGGGGTTAAATGTCTGCTATTGATATCCAGACCAAACAGTTAATGACTTCAACAGAATAGATACTCTCAGGGTTAACTTGAATATAGCGCAGGGGCGTCCAACCTGCGGCCCTCCAGCTGCTGCAGGACTACATCTCCCATAATGCTCTTTCAGCGAAGGGGCTGGCTGAGGAGTATGGGAGATGTAGTCCTGCAGCAGCTGGAGGGCCGCAGGTCGGACACCCCTGATATAGCGCCTTGGGTTTAAAAGATTTGTTGTCTTGTCCTTGATGACTTAAAATCCAGCTTTGTTGGATGGGCTTGTTTTATTGTAACAAAAAGTATATTTTTCTTAAAAAATGTATTTCAAAATATTAGCGTATTCTTTATTGTTTAGTGTATATAGCTTAATACAACTTTCAAATGATGTCTAAAAAGTCCAGCAAATCTTTGTTTATATTTGTTATCCTAGTCCATCATCAATCACCAGTTGCTGACCATCTTGCAACTAGTTGACGCAACGTCTAGATTCTCATACAAATAAACCTGGTCATTTCTGCGGTTCAAAGATTTCTCTTGGTTTACCTGGGTTTCTTTACTGTGTCCCCTTGTTCAATGCTGCCTTTGTATCGCTTTTTCTTTATAGGAGGTTTGGAAGTCATGTAGCTTCCCTCTGTCTCCTCGGAGACCACAGTCACCTCAGTGCCATCAAATGGAGCATCCATTTCTAAATGTAAAAAAAAAATCTTTATTATATCTATCTTTCAGAAACATGGCTACAAAACTAAGAAAACAAAACTTATATATTAAGAATAATAAGAAATCCTAGAAATCGTTGTGGTCCTGTATTCCATATAAAACAGTGTAGTGATCCAATTGCATAAACTATAAGTTTGAGGGAGGAGGACTCTGACCATTAAAAGGTGTCTTCTCAGAAATAAGGCACTCAATCTTATAGTTATCTGATATTCAGTTCCTTAAAACAATTAATCTCCAAACGGGAGAAGAAATGCATCCCTAACATTTTATTTGCCACTGAGAGGGTTAATGAGTGAATTTTGATAAGACGAGACAAATGTATCATTCAGCACATATCTGAGATGACTTTGATTCAGGTCATTATTGCTAATGCCTCAAAATTACCATAAATACAAAAAGTCTGTCATTTATCTCCTAATTTCATGCAAATAATATTAAAATAAGATGCATGATTACAAAAATAATGAAAGCTAATTTACGAAACGCTTCACTAGCATGAGATATGTATCTTAATAAAAAATACAAGTTTTCTTGTTTGATTGCTCTATTTTCATTCTGTTCTGACCATCCCCCTTAAAACAAACACACACCTGTCATACTGTCTTTTTCTGCTACATAGTAATTACGATCTCTATTTAATCCCTAAACAACTTCTAATAAAGTGAAGCTGGCTTCTCTGTTTTTCTCTTCATTTTCCCTACTTGTCATGTCGAGTAAGCTAAAACACTGCATTCACTTTCATTGGTAGGTTTCAGTGGGAAAGACTTTCCTGTCCAAAAAGTCTAACTTGTCCCTACTCAGTTCCACCTACTTAACTTCACAATTCTGTCTTAACCCCCAGTATTTAATCCTGCTTTTAAAGATATTTTAACACTAGGTGGTTGATCTGGATATAACCAACATTACATTCGATAGCAATATTTCGGTATCACACTTCCAAGAAGCCTCTGTTTAGAGGGAGCAGTCCTTCTTCCCTCTCCGGATATCCCTCTTTACCAAAGCTCAGAATGGTTGCTGGGTATGAATGCTTTATAGGTGTCAAAGCATATCAAAACCTTTTTTTTTTTTTTTTTTATTCATGCACAATTTCCTTAGAAAATAAACTATAATACATTATATATATATACACTGATCAGCCATAACATTATAACCACCTGCCTAATATTGTGTAGGTCCCTCTTTTGCAGCCAGAACAGCCCTGACCCATCGAGGCATGGACTCTACTAGACCTCTGATGGTGTGCTGTGGTATCTGGCACCAGGATATTAGCTGCACATCCTTTAAGTCCTGTAAGTTTCGAAGTGGGGCCTCCACGGATTCATCCTGGTGCCATGTGTTCTGCAGGTATGATGTAAAAGAAAATGTGAATCATCAGACCAGGCCACCTTCTTCCATCGGGTCCAGTTTTTGTGTTCACGTGCCTATTGTAGGTGCTTTCTGCAGTGGACATGGCTACACAGCCCCATAATCAACAAAATTAGATGCACGGTGCTTTCTGACACCTTTCTATCAGAACCAGCATTAACGTTTTCAGCTATTTGATCTGCAGTAGCTCATCTGTTGGATTTGACCACACAGTCCAGCCTCCCCCCCCCACATCGTGCATCTTTTTTCCTTCCTTGGACCACTTTTGATACTAACCACCGCAGACCCGGAACACCCCACAAGAGCTGCAGTTCTGGAGATGCTCCGACCCAGTCGTCTAGCCATCACAACTTGGCCCTTGTCAAGGTCACTCAGATCCTTACACTTATCCATTTTTCCTGCTTCTAACACATCAACTTTGGGGATAAAATGTTTACTTGCTGCCTAAGATATCCCACTCACTGGCAGGTGGCACGATTCTTAGTGTTGTTCACTTCATCACTCAGTGGTCGTAATGTTATGGCTGATCAGTGTATATTACACACGCACACATGAAAGACAACTGAAAAGCTCTGATCTGAGAGAGGAACAGACACAAATATATTTGCCCTGGGTTTATAAAAAAAAAAAAAGCATTACGTAAAATGCATGGAGTAAATCATAGCAGAGCCCCAACGTTAGCATTCTGTACAATTAACATAAGAAAGGATAAACCATCATTAATTATGTCTTCCTACAAAGGCTGTAACTAGCAAATGTTCCCCATGATTGCTTGGAACAACAACGCGGAGCTGGATCCCCTTTCAAATACAAATAAATTGTTACATCTGCGACTGAAAGTTCATACCTCATATAAACATTATATGTCGGAAGTGCTGTGAAACATCAGGGGATTTGGAATTTTAAGACACTCAGTGATGTTTCCAGCCTTGGAAAAATGGGATATAGTAGATAAAATTAAACTATTTAGAACAGAAAAATAGATATTGCTCTCTTAGATTCTTTTTAGTTGAAGTTGATGCTTTATAGAAAAATATATGTAAGCTTTCAGGATCTTCAGGGATTTAAATCCATGTAATGTGAAAACACTCACCTTGAGCCCTGTTACATTATATCATTCAACTTGGGGCCATACATTTTAGCTATAGCCAGCAGAGGGGACAGCAGGCCCTGTTGAAAGCCTGTTATCCAGCGCACAAACAAGGATTTAGCCTTGCAGATCCTTAGAAACAAGACGTAATATAACGTCATCCAACTTCAACTGTCGGAATTATGTGACATGCTATTAAGCCCACTGTCACAAGAAGTTAATACATAAATATTGCTTACATTAATATGTAACTATGACTGCTTGGGTTAGTTAGTGTATAGAGGTCTGAAATGTGGAAAAATATGTGAAATATAATGTAGGGCTGCAACAACTAATCGATAAAATCGATATTAATCGATAATGAAAATCGTTGCCAACGAATTTCATTATTGTTTAGTTGAATAGATTTTTATCGATTATAAAATGAGGGTTTTTTCAGAGCAAACGCTCTGAAAAATACCCCTCGTTTTATAATCCGTTTCAGTGTGACTCACAGCAGCAGTTCCTACTTACAGTTCCTCCCTGCAGTCACTGTCGATTGGCCCGCCCACTTCCTTTTTCCAGTCCCTCCCTGCAGTCACTGCGGATTGGCTGCAAGGAGAGACAGGGAGAAAGAAAGAGGCGGGGCCACGCCCATTTCCTATAGCGTCCACACGGCTCAGGAACTCATCTAACTGTGAGTATAAAATTAATATTTGGGCTGCTGAAAGTTAAGGGAGGTGAGAGTTAATTTAGGGGTGGTTATAGTTAATGGGGTGTTTAGGGCTAATTTAGGGGCAGTTGTGGTTGATGGGGTGTTTAGGGTTAATTTAGGGGCAGTTATGGTTAATGGGGTCTTCTCTTCAGGATTAATTTAATGCTGAGGACTGAGGGTTAATTTAATTAATTTAATAAGGTTAGCTTAAGGTGCAGTTAGAGGTAAAGGGGGGCAAACTGAGGGGAATCTAAATCCTTAGGGCAGTGAAGATTAACTCTATATTTATTTATAAAAGTATTGTGTCTGTGAACAACTCTGTAAACCTCTGAGGGCACTATGGCATATCAGGGGGGTATATGGCATACCTGGGGACAGGGCCGACCCAAGGCAAAATGCCTGGGGCGAATTTTAAAATGCCACCCCCCCCCCATTAGCTACCCTTCCTCTCCCTCCCTGCCGCCCCCCTTGTACTTACCTTTCAGCAGTCCTGCGGCGAGTCTCCCTGTTTGGTCTCGGTGGCGGCTTGTAAATCTTCCGGCACTCAGCATTACAAGCCGGCACCGAGACCGAACAGGGAGACTCGCCGCAGAGGAGGGAGAGAGGGGCGCCGAGCGGGTACTGACAGCTTGGTAAGCGAAAACCACTCGGCGCCCCTTTCTCTCTCTTTCGCTTTTAAAAAGAAAAAAAAAAAAAGGGCTTGGGGCGGCAAAGTGCCGCCTGGAGCGGTTGCCCCACTCGGCTCCATTGTCGGGCCGGCCCTGCCTGGGGAGAACGGAGTGACATATCTGGGGGTATAAGGCATATCTGGGAGGGAGTGTGGCATATCTGGGAGGCAGTGTGGCAAGCCTGGGAAATAAAAACAAGAAATGCATTTTTATCAAAGTTTTTTTATTCTGCCGTTTGTTTTTAACAGTCTACGTTACTTTATTAAACTATTTTAAATAAATGAAAAATGTACATTTTTTTTAATTCGAAAAAATAATCGGCAAACTAATCGATTACGAAAATAATCGTTAGTTGCAGCCCAAATATAATGATGCTTACTTGGTTGCCCAGCTTGAAAAAAGTACATTCAGCCTTACAGAATACATGGATAAATAAGAGCTTAAACTATTCACAAGAAAAAAATATTTCTGATTATTTTTTAGATGCCTATTATAGAAGCATGCCTGCTTTGGATTCATAGACCACAACCCTTATATAAAATCTCAAAAAACTTTCTCCAGCCATCACATGCTCTTTTATGCAAATGATAGATGAGCGGTCTCTTTAAATTAACTCAGTGTCTCCTTTTCAAATTCATGGGAAGTAAAAAGGAAAAGTTTTTAAAAGGGAGAAGGGTCTAACCAAATGTCCTATATGTATGGGGCCAAC